>JAGDYQ010000014.1:6342504-6508960 GCA_021962125.1 Bulinus truncatus | reverse complement strand
TTGTGAAAGAGACAATTATTGATTTTTTTGTGCTTAACTTTGACCTGACGTCATTGAAGCAAGACAGAGTGTAGTAAGAAACATGTTACACATATCCGCCGTCGTCCTGATGTTGATGAGATGATGGACTACACATCTACTCAAGGAGAACCATATTTTTTTTTTTTTTTTTTTGCAAAGTTTGTTACACATTCGTTTATTATTGACATTTGTCTAGAGATGTAATTGTATTTATTTTTTTTTTTTTTTTTTAAGATTAACATGTATTACATTTTGTTTTATTGGAAAGATTGAGAAATAATAGAATAATTAATAATGATATATCATAAGGATGTGATGCCATAAACAATGGCAAGAAGGTAATGTTAGATGATTTTATTTAAAATTGTTGATATTGCCAAAATTTCATTAGATAATGAAATTTTTTTGGGGATAATGGGGGTGTCCTATCCCTTGTAAGTGCTTGCAGGGTCAGGCATCATGATGCAATCAGTGATGCAATCACCCCAATGATGCAATCAGTGATGCAATCACCCCAGTGACGCAATCACCCCAATGATGCAATCACACCAATGATGCAATATGCGGGGGTGATATATCCTATAAATAGGGAAGTTACCACGGTTGTTGAGGGACGGAGACACACACAAGAGAGAGACTAGAGACCCAGGAAAGGAATACTAGGACTAAGTGGACAGTGCAGTCGAGAATTATAATAGTTATAGATTCGTGTACTGGTTTATAAGTTATAGCAGTTACTTGTGATTTATTGCCACATCTCTCATAGAATATTGATCATAGTATTTATCGTGTGTGATAAAGTATAGAATTATACATGTGTTTTATTGATTCATCTTCTCAAGTGTTTATATTGGATTATCATATTCTCATCTGTATATATCATGCATTAAAAAGTTCAGTTAATTCTTTTACAATACAAGGAGTTGTGTCGTCTGATTTAATTAGAGCACAAGTGGGATACGACAGTCAGTCTCTTTCATAGATATGTGAAGCATATAGGCTTGTTATTTTGATAGTTAAACTTGACCTGAAATAAGAGTGGATTATTTCTTGAATTAGTATGTCATCATCTTCAATTTTATTTCAAATCTCCTTTGGTTATTCCTTTGATCCTCCCATCAAATAAGGTATTTTATCTCTTGATCCATCTGTGAAGTCCCATTAAGGATGAGATGTATATCTTTTTAGATCCTATAAGCCACTATGGACTGTTTGTGTAGTGCCCTTTTTTCATCCCCACATTAACTGATGGTGCAATGGCCAGGGAGGCTATTTTCACCATGAGTAATTACTATTTAATCTAACTTTATTTTATTCAAAGGAAATTCATTACATGATGGAGGGGGGGGGGGATAACATTGCAGTTATCTTACTAAAAAAATCATGCTAGGTCTTATTTTTTGAGGAAAAACAGTAATTATGACTACTAGTAAACCATGTTTTAAGTACATTAATTATTAGCCTGAAAAGGTTGGCTTTTTATTAATTACATGACACCTAGAAATATTATCTATGTTCTTGAGTAATTGTGTTCATTTTCTTTTTTTTTCCCCCAGCACCCATTGGAGGAAGAGGTCGAGGACGTGGTGGACCTAGAGGCAGAGGAAGAGGTGGACCTAGGGGGGGTGGAGGTGGTGGTGCTCGCGGAGGTGGCCCTAGGGGAGGACGAAGATAGAGGTTGCAATGAATTCATTTCCTGGTACAAGTTTGACATTTTAATCATCTGTAAATATTTCTTTGTGAATGGGGGTATGCAAGCAGAATGTGATACAATAAAGAAGGTAGAATGAATGACAACCTTTTTTTTTTATAAATCTCAAATGTTACAGGTTTCTTTCCAGAACATTCATAAAAATGATTCACTTGTTCCAAATAAGTATTGTTTTGTATTTTTATTACACCAATGTTTTAGGTATTAGAAAGAAGAAAAATCATTGGGTTAGGTTTTAAAAAAAATGTCATTACAAACATATAATTTTTCTGTTCAGTGTATAACTACTTTAAATTTCATGTGTTGGCTATTTGTTCCTTAATTGTGACAGTTAATATTTGTTGGATTACTTGTATGAAGAATTTTTATATGCATATGTTTTTTTTTATAAAACAATAAATATGGTATTGATTAAATGAAAATGCTGTTTGCAAATGATTTTTAACAAGTCTTTTATTTCCTGTAATAATGTATGATCCCTTTTTTTTTATCAACAAATAATTTAAAAAATATAAATTATAGTTTAAAAATTTATATCATTCACAGTAATGATTTAAAAGAAAAAGTTAGCAAAATAGTAATAGTTTAAGGTTCTAAGATTTTAGGTTGAAATAAACAAAAACAATTTTTAAATTTTAGCTTTTTATTCAATAATAAAAAATATAGCATTTTAGATAAGTGACAACTCACCACAACCTTCTTAACTGGCATTTGTTTACAGTAACAAAGTTTACTTCCATTTAAAAAAAAAATGTGGGTGTCATTAGACAAATATTTGATAACCTTTCACAGAGCAAAGAAACATTTTCCTTTTGGGAAAGACCTTATGGTAGAAAACTTTTTCTATTATGCAACTTAATAAAAAAGATTATTTTGAGTTGATATACCATCCCAGGAGTAATGGTGCTGCAAACATTTGGAAAGGATTCTTGGGCCAAGGCATGTTTTTTGACATGGAATTTACTTAGGGAAAAAAATTCTTCCTTCTTGGTGACAAAGTTTTTAAAATTCTTGGCCAAATAATATTTTTAACAAGAGCTATACATGTATATAGGTTATCTGCTCTACAAAAGGTCTTAGCAAAAATCTACCTCAGTGTGTAGTAAAAAGAAACAACCTTGAAAAAATGTGGAAATCAAGATTTTAAAAAAGTAAAATACTCGGGTAAAAATTTTACTCCACAAACTATATAATTTAACATGGATTCAAATGTCTAGTTCCCTTTCACATTCTGTGATAAGATAGAGAATTCATGAAAACTTTTCTTACACAACTTAGCAGCAAAAAAAAATAATTGTCAGATGTTGACTATTTCAGAGATTCATATACAACAAAATATTTGATTAACAAACATATCAGAAAGGAAATTTAAAATGTACAAAAATAAAAGCACCTAGAAACTTAGAGCAATGGCTCTCATTTTGCATCCAATAAATGTCTCAACTGTAAGTGTAACTGTTAAACTTACAACAAAGTAGTTTTGAAACAACATTCTCACATATATTAACTACCAAAGGAAGTCACAATAAATATTAAGGGGGGAAAAAATAGGTCATTTGTAGCTAAATTTTGTTTACATGTTAACAAACAGTTCATACAAAAATCACAATACCACAATAGTGATAGACAACAAGAAAAAGCTTGGAAGAAGTCATAACTAAATGTTATCTTACAGCCAGAAACATTAAAAATGATATAAATATACTGTTCTGTTGCTTTTTTAATAGGTTTTAAAAACTTAATTTTACCTGATATTGCACAGTGATTAAATTATGATTTGAAAAGGAAAATGTATTATGTCTCATATTGAAAGTTGGTGCTTTTAATAAAATTCAATGAAAACTGCCCTCATAGAATATGCTTTTTTTTTTAAATATGTGATGCCATGAACTAGTTATAATTTAAAGACATAATATATTTTTTTACCACTTACTAAGTACAATCATCAATAACAGATTAAGAATTTCAAGACTTAGTTGATTCGATGAGAAAGAACACACAAAACTGTGCTGTGAATAGTCTCCACTTCAAGAGGTAAAAAAGGGTATTAATTTTATACAGTAATACATTTTACTACTTATTATTATTCTTAGGGAAATATGAATAAATCTGATATAGAGAACTGTTGAATAAAAATGAGAAACTAAAGGGAATGTTAATACAAGGCAAGGAAGAGAAACGTTGCTCCTTCGTTTCATATGCATGTTTTAACAGAGAGGAGATAAGAGTAACCAGCCACAACTAATGTTTTAATAAAAAAAAAATTGAATAATGTTTTCGCTGTTCATATTTAAATTTCAGATAGACTACATCTAAAGATGGAAAATCTAAATTTTTTTTTAAATTAACAGATATACAAACAATAAATAAATAAATAGTGTGTAAAAAAGAGAAATTTTAAGTAACAATTTAAGTCGATAGGGAGTAAAATCTAAATAACATCATGAGCTTCCATAATACAAGAGCCACACATGTAAAAAGTTGATAGGTAATAATAAATTGTGGCAATAATTCACATTATTTCTGTCTCTTTTTTTTTTTTTCTTGCCAAACCCTCTACCTAGTTGGCTTACATTTAAAATGGTGGGCCAAATGTTGCAGCTCCATGATATGGTATAGGAGCTGAACCAGCTGGAAGAGGATAACCTGGAGGATAGGCAGCCATGTGGCCCATGGGGTAAGCCCTAGCAGCGGGGCCAGGCATTGTGCCTGGCATGGGTGAATAACTTGCTGCTATCAGAGGAGCACCTGCTTGAATTGGGTAATGGGAAGGGGCGCCTGTTCGGGGTCCCAAAGCTGTCTGGTAGCTGATTCCAGGATATTGTGCAGCAGATACATAGGCGTGAGTGGAAGTTGGGATACCCTGCAGTCCAGTGTATGGCATAGAGTGAAATGCTGGCGAGATTGTGTAGCCACTTGGACTTGTATTAGATACAACTGCATAAGCTTGTGGAGCAGCGGCAAAACGAGGTGCTAATCCTGGCTGGCCTGGAGGATATCCTGCAGGAGCATATGGGCTCGGAGCTGGTACATAAATGCCAGTTTTTTCAACAGGTTGACCAGATATGGTGGGACCACTGTTGGTAGACAGACCTGTGTAGTACATTTGTGGCTTTTTGGTGTAATCTAGAAAAAAAAAAATTAAGCAATAAAAATTTGATCTAAAACCAGTAAAATATTTCAAATTTACATCTTATATAACTAAAAATTAAAAACAAACTAAAACATTTCAAACTATAAGTATGCACAAAAAAAAAGATTCCAACACAACTGTCTTAAATTTGCTGTTAAGCTGAGAACAGGTGTACTTAGTAAACTCTCAATTAAATAAGCAGTTCTAAATACTATGACACAAACACAAAAAGTCAAAATAGAGATGATCAGGAGAAAATGTTCTGTGGGTGTTCAATCAAAGATCCTCAATATTTACTTCAGTGAAAAAAGGCACTATAATGCTTATAAGATTAAAAGGAAGAAAAACAAAAAACTAAGTATAAAGCTTGTGACAAAAATATATTTTAACTGAAAATTCAGTCTAAAACATTAGAAAAATCAGTTTAATAGTCTAATAATACAGCCATTGCCCTGAAAGTAGTCCAAAAAAAAAGACAACATTAAACTGAAGGCTTCAAGATTAAAATAAAATGTGTACATTGGTTTAACTCACAGTATAAATATGTATATAGATTTTAATTATAGAATGAAATCAAATATAAGACTTTGTTGACAGAAGCCAGTTTCAATTGAAATAAAATTTTATCTAAAAACAGTTTAGATAAAGCTGGGCCTCCATGCACTGATTATTGCTTAGAAATGTCTGCCACATGAAGTTTGATATCTTCAGTAAAAGAATTGGGAGAAATCCAAATCAGAGAAGATTCTATGCCATATCTGTTGGTTAAGCAACACTCAATAAAAGACTGGTAAATATGCCAATAATGCAAGTTTCAAAAAATCTCTATTTTTTTCCTGTACTTAATTACGAGATTACATATTTTATTTCAGGGCTTTAAGAGTTTACATGATACAGACATACTTTGTTACTAGTAATTACTGATTTTTTTTTTTTAAAAATGTCAGCATCATTAACAATTAATTTGACATTTTTTTTTTAAATAGGAAAAACATACCTTTATTTTCTTATCAACAACATCAGTGTTACTAAATGATTAATAAGTTTATATCCTCTGGTGGGAATCATCTGAAAAATAATATAATGGAAATAAGTTAATCTAAAGGAGTGATGAGTTTTATTCTTGAAGTTCTTACTCCAGACTATAGATCTTGAAGAAAGAGTGAATAAATGATTTCAGTATAGACATGGTAACTATCATTAAATGTGATAGACCATAACTGTGTTGCAGTCAGTGATGTCCCTATGATTTAGGAATATACATATTCTTAGAATGGTCAATACATTTAAAACATTATAAATTAAAGAAATGACCTGCCTTATTTGCAGTTTAAATTTAGTTGTCATTGATAAAAAGTCATTTGTATAATGGTCGCTGGGAAATAAAAGCTCTGGATGAGCCCCCCTCCCCCCCACAAACCATGTTGGAGGGGGTATAGGTGTGAATAACATAAAATGTATTTTAAAATGGAAAAAGATTAGTAAAATATATCAATCATTTGAGATCTAGTTTAAGAACCTTGGATTAATATTGGTACTGTATAATAATTTTTATTGTTTGTTTGTTTGTTTTTTTATGCATTGAATGTAGAAGGAATCAGAAGGATCACTAATAATGATTCTTTTATGACCAATTCATGTTATCAGGCATTCCTCAAATTATAACTATAAGACAATATACTATACAAATAACTTAATAGGCCTAAGGAAATAAAATACAATCAGATTTTAATTCTTTAAAGGATGTGAACTTTTTAACTGAAGTACCCAAGCTAGGCATCATTAATTTAATGTTTAAAAGGATTGGCTATTTAGATTGAGTGATTGATATTCAATATCATCAGTTGTGATGTTGTCATTGGTGTGATCTGTCTCATTAGATAGATGATATTTGTACATCATACATTAGTCATGTTCTACTTAATTGATGTTTTATCAAAATACACAAAAGTTAAGCCATCTGTAAGGGTAAAACTACCTCATATTCATAAACCAGAACATTTATCAGCAAATAGACAGGATGGTTTGACAGCTTACACTACACAAAAAGTCAATATTTTTGAGTTAGGACAGTTAGGTCCTTGTCATACATATAGCCTATAACTATAGCTTTTTTGTCTGTTTATTACTAAATCTTTTGCAATCTCTATGACTACGTGAAGTCTGTCAAATAAAGAACTGGCCCCATTCATTAATGTAAATATATTGCCATGTGTTTTTAGACAACGTAATAATTAACTAACTCCATTCAATCAAGAAGTGGCAATTCAGACCTTGAATCCTAGATTGGCTTGATGTACGTGTTAATGTTAAAATGAGAACATTATTTTTAACTAAAGGTCAAATTTATCTAAATATATAATCTAATTTATGACTTCTAATAAAGTATTTCGAGAATAAATGTTAATTTAAGATTGTTCGAAAAATATATTTCAAAAAGCTTACATGGTAATAAATTGGTCGTTTTAAATGCCAGCGTTCCCTAAAGAGTTTACGGAAATAACAATGGCGACATAACTAGTAGGGCTGCATGTAAGAAACTAAATTAAGGCGATTGGTTAGTTGTTTTTTTTTTAATTCTTTTGATCGGTTGAAGCGTTGATAGATATTTAATTTATTATATCAAAATTTGAAGAAGCCGTTGTGCATATATATGACCAGATCTAATTTGGCTGTTTGTCACAATGCAAAGATAAAAAAAAATGAAAATGTTCAAAGTAATTTTTTTATTGAAACGAGATCGTTCTTCTCTGACCCTCTATCCTTCCCCATTAATGTTTTACGGGCATGAGAACTTAATAATAACACACGAATGTATGGATTAGACAGAAAGTCAATATTCTTCATAAAGTATCATCGAACAATCATGCCAGTGACAATGCTCAATATAATATGTATTGACGTAAATTAAATAATAAAAAGAATCTGCAGCAGACGACAAATGTAGGTGCTATAATGTGGTAGAACAATATGTTAATTAATAGAGGCCATGAAACTATTCAATCATTTTAGCAGAAATCTTTGCTATCTGTCCACGGCCTCCGAGAGAAATTATGGGCATCAAAGTAAATAGGGTATGTGAGCGAATATATATCGACATTCTAAATGCATTACTCGGAGTCAATCCTGCTGTTTTGGGGGGCTCGAAGGCAAAGGGCATTTATAGACCCTAGCTCAAACATGGGAAACTACAAACCGCGGGCCAAGTACGGCCCATATGGCTGTTTATTTCGGCCTGCGATTGAAGTCCATTCAATTCATATTCATTCCATATAAACACTCCCCCGTCTACCTTTGCTCTGTGGCGTAGAGAGCTTAACTCGCGCCCGGGGCACAATAGCTTTTTAGCGCCCCTTATTCGAAAGTCATGTATTATATGTAAAATATACCATTTGGCGCCCCTTTGTGAGTCGCGCCCAGGGCATGATGTCCCCCCCCCCGCTACGCCACTGGGTCCGCTCCTGTCGAAGGGCAAACTTTTTGAACAACGAGCCACAGCGAGTTTTCTAATTTACAGATGTTCCAGATTAAAAGCACGTGAGTTCTATGAAATAATATAAAATAAATGTGAACGTCATTGGTGTAAACATCATTGGTGTAAACGTCATTGGTGTAAACGTCATTGGTGTGAACGTAGCGGATATGAGCAGAGCTCAGGCCGTATCAAACAGACGGACGGGCCGTACTGGGCCCACGGGATGTAGCTTGCCCATGTCTGATCTAATATACACTTTCCAACCTCAGGTGATTTTGGGCTTTAGCCCTTCTCACCGAGTATTTTGCATGAAAACGGTGAGCCTTTTTAGCCTATACAATGTCGGTATTTCCTACCGCTTGTATCTGTCGACACCGTTAAGTGCATCTACAAGATCATATGACGTAAAAAATAAGCCAACACTGTGACAGTTTTTGTTGTTGCTATCTTTTTTTTACACTCAAACACTGGGCGAAGCCGAGAGTCGTGAAAACGGTATTCGGTGGAATCAGCCCCGTAGCGTGAAAATTCTACAGCAGGGGCCAGGCCAATAGCGGGGGGGGGGGGGAGGGTCTAGGAAATAAATGTTACTAAGTAGAGCAAACAAGCAGAGGAGGCCAGACAAAAAGCAGGGGGGCCGGCCCCCAGCCTCCCCCCCCCCCGCACGCTACGGGCCTGGGTGGAATCCAGACTACGGTGAAACCCGGCTCAATGTATTAAGATTTAATGCGGACCCGTGTGTTAACGAATTATAGTGTCATTTGGGCATTTACTTTTCGTCATTACTTTAAGTCATTACGTTTAGTCATTACTTGTAGTCATTAGTTTTAGTCACTGCATGTCTAGTGTTTCTGTTTCATGTTTCACTTTCGAAAAAAAAAATATTTTAACTCCAAGACCACATAAAACCTATCAAATCGGCGGATTTTGGAGGGGGGGGTGGTATGCCATGAAAATGCTACTATTTTCCCGTGCCAAAATAAATATTTGAATATGGAAAATTACGCCTTTGCCTTGTGGAAAAGCATGTACCTCCTCCAGCGAAAGGGGGGATCACTCTCATCATTCAATAGTAATACCCATAGATATATAATGGTAACGCAGTGGCTACGGTTCGGTCCGACCGAACCCGTATTTTTTTTTCGGGTACCAGCCTTACTTATTATTGCATAGCGGCCGAGTCGCTGCACTGAACTATATAACAACATAATTTTTTTTTTTCAGAATTTTTTTTTTTTCAGGATTAGGGTTAGGGATAGGGTTAGGGATAGGGTTAGAGATAGGGTTAGGGATAGGGTTAGGGATAGGGTTAGAGATAGGGTTAGGGTTAGGGTGTGGAGCAATATTATCTATGGCTGGTACCCTAAGTAAAAAAAATACGGGTTCGGTCGGACCGAACCGTAGCCACTGCCTAATGGTAATACCCCTGGTGAGAGTTTCCACCCCATGGTATCAAATAGCTACTGGTTTTAAAACTTCTCTATATTCTGTTGACAAGGGGACTTCATTTAGTGTCTAATAAATAGTTTTGCTTTCCTGGCCTTTTTCCTGGCAAAACTCTGAATTACGCGATCAAATTGGGAAAACAACAACAGCACCAACAACAACACGTTCTAACCGTGATTTAGAAAACAAAACTTAGAAAGTTTAATGATTTATACAAACAATATTTTTAAATGTCATAGAGTAAAAAAAAAATTACCTCATCGGTCTCTCCACCCCCCCCCCCACACGCACACACCCTGTCACCTCGCGGGCCCCGTGCCAGTGACCCGTGTGTACACTTTCCGCTTTTTGCCTTCCGGTGCCATGCCAATCAAGTTAACTGTATCATATTCCCGAGTTTCCTCACATCCCATAGTATAATGGAGGGCAACAGTTCTCAAACTTTAATGCGTCGCGACTCACTTTTAATAACAGCAGGCCCGTAGCGTGCGGGGGTGCCTGGGGTGTCTGGCCCCCTGTGTTTTCTCTCGCCCCCTCTGCTTGTTTGCTCTACTTAGTAACATTTATTTCCTACCCCCCCCCCCCCCGCTATTGGCCTGGCCCCTGCTGTAGAATGCCTGGCCCCTGCTATAGAATTTTCACGCTACGGGGCTGAATAAAAGTCTTATTTTCGCGACCCATCATAAAAACTGTTTTGTTTTCACGACTCACCTGGAAAGAAAATCTATGATTGAAAACAAAAAGATTATAAAACTTCATTCATTTTCTTAGCCCTAACGGGCCATCGGGGCAGATGAAGTGTAGAATTCATCTGTTTCTATAACCTCGGTATATGAAGGGATTGCGTGGTTAGCACAACACCCAGCCGCCGTTACTTCCCCAACTTAAAGGCAGGTACCCATTTAAAACTGGGTGGACTTGTGGGACGACTTGGCACCAAATTTCTCCTGGAAAAATTCCATGGGCCTCACCGAGGATCGAACCCATGACTCTCAGGTCGACAGTCGAGTATCTAAACCATTCGGGCATCAGTCCCTAATTATATATATATATATATATATATATATATATATATATATATATATATATATATATATATATATATATATATATATATATTGATTGCCCCTATTACTTGTTTTAGATTAACAAACGTTGTTATCACACATATTTACAAACGTTGTTATCACACATATTTACAAACGTTGTTATCACACATATTTACAAACGTTGTTATCACACATATTTACAAACGTTGTTATCACACATATTTACAAACGTTGTTATCACACATATTTACAAACGTTGTTATCACACATATTTACAAACGTTGTTATCACACATATTTACAAACGTTGTTATCACACATATTTACAAACGTTGTTATCACACATATTTACAAACGTTGTTATCACACATATTTACAAACGTTGTTATCACACATATTTACAAACGTTGTTATCACACATATTTACAAACGTTGTTATCACACATATTTACAAACGTTGTTATCACACATATTTACAAACGTTGTTATCACACATATTTACAAACGTTGTTATCACACATATTTACAAACGTTGTTATCACACATATTTGCAAACGTTTGTTATCTCACATATTTACATCATCGATCATTTAATTATGAATTTAAATTTTACCACCGCTGGTAAAGAGTGTGGGATTTGCAAGGTTGACCATAACAGTGTTATGAGTGGGTAGGTTCACTGAAGCGTACATTTCGGACGGAAGGCAAATTATGACCGTAACAATGTAATGAATGGGAAAGCCGAACTGTTGGCGTGAGAGCAGCAGTCATAACCAGCTGTACGCTAATAATGTGCAGCTATCAAAGGGGAAGGAAAACCCTGATTTCAAACCGCTGCTGCCTTGCAGGCTAACCCAACCATGGGAAAGGCTTCGGGAGTCAACCCCGAGGAAAAATCAGGAGCCGGGGTCCCTAAGACGGATGTACACCATTCACGATGTCCTTCCGGCAACTTCTGCAGCCAAGTCGTCTCCAAGCGTGGTGCTTTGCACCCCCTTGGGCCCCGTCGACAAAGCCGAGAGGGAGGCCCTGTTGTCTGGGCAACGCAATGCCTGCGCTCTGGAGACGTTACTCCAGTCTCGCCTCACGGCGAGAGCACAAACAAGAAGACAGCAGTCTACGGGTTATAAGTCCTTGCTCAATTGGCGTAGAGCTGGACGCCACGGGCTGTCTTCAATGGTGGGAGGGTCCCTCGTAGTCCTACTGGTCAACTACCGCCCGCCTTAAGCTGGGCAGCCCCCGGCCAATAAGATGTTGACCCGCCACGGCCTGCCTGCTCCAGTGGGTGCCTGGAGCTTAGAGCGCAGCTCAACAGGCAGATCGTTACCACATGCACCAGGAAGACATTCAAAGATAAAGACGGAGTCTCCAGCTCTCCGCATTGCAAGCTGGAACGTGCGCACTATGCGCACTGGACTGACAGATGACTTACAGAAAATCGATGACTTCCGCAAGACCGCAGTCATCGATCTTGAGCTGCACAGACTAAACATCGATGTGGCAGCCTTACAAGAAACGCGCCTCCCAGAGACTGGATCTTTGAGGGAAGCACACTATAAGTTTATTTGGCAGGGGAAAGACGTCGAGGAATCTAGAGAACACGGAGTCGGCTTCGCCATAAAGAACACCCTGCTCCAAATGATTGAACCTCCTTCCCACGGCACAGAGAGAATCCTTACCCTGCGTCTATTCACAGCATCTGGTACCGCCAACCTCCTCTGCATCTATGCACCAACCATGCAAGCCAGCACGGAGACTAAAGATCAGTTCTATGAGTTATTAAACAGCGCAATTGCCGCAGTCCCTGCTTCGGAACACCTCTACCTTCTGGGGGGATTTTAACGCTCGTGTTGGTTCTGACCATGACTCTTGGTCAAGTGTGCTGGGTCACCATGGCATAGGGAAAATGAACGAAAACGGCCAGAGATTACTCGAACTCTGCTGCTATCACGGCCTATGCGTGACAAACACCTACTTTCAGAACAAGACATGTCACAAGGCGTCCTGGAGACATCCAAGATCAAATCACTGGCACCAGTTGGACCTGATCATCAACAGGCGCGACTCTCTGAATAACGTTCGTAACACCAGAGCCTACCATAGCGCCGATTGCGATACAGACCACTCCCTCATTGCCTCCAAGATAAAGCTGCGCCCCAAGAGACTCCATCACTCCAAAAAGAAATGCCAGCCAAAAATCAACACTAGTCAAACCACCAACCAAGCCAAAAACCAGGAGTTCATAGCAAGGCTGGGGGAACTGCAAAGCTGCAACCAAGAGTCGAATGCAGAAGATATGTGGAATCCGCTCCGGAACACTATCTACAGAGCTGCTGCTCTGACGTATGGTACAAAGGAACACAAGAATACCGACTGGTTTGAGGCAAACGCTGTTGAACTAGAGCCCGTCATTGATGCCAAGAGAAAAGCACTGATAAGCTACAAACGCGACCCAAGTAAGCACAATCTTCTGGAGCTGAAGGCTGCTCGGAGAAAGGCCCAGCAGACTGCCCGTAGCTACGCAAATGACTACTGGCTTCAACTGGCATATAGCATCCAGCAAGCGTCGGAGACTGGCAACATAAGGAGGATGTATGAGGGCATCAAGCAAGCAACTGGCAAATCATCAAAGAAGACTGCACCCTTGAAATCCAAATCAGGGGATATCATCACTGACAAAAGCAAGCAAATGGGCAGGTGGGTGGAACACTATCTAGAGTTGTACTCCAGTGAAAACTCTGTCACACAGAGAGCATTGGACGATACAGAAGACTTGACCGTCCTGAAGGAGCTGGATGCTGAACCTACCATGGATGAACTCAGTAAAGCCATTGATGCCCTGAACAGTGGTAAATCGCCGGGTGAGGATGGCATCCCGCCTGAAATCATCAAATGCGGAAAACCTGCCCTATTAGAGCCACTCCATGAGCTCCTCTGCCTATGTTGGAAGGAAGGCAGAGTTCCGCAAGACATGCGCAACGCCAAGATAGTCACCCTGTACAAGAATAAGGGGGATCGCAGTGACTGTAACAACTACAGGGGGTATTTCATTGCTGAGCATTGTAGGCAAAGCCTTTGCACGCGTGGTCCTCAACCGTCTTCAGGTTCTCGCAAACCGCGTGTACCCCGAATCACAATGCGGCTTCCGACAAGAGAGATCCACTGTCGACATGATATTCTCAGTGCGTCAGCTCCAGGAGAAGTGCAGAGAACAGCAGATGACGCTGTACATCGCCTTCATCGACCTAACCAAGGCGTTTGACTTAGTAAGCAGAAGCGGCCTGTTCCTGTTACTGAAGAAGATCGGATGTCCACCTCAGTTGCTCAACATTATAACCTCCTTTCATGATAATATGCAGGGAGTCGTCAGCTACGATGGGGACACTTCAGAACCCTTTACAATCAAAAGCGGAGTCAAACAGGGCTGTGTTCTAGCGCCTACACTATTCGGCATATTTTTCTCTATGATGCTGAATTTTGCATTTAAAGACTCTACAGAAGGTGTCTACCTACATACCAGAAGTGATGGGAAGCTGCTGAACATGGCCCGCCTAAGAACAAAAACCAAGATCCGCACTATCCTTATCAGAGGCATGCTGTTCGCTGATGACGCAGCCCTGACAGCACACACAGAGGAACACCTACAGCTCCTGATGGATCGCTTAGCTCAAGCATGCATAGAATTCGGACTGACCATCAGTATCAAGAAAACCAACATCATGGGTCAAGGCATCCCAGCTCCACCCTCAATCACCATCGACAACGAAGTTCTGGAGGTCACCGACAAATTCACATATTTGGGCTCCACCATCACCAGCAGTCTGTCCCTGGATGACGAGATCGACAAAAGGCTTGCCAAAGCAACCAGTGTCATGGCCAGACTAAGCAAACGAGTATGGACTAACAAACATTTGACACTGAACACCAAGCTCAAGGTATACCAAGAATGTATTCTCAGCACTCTTTTATATGGCAGCGAAACCTGGACTACCTATACCAAACAGGAAAATCGACTCGAGAGCTTCCACCTCCGCTGTCTCCGTCGCATCCTTGGCATCAGATGGCAGGACAAAATCATCAACACTGCCGTACTCAAACAAGCCAGCTCACTGAGCATGCATCTCCTTCTGTGCCAAAGACGTCTACGCTGGCTGGGTCATGTGCATCGAATGCAAGATGGACGCATACCAAAGGACATCCTATATGGAGAGCTCGCCACCGGGCATCGCCCCGCTGGTCGCCCGCAACTGCGATTCAAGGATGTCTGAAAACGCGACCTCAAACTGACCGGCATCAGCCTCGACAATTGGGAACAGCTCGCCGACGACCGGAGTGGGTGGCGTCAGGCTGTCCACAAAGGCATCCTTAATGGTGAACAAGTAAGGAACCAACAGCAGGAGTCCAAAAGACAGAGAAGGAAGACCGCACGACAGAAACAGGCCCTCGGTCCCCCACCCAGCTTCACTTGTGGCCACTGCGGAAGAGTCTGCTAGTCCAGGATCGGTCTGCTGAGTCACTCAAGAACCTGCTATCAAAAAAAAAAAAACAAAAAAAAAAAACGACTAGATGACTAACCAGAGCGCTACCATCATCTTTCGAGATGGACGGTTTGCCTACTACTATCAAAGGCTGTACTGTATAGATAAGGCTGTGACTTTTTACTTGGCTAATAATGACAGAATTTTTTTTTTTAATTTGAACGCGTAATTTTAAGCCTCATGCTCATTTAACTGTATGGCATTCGTGTGATATTATATGTTAAAGAGGGGACGGACAGTCTGCGGTGTAGAGCGCTCCTGATGAAAGTCCTCAAGTCCACCCAACTTTAAATGGGTACCTGACTTTAAATTAGGGGGGGGGGGGTAAAGGCGTCTGGGCGTTGTGCTAACCACACAATCCTTTTATATGCCGATGTTACTGAAACAGATGAATTCTACACACCAAATGAGCCCATAGGGGCTTAAGGTAACATTTTACTCTTTATATGTCAATGAAGTTGAAAAAATATATTGAGACTTTGATGACCGAGCTACCACTCCCCCCCTCTCCCCTTCCCTAAAAAAAACAAAACAGTCCAGCCTAATCAATATTCGCTTCCTGTGCCAGGATTAAGTCTTGTCACTGCTTTGGTTATCGACATGACAATAGTCAGTCCAGCGATTTGGGTAAGTGGGAATACGGATGTAGTCAGTTTATTCTCTTCCACGTACTCAACAATAATTAGAGAACCAATGGTCAGTGGCGTGGACGGCGCATCAATCCCGTGTTTAAAATGTACCGAAGTACAGCCAATGCCTTCTCGATACCGAGTAAAAAAAAAAAAGAAATGTACTCATGTCCGGCTAAAGTCACCCCATTCTCGTATTTTAAAAAGTATTTACGTACTGCGAATGGCGTCCCAATTTGGGGCAAATTATGTAGCACCATTTGATTTGGGGTAAAATTATACGGTACCATTTGATTTGGGGCTAATTATGAAGTACCATTAGATTTGGGGCAAATGTATGGAGAATCATTTGATTTGAGGCAAAATTAAGGAGTATCTTTTGATTTGGGGCAAAATTATGGAGTTCCATTTAGTCACGTAAGCGCCCATGAATGTGGATGCAATATAAAGATAGAGATTTTTAAAAGTCCTGTATGGTTGACGCTCTGTATGTCTGACAGGACCGTGTTTATGGGAGGCTAAGAGCCCCTAATGTCTAAGGTAAACACGGAGATATTGCAGCTCGGGGGTCAAGTACGGCCCGTTTGATCAGGCCCGCGATGCGCTCCCATTTAAATCATTGACTTTTACATTTAAATTTAATTAGTTCAGGTAAACACTTCATCTATAGGATCCGGCCTTACGGTCAAATTTAGGAACCGTTTGTGGCTCTCGGTTCAAAAAGTATGCTCATGCTTAGTATTACTCTCGTCAGGGGATTTTATGTGTCAGATTTTCTTTTGCTTCACGAGTTGCAAAGTTTTTCGAAAAAATATTTGTTCACAAAATGTTAAACTGCTAAAATTGAAATGGTTGATGATGTGGGCATGGGCGTATTCATGGAGGGGGGGGCAAGGGGGTCTCTCCGACTGTCTAGTCAGCGAGATGGCTGGTCCAGTAAATATCTCTCACCACCTGTATTCACGATGACGTGGGGAAAAAAAAATCTTACGATCACATATCTTATCGTTGATGGTATGATGGCATGATGGTATCAGTTTATCGCACGATTATTACTGTTACTCCCCCTCCCCCCATTCCCTCTCTTTCAGACACACGTGGCCAACATGCACCCCCTCCCCCTCCGGGCATGTTATTGCTTTGATAACGACGATGCATGATAATGATATTATAGCTTTTCCCAGGTATGACGTTGACCAGGGAAGGTGAAAGGTGTGTGTGTGTGTGGGGTGGGTCTCTATTCAAAGTATTAGTCAGGGCCTTTGAACATCGGAATTTTCGCTGCAAACGGGCCTTTAAAAGTAGTGGGGGGGGGGGAGAGCTTTAAACACCCAGTTTGTTATTTGTCAATAAAAAGTGCGGCTCTGCATTTACTGATGTATGGTATTAATTATTCTCCTGCACGTTCACAGGAAAGAGGTCACATAAAAGCTTGCCAAAAGGCCCATTCCTTGGGCGCCCGTCGGCTTCAGCATTTTGCTACAAGTTGACTCAGGAAATGTGACGAGGAGATTGTTAGGCTTACTGTAGGGGAGGGCCTTTTAAACTACTTGAAAATAAAATATTAATAATTATAGGGCTTCGTGATAATTAAAATGTACATCTTATTTTTAAAATAATTCATAAATTCACGTTACGTAGGCCTTTATCATCGTATATGTTAAATACAAACTATATACATGTATATATCTCCTTGACGTTTGATTAATTTCTGCTAATCAACTCAACAACCAACACACAAGGGCGGACAAAGTAATGTATTCATTGTTTATCAATACAGCGACCACCAATCTGTCTTGTCTCTCTCGACCTGGGCCAAGTCGCAACGTTAAAAAATCTGGCTCGCAAACAGCGTCGCCAGGGGGGATTAAGAGAAGCCAACTGTCGTACTGCCCTCAAAGGGAGTAAACTGAAAACAAATTACAAATGTATGAGCAGGATTGAGTGACTGAGTTTTTGTATTTGCAGCCGCACCGCTCTCTAAAGCTGGGAAGGTAATACATTGCAACTGGATCATGTATTCGTTAAAAAATAAAAATTCTATTTTATAATTTGAAGTGTTATAAAAATTTCGAAAAAAAAAACAACAAATCAGTGACTACTGACAAAATAAATCTGTCAGTCATTAATTTAAATTTAAGAATGTCATAAATTGAGTTCGATTTTAATGATTTATTATTGCGTGTGCCAATTCAGTTACGTGTGTTGTAAATTGTAAGTAAATATAAAAAAACCATTGTCGCATTAGGCTAATTTTTTTGTTGTTGTACATGTCATAATGTCACATTAGAATAGACGATTAGGATCATAACCATATTACTAATACTGACACATTATTAATTTATTACTGAATTTAGTATTTTGAAATTGAAACATGAAAATTATCAGCCTATAAATTAAATACCATACTGGCATACTCCATAGGCTAGTATAGGCCGAACAGAATTACCTTAATTAAATAATTTTCCTACTAAAAAATATATCATATGACTTTCTGGACTATCTGAATATGGAAGGGCAGGGCCCCATTATTTCATTTTTTTTCTTCTGGATCATTATAAAGGGGCATACTGGTTCCATGCCAATCTCTGCATATCTTACAGTTTACACATTTTTCATTCAGTACCTCAATATACTGTTATGTTGCACACAGCCAATATCTTTTGCCGCAAATCACCTTTAGAAAATTAGAAGGAACATTGCCCGGGGCCAATATTGCTGTTCAGATGGCCCTGTACCAGTCAATAAAATAATTGCTTCCATAATTTAATAAAATGCTGCTGTTGAGAATTGTTTGTATTCTGATGTACTTTATTTGCTTTTTCAAATGGAAGTATCTGAATTAAAACAAACATTTGCTCTTTTGACCATTTTTAGGAAGAAATACATAGAATGAATAAATCAATAAAACTGAATGGGACAAGAGGTAAAAATGATAAAACTCACCCAAAACAGGAGAGAGACATTTGTAACAGAAATTTAGCTTTAAAAAATGGTGAAGCTGTTACAGGAGAACCCAATCAAAATGTCAAGAAAGTCGAGTTAAAAAAAACCATAACATTTTTCGGCATTGTTGCCATTGCTATCGCCAACATTGGAGGAACTGGTATTTTTATCGCTCCAACTACAATACTGAGGTTTTGTGGATCTCCTGGTTTGGCTATGATCATGTGGACAGCTGGGGGCTTTATGCAGGCGAGCATGGCAGCTTGTGTCTTGGAAGTGGCCTTGATGTTCCATAAAGCTGGAGGGCCTTATTATTTCATATATCAGACTTTTGGGGATTTACCAGGATTTGTATTCATGTGGGGTTACTTGATTTTCATAGCTGCACCATCCTGGGCTTTAGGAGCATACACAACTAGCTTATATAGCCTGTCACTTTTATACAAAGATTGCCCGCCTCCAGATGGACTGGTAAAATTACTTGCTGCTTGGGTTATGAGTAAGTAAACATTTTCTGTTATCTGAATAGTTGTTTAATGGTTAATAAAGAAAAACCAATATTTAGATATAATTGATAGGCCTATATATATAATGGTAGAAATCTTCCTGTTTCTGTTTAATAAAGCTAGATGTTATTCACATATATTCCTATATGTTACAAATATTAATCAAATGACAGCTAAGATCAGTTAACTGAAAAAATTTATTCAGTATTTAAAAAAAATCACCTTTAAATTATAACTGCAAGAATTTAACAGCATGCTTACACTTGACTATACATTTTAGCATAGAACTTCCAACCGGAAGGTTTTAGGTTTTCTAGTTGCATGTTTAAAATAACAAAAAAAAAACTGTAACTTTATCTGGCACTTTGAACTTAATATTTTCACTTTTCTCTGTACTTATATTTTTCACCTTAGTTTAAAAAGGAATTTTTTTCAGATACCAGGTGATCTTATTTTTAAACTGGTCAAGCATTCCCATTTTTACCTTGTGTTACAATGAACACAATGAAAATGTAATTACCCAGGCATTTGGTGATTGCCACAATCAACAAAGTATAAAATACCAGTGATTGAATTTTTTTTTTTTAAAAGTAGGTCAGAAGGCCATTTAACCATAAGACGTAAGGCAGATAGGATATAAAACTGGAAGAAATGATAAACTGAAGAATTTACAGGCTCAATACATTTATAACTTCACAGCATTCTTTTCAGAATTACGGTAGTTATAGAAATATACACCTTTAAAAATAATCTTCAGAAATATTGATGCTCTTATTAAATTTTGTCAAAACAAAAATTAATAACATATTTTATTTGGCAATTGTGTATCCCATAATCTCCATTAATTATTTGATCAAGTTTCATGGCTAGGACCACAGTAAAAAAAAATTATACAAAATGTACATTATCAATTTTAAGTGACTTTTCTGAAAGCCGCCATATTTGTGTTCTTTACGATTGTGAATCAGGATTTAGGTGCTACACTATCAAAAAAGAAAATAACACAAATGGCAGCATTTTTTTAAAGTCATTTTTTAGAGGACTTTTAAAATATCGTTGCACTTTCTGAATGATATTTTTTCTGTGGTTGGGACTTTTAATTTAATCAGATCTGTATTTATAGATGCTTATGTTCAGTTTCAGTCATTGCCATCAACTGTACCTACATGAAAGTAATTACTGTGATTCAGAAGTTTCTCACTTCTTGCAAGGTCATTGCTCTTATTGTCATCATCATCTTAGGATTAATGCAAGTCTCAACAGGTGATAATAAAGCTTAATTAACAGGAATATTTTTTTTTATAAGCCATATTTAGGGCTCAGCATATTTAGCAACATAGTGAAACATAGCAGGTCACAAAAAATTTCTTATATATAATTTGCCATGTCATATTCAATCTTCGCCACCTCATATTCTCATTAGTCTCTGCAAAGTAATAAATAAATATTTGAGAGGCTTCAAAATTTTTCTTTAACTATGCCGGTGATGTTTATTTGTTCTTTTTTTCTAAAATTTACTGAAACAAACTTCTTATAGTGTATTTTTTAAATCATAAGAACATATTTTTAAAATTATTTTTGATTGTGCATATATTTTCTTTATGGTGTGGTATACTTTTAAAGCTTTACGGCATATCTTGTAAACTGCAAAAATATATAAATCTTTTGAAAAGTTTTTCATTTTTATAAATGTTAAATTTTGAGCTTTAGAGACATAGTTTATTGTACTTCTTTGCTTTAGGTGATAAATAGTACATTGAATGGCATTTCAGAAATAGGACAAGAGAATATATATCACTTTATGGATGGTACCAGTAAGGAAGTAGGGCAGATATCTTTAGCTTTGTTTGCAGCGTTTTATGGCTTTGGAGGATGGTAAGCATTCTAAAGAAAAAATTATTTAGTTTTGATTGTTGTTATCTCATTTACAACATGAAGAAAAAAATAATTGTATTGTGTTAAAATAATATATATATATATATATATATATATCATATCAGTAATATTATATTTAAACTTAATTGACTTTATTAAAAATGGGAATAAATTTCTTTCTTTGTTAATTCACATGTGGCTTTTTTAATCTCAACTATTTCGCAGGCCAATCATCACAATATTAACAGAAGAAGTGAAAAAGCCTGAAAGGTAGTTATATTTATCTGATCAGATTGTTTTCGTTTAAAAAAAACAAACTGTTCATGAAATGAAGAAATTTTTTAAAAATGTAGTGCACAGATTATCATGTTTCATTAATTTTAGAAATCTTAAGATTTCATTTCTACAGCTAATCTTAATTTCAAATTGAGATGACACATTCCATTAATGCTCAGAAAGCTAGTTAAACCATGATGATATCTTTGGCATTAAGGAATGCGGATCAATTTAGCTCTTTTTTTTTTTGGAAATTTGTACTTTCATTTTACTGATTACAAAAAACGAAAACGAACAACAGTTATTTGTTGAACTAAATTTTGTAAGCACGTTTATTATTGTATTACTTAGGCAGGTGACCCAGTCGTTTTGATTGACCTGTAAGTACGTCTTACTGTAAGCTATTTTCTCTTTTTTTTTTTTTTTCAAAATTTTTATTTTCACTCACTTGTCTATCACTTGTTTTCTTGTTGAGACCTAACTTCAAACTAAGACTCATAAGAAAAAAAAACTACTGCTAACATAGCTGGCAGAGAATATCCTCAGCATTATTCACAAACAGTACCTTGAGTCTTGGAGTAAAAAATAAATAATTAGTTCATATCATCAGTACACTCTACTATTCTTATATTTCTAACAAGAAAATAGTTGTTTCGCTATAGTAGTTAATGAAATTTGTGTGCTATTTATTTAACTGGAACTTTTTAGCAAATCTACAGTCCCGAAAAACAAATATTATACAGTAATTTTCAAGCATGTGTAATTGTTGTAACTTGATCCTTTTGTGAAATGTTTCTGTTGTCCTTTTTGTTTTGTTTGTTTATCAGACTTTGGCCTAATTTTGTGTCAGGCACTATCTTTAGGCTGTCTTGGTTACTTTCACTCTTTGGGTTATTTGTTTTAACTTCATTTTCTTCTTAACCACTGTCATTAACTTACTTGCCTTAAATTTCTTCTCTGATCATGTTGTAGAAATAACATATAATGACTGGCCACAAAAGCAACATTTGTATTAACAAACTATTGATGTTTTACTAATAGAAATATTATAGTGTATATATTTTTTTTCATGTAATCATATGCTATCCCAGAGCTTAGTATTACTGGCTTATTTAATAAGGGAAGAAACTGAGAAACAGAAAAAAAAAAGTTAAGTTCTTTGCAAAAACTACTTTTTATTTAATACTCTTTATTTAAAAACCTGATTGCTTTTAATCACTGGGGCTTGGATTTCTGTGAACTAAATACTTGATAAACATGCATGTATTATTGCACTATTAATTTAAAAAAAAATGACAAAAGAATTTAGAATAATGATTGTCCAATAAAATCTAGATAAAATGCGTACTTTTTTATAATTGGTTTTAGCAAATCATTTATTTGCGAAGCATTTTACTTTTGTATCGAGCAGGCAATTAAATCATTTAATTCAGTTTGTTTAGTCTAGAATGAGAAGTTAAATCCTCCGTCAGGATTGGCACCAAATAGAAGAGGCAGGGGTGTACATGTAAAAAAGAAGCATCACTTGTTGAAAAGAGTAGAGTCTTACATAGTATTTTGTACTGACCACACAGATCTATCAATATCAGATTAAGGTTGGCTCATCTCAGTTCTTGGTAAGCATTGCACATAGTCTCGGGCGGGTTGAAGTTGCCTTTCAGAATCCACCCCTTTAACATGTGCGGCTGATAATTAAATGTGTATTACTGTTGCATAAGTTTTTCATCAATAATAGAAAAATGAATAACGGTGTGTCATATTTTACGTAAAGAATGATAGTTTAAAATAAAAAGCTTTTTGTAGTGTGGCCTGATATTTGGCATTAGATAGTTATGTTCTATTCTTTGAAAACTCTTTGTGTGAGCATTCATTCTGATGTTACCCTGAATTGTAGTAATAAAATGGCATTTTAGAATTCTAGTATGTTGGAGAGTTAATGATTGATTATCTTAAATTGCCTCGGTCATTTGTTTTTGTAATTATTAATTCGTATTAGAAGTTACACAATTTGTTTCTGTTCTGTTTAAAGAATTTATTCTGGAATAAGAAAGGATCTTTTTGCTTGCAGACTTTATATTTAGAAATTTTAACAATGAGATAATATAAAGTTTCCAGAAATATATTTTCTGAATTTTTTTAGTCAGTGATTCCTTGTAATACTAATGTTGAGAGAGTGTTTTCCTAACAAATAAATTACAGGTACCATCTCGTACCAGGCATTGCAAATGGTGGTAAATTTTAGAAGGAAACAATAGAATTTTACCACATATTAGCTTAAAGTGTATTATCACACAGTGGAAAGAAACATAATGGGAAGGAAAAGCACAATGGCGAATGAAAACTTAACATGCTTTAAGACATACTAATTTTATTCCTGACTCTCATGGTTTATGGAAATTGATCACTGTTAACAGTGTTAACAAATATGTGATTTTTTCTAACCTGTAAAATAATTCTCGATGTTAGTAGGCGATATTTTACAATACCTTTATGATATTGTTTAAACAAAGGTGGATAAGAAAACTTATGCATATGTAAGTTGAAATTAAATAATAAAGAAATTGTTTTAAAGAAAAAAAATAACATTAACTTTTCTTACCTCAAACATAAAGTATTTTTTGGTATTGATATTAATATATTGAAGGATTAGTGATTTATTTTAGTCTAGCCTTTGAAAAATTCTTGAAAAAAAGAAGGCTTATTTTTTTATAATTCATCTCTGACTTACTATTTTTAATTAAAAAATGCTTCATATGATCAGTATCGCACTCTTTATGTTCACTTTTTTCTTAACTTGATTATTTTTAGCTCAATTGTTATTCTTTTTTTCCCCTTAGACTTCAATTGCACCATATATACTCATTTAACTAATTGTTGTTTTCAGAAACACATTAGCAACAAAGATTTTTTTTTTGTTAAAACATTTTAGTTTTATAGTACTTAAATTTTTTTTGCAGGGATTTACCTAGGGGTCTCGGCTTTAGTTTCATTGTCCTTATTGCTACAATGGTAGCCGCAAACTTTGCATACTACACAGTTTTGTCTAAAGAGGAAGCTTTGAGATCAGATGCTGTAGCAATGGTAAATAATATAGCTATCAGACCTTTTTTTCTTACCTTGTAGATGTATCATCCAAAGATTTAAATCTTCATCAAAGTTTGCTAGGCTTAATATCACTATTTCACTCCTGCCGAAATTTTTTTAATTAATATTTAAAATCAAAGCACTTGTTACATCAAATCCTTTGTTCTGCTAAATGTCTTTTGTATAAATTAACGCAGCACCAATTGATAACAAGGTCGATAGTGAACTCAACTCACATGCAAAGGGTACAGGGTTCAACCTCTGGTAAAGCCAAAAATATTTGCTGCTCACTTGGATGGGAGATGGGCGCCTCCAAGTCTACATGCCCATAGAAAGAATACTTGAAAGCACATCTGATAATGTTAATTTAAAAAAAAATTTAATTTAATCCATGCTGCTGCTAAATATAAGGGCTTTGTTGGCAGTTTGGTAGAGCGCTCAACTGCTTACCGAAAAGTCTCTAGTTTGAGCCCCTGTGAGTGCCAGGACTTTCCTCGAGTACAATCGATGTTCCTGTCCACTTACACATGGATACCTGATGTTTGTTGGGAAATTAAAGGTGGATGGGCTTTCTACTAACCACACTATGCTATAGAATAGCCTTGGCTACAGAAACAGATGAACACTACTTTGTCTGACCCCCCCGATAGTCTGTTTAAGTTATATATATAAAGGAAACTTTACTTTTTCCATCAGTGCTAAATATACATCCATTTATTCATGTGTTTGTTTGATCAACTTTTCTCTTAGTTATTTGGAAGAATGATTCACCCAATGCTGCCTGTTGTATTGGTTGTTCTCATATGTCTGTGTTCTATAGGAACACTGAATGTCTTAATCCTTGGTCAGCCTAGGTAAGGGAACACGCTTTATCTCTTAATCCTTACTTTAACCATAATCAGTTAAAAAAAAAAAATCTTTAAAAAAAAGGTTTTTGTGCAGATACTTTTTATAATGTCTTATCAACTGTTATAAAGAATAAATACATTTGTATTTTGTGGTTTTTAATCAGTGACTTAATGCCTTAAAGTGAAATCATAAAAAATGTTTTAAAATCAATGGCACATTTACATTTTTTTTTATTGTTAAATTTATTGTTTGTTTAAACAGTGCAGTTAATTGAATGTCATTTGTTTAAAAGTGTTTATTCTGACATTATAGAAGAACCAAAGACCTCATTATGATTGACTAAAGGATTATTTCATGAAAGATATTTAAGGATGGCTACATTTTGAATAAAAGCTTCATGCCTTTATGTGACCTATTTCCTCCAAACACATTTCAGCGGGCAGAAGTAACATGTATAAATGACAAAGTGGCAACAATTTTCGGACATCATTATCATCTAAAGGCCAGGGGTGGGAAGAGCTTTATATGTTCTTCATGCAAATCAGTGTCAGCTGTTTGACAAAAGGCAGAGAATAGATTGCCCAAATGAATAGAAACTGATGATTTCATTATCCCACATTGTTTTATTAACCAAATGAGATTCTTATCTGTACAGATTCTACTGAAATGAAAGCAGCAACTGTTTGTGAATGTGTTGAGTGTATTTATTACCCCTTTTGATTTATTTTTAACTCTTTTATGTATATATGGGGGATAACACCAGCTGAAGATAATGAACAGTGAGTTACATGTAATATGATCCGGAACAAAAAAAAAAAGATTATTTTTTTTTTTTAAAAGGTGATTGCATTTGTGGCAAGCTTTTTTTTTAAGACTTTACTTAGTTTAAAGTAATCCGCACATAATTACTATTTGAAAGGACTGAATGCTGAATGAATTTCTCAAAAAAAAAAAAAAACAGACAAGGAAATAAATGAAAAGATAATTCTGATTAAACAGCTATTAAATATCAGTGGGGGTCTCAAGCAGAGTTTTCATTAAATATTACGGAAGGTGCAGAAAAAAAAACTCATCTTATAAATGATTAAACAAAATGTTCGATTAATGATTTTACTTCTGGTCTCCCAGGATGATTTTCGCTGCCGGGAGAAATGGTCACATGCCAAAGTTTATGACCATGTTGCACAAAAGATTCCACACTCCTTGGCCTGCTACTTTTGCATTGGTGAGTTTAAATCTATGAATCTGAGTAATTTAGCAAATCCTTCTAGGAAACCATTTGTTTAACTAATAGCCATAAGCTATGCATGTTGCCCTTCAATGAAATGTTTAAAGGTTTTTTTCCTGTTATTATGTTTCAGGGTTGTTTAGGAATTGTCATGTTGTTATGGGGAAGTGTTGTATTTCTGGTGGAAGCTATCAGTCTGTACACAGGTCTGTGCTATTCATAAAATGTATTGATGACATAAATAATGTCAGTTAACAGCTCTTATCAAACCTTAACCTTCGTAAAACAAGTGGATTAGACATCATCCTTTTGGATAAGATGCATCTTAGCGTACCAGCTGTACCTTGCAAAACCTTTGCATAGAGTTATATCCCCTTAGGCTTGATAGGTAGGCTAGGTTATTTTTTTCATTTCCGGCAGATTCGGATTTTTTCATGATTGTATTTTAAACTGGAATACTGTTGTATTAATTCTTTACTTTTGATATAATGCAGAACCCACACCGCTATTATTTATATAGATTGTTTTGTGTGCCAACCACAGCAATCTAAATCAATGTAAGGTACAATTTATCTAGCTTAAACTGCTTTACCAAATTATGTAGGGTACAAATTAGACTCCCCTCTTTTCCTGTTATCCGGCAAAAAAAAAATTAATTTATATACTTATGAAATAAATGATAATATACATAGATAATGAATGTCATGAGAATTATATGTATATGAAGTATCAGCTATCCAGTGAAAAATTATCTTTCAATTTCTCTTTAACCAGGCTGTATGATATTTATACTGTTACTTTGTTTATTTGTACTGCGCTGGAAATCTCCTAATGTAAACCGTCCTATTAAGGTAATGTTTTAAAAAGCAGTAAAAAATTTTTTAATAAATTGAAATATTGATTAATCAGTTAATTTGTTCACAGTATACTTTTATTATATTCAAGAAGGTCTTAAAAAAAATTGAACAAGTTTATGTTTTTCATTTGTTTTGCTCTTTTCAGGTACCTCTGGTAATACCAATTTTAGCCTCTATTCTCACAATTTTTCTGGTGACCACATCTGTTGTTGAAAAACCCAAAGAGCTTGGTTTTGTTGCCTTTGTAATAGCTCTAGGAGTTCCAGTTTACTTTATATGCATACGGTGGAAGAAACCTGCAAATTTTTTTCAAAATATTGGCAAGTACTTTTAATGGTTGAGCCTCCTAGTATTAGATCAATTCCAATAAATAATATTGTTATAGTAAACGCATTTAAATTTCGGTTGCTAATTCTTATATATATATATTTGTGGGCTCGTTGTTTCTAGTTTTCGCCATATTAACTCTTGGCAATCCAAACGTTCCTGTCTTAAAAATTCTAATTACCCATAGAATAGTTAGTTTCACTCCTCTTTGCTCAATAAATATAATAAGCAAATCTGAAATTCAGAGTTGAAAAGCTCAAATAAGATTTTAACACATACTGTTGTAACATATTCATATCTTAGCACTTCATATAGGTTTCATGAATCCTTCAGACAATTTTTTACCCCTTCATCTTCAACTTTCTCAGCTGGAGGAGTTTTCTAGTTGACACCCCCCCTTTCCATCTTATTATATCAGTTCTGTTATCAAAAACCTTTTTTTTTGTGTTCCTGCATCTGCTTGATACCTCTGTTCTCCCCAGAACTTTGAAATATGAAAGAGATTTAAAATGCAAAAAAAAAAAATGCATTACAAAGTGCAATAGTCAGTTTGGAACTGAAAATAAGATAGTTAAATCATATATCTTCAGTTGCCTCATGGCACTTCATGCTGTGACTTTCACAGCTTCACTCTATAGGCTTTATATAAGACATACAGTCCATATAAAATTTATTGTACAATAATAATGAAAATTTGAACCTTTTAACATCTGTCTTTTTTCTCTAATTTAAATATGATAAATTATAGAGCAATATTAGCATATTGGTGATTAAAAAATGTTATTTCGTGTCCAGAGGACTCTAATAATGTTTAAAAACTAGTATTTTAAAGTTTTCTATGCTCTAATAAGCTAACATATTTCACTTAAATTCACTTACTTGGGTTGAGTTTGGAACCTATTAACTGCGATAAATGAGGGACTATTGTATGCTGAATATTCATTTGTGTAAAATTACATATTTATTTATTGTGTAATGTATTCCTCTTACTTTAGATTTTTAATTTGTATACATGTAGCTGATTTTTTTTTTTTTTTCGTCTTTTTAGACACTGTGGGCAGATATTTACAGCTCTGCTTCAATCTTCATTATGAAAACAGCTCAATGTGAAAGTTTTATTGAGTGCTTGAAGAATAGGTTATAGAAAATGGCTGTTAACAACACTGGTATACCTGCTGAAAGGTATTTTCATCACTTGGTTGATTATGGAAACAAGTGTGCATTAGTATCTTGGGTTAAAACATTTAGCTGCATCTCAATATACATTTATTTTTATCATGCTATTCTTAGATATGCATTGTTTAAAAAAAAATAGCAAAAAGCTATTTTGTTTTCTGTTTATTTTTGTGTACAAATTTAGCTTTCTATATTTTTTCCAATTCTTTCATGCATGGGTCGATCATGTATAACATTTTAAAAAATAATAATGCCAGTTTTTTGGCATTGATTTTGTTGAAGCACAAAGTGTCTTGTTTATATACTATACAAGTCATTTTTACTAATGTGAATTATTTTGTTTATACAACAGGGAAAGCCAATAACATTTTATGTCATATACAGTGTATGTTGTAAAGTTAACCACAAATTTTATTATGTTAAATTTTTAAAAGATATTTTTGTCAAATACTGTTTATACAATTTTTCAACTATATTTCGGCTGTGTAACACTGTTATTTACACATATATCTCTATACATATAAATATTTATATATCTATATATATATCCTGAAAATGTTGACAATTTGATAAAAATCAAAATCTACGTAAGATGGACCCCATTATACTATATAAGATTTTTTTTAATGCATTTAAGTTCCTCAAGTTGAAAAATCTGCAATATTGTGTATATTAAAAATGTATTTTTCAGTTTCAACATTTTATATATCCCTTTGACAACAGGGTAAATTTCAGCACCAGTATTTGTTGACCTTCACATGGTGCTTTTAAAATTAGATGAGACATCAGTTATTGCCTGATTATCAATTATCTTTTGGAATTTTTATTTGAATTTTAAACATACTTAATATTAAAACCAAAATCCAAAGAATAAATTGGGGGGGGGGGGGGGGGGGGGGATATTCTGTTGTTTTTTTTTTTTCAACCTAGCCTTAATTATCTGTAATTGTTGATTTATCATTTAGTTCCACTTTTTAAAAAAATATTTTTAGATTTTATTTCATAGTTAACTTTAATAAAAAAAAATGATTAACTTTTTGTTCGTGTGAGATTTGTTTTATTTAATTTGGAAATGTTTTTTTTTTTTTTGCTTAGAATTTTGGTAAATGGATCTGTATAAACTTTTCTAGTCATTTTGAATTGAGTGCCACTTAAATTTAGTTAAATTAATTTACAACTGCTTCACTATTTTGTTCTCTCATTTCTAAGAGATAAAGATGAAAAGACATTTTTATTTTCTAAAAAAAAAAATTGTGAACTATATATAATCATTATAGTTGTACATTTATTTTTTATTACACAAATAGACTGATAAATTTAGAATTATAATTTTGTTTTTTTTTTAAACTTTGAAATGAAAATCTTAGTGGTTTGTTTAACAGGAACAAAAAAAAACCTATTATGTTTTGTTATCTAGTAGTGTTTAAATATTGCATTTGATTACTTTTGAATTTTATTATTTTTTTTCTTCTCTGAATGTATCAATATAAGAACTTTTTCTTAGCTCAGTTTTTATTGTGTTGTTTTAACAAGTCTGGTCAACTTCAGACAAAATACAATCGTTTAAGTGTTTACAAACATGACAATTATATTTGTTCATGCTTGATGTAAATTGTATCAGTATTTAAGATATACATTTCAAAATAGTATTACCAACTTAAATAGGTTATTTTACATTTCAAAATCATGGGATTTATGCAATAGGGTATAGTCATAATTAATTACAAAATTTGTAACTATCTGTGCAACAATTAATCACTTAGTTTTCTTGGACTGTTATCTAGATGCATACAGAGGTGTTAATATATAAGATCAGACTGTTTAGCTCTATGAGCCCCTTCCAGGTAAGTGTGAAAACCTCTTGAACATAACTGAAGCATGTAACTACTGTTGGGTTACTGTGTCCTTGCTTTATCCCCACGTTAGCCAGTGCATCCATGAAGGCATACATATTTGCTAGTAACTCACACCATCTTTTGACGGAAATTTATGCTAGATATATTTTTAAGACAATGTGTATGATAGTATTCCAGCTCAACTGGTCCAGCTGTAATGACTGAACAATGGTAGCAGGCTTTCACAGGTGTGATACTTTTTTTCTTCTGAATTGAACTAATTTTGAAACCCACTTGTCTTTGAAAACTTTCAGTTCTGTACCAGTTTATTCCTGGCATCATTTTATATTGACTTCAAGTGCAGACTGGTTTAAAATCTTGTTCATTGTAAATTCACTTAATCTCGCTCTCACATAAGATAAAATATTCCAAAAATTTATAGTAACCTTTTGGCAGTCTTGCTTAAATTTAAGTGGCCAATAAAAAGCAAAGAGGAAATGTAGAATTCATCTGTTTCAGAAGCCACAGCATATTGCGTGATTGTGTGGTCAGCACCACGCCCAGCCACTTGTACTTTCCCTACCAAATGTCAGGTACCTTTAAAGCTAGGTTGACTTTCACCAAGACCACCCATGCCAATGAAGCTCATATGCTCCTTCTACCAAATGAGAATAAATTGACTCACACATACCTGAAGAGCTCCTGTTTATTTCCACTACACCTGTATCTTAGATTGACTGTCCAATAAATCTAGGGAAACATCTTTCTATCTACATAAATGGTCTCTTTATATATTCTTTGCATACAGATTGTAAATGTTTTGGTGTAATATTTAAATATCCATGTATATTTTTTTACAGCTTGTTGATTTGTTTAAATTTTATTATAGTGATATGTAAATCAATAAATTTTAAAGTTCACATATTTATTAGAATGTTATTTTATTGTACATTTATTTTTATAAATACATGTATTCATCTTGTATTAGCCATTCCAAAAACTTTTTACAGATTCCACTAATTTTTGTTCAGTATCTTTTTAACAAGTGTTCCATTTTTTTTAAAGACATAGAAGTAGACATTTTAGTTATGGAAATATCATGTTTTATTATGGCTTTGAAATTTAATTTAATGAGTATTAATTAAATAGTAACTGAATTGTCATCTATTTTTTAAAGCTTAATGATATTTTTTTAATCAACACTCAGCATGGTATCAATGTTTATTGGTACCAATTGGGATGAGCTAGAAGTATAATTTTGATACCAGTGCATTAATTAATATGTAAAATATTGTGATTTATTGGCAACATTTAGTATGTAAATGAAATAAGGCGTCATGTATATTTCAGAAGCCTTAAACATAATTCTTATTAAGTAGTGCACTGTCTAATGATTTTTACGGCTCATAATAGTAACACTCATTCATAAATTACTTAGAGTTAGTTATTGACATCAAATATAACCTTTCAAAATGAGCTAGTAGTTGCAAGAATCAAATACATGTATACACTTACCATTCATTTTATTAATAAAATCTATTCAAATTGTTGCATCCTGATGGGTCTTTGTTTAATTTGTAATTTACAGAATTAAATACTGCTTCCCACTACTTTGGTTTATTCCTTTAAAAACTTTTGCTGAAAGTTTCTTAAATGGTTTCAATTAACGATTACAAAAAAGAGGCAAAATTTTCTTCCCTTTTAACTTCCTGCTGTTTGTCCCTTTTTGCATATGTATTCAAGATTCAGTTTTGAGTTTTGCAATTTAATTAAGTAAAAACTTTTTTTCAATGTTTTTGACTATTGGTAGAGTCTGTGGGTTTGGGCTAATGTTAATGTTATTTTAGTTTGTCACCTATTATTACGTAACAAGTTTTGCTTACAATCTAATTCAATGAAATGAATTGGTTCTTAGAGTTGTAACTTTTATGTAAGGATGAGATTTTTATCCCCTGATCCTGTACTAGTACTGTAAACTACTGTTGATACATTTTTTTTTTCTCTTTCCTTAAACCATAACCAAAGGCCACAGTTCCAGAAGCCATTTCTCATGTCCTCCACTGTACTGTTGTCAATAAGCTTCATGAACATGTATGGTAGGATGCTTACTTATTAATCTTACATTTTACTCCCCCCACAGGACACCTTGTTTTCTTTAACTAAATCAGTATTTAAACTGTGATTCTACAGGATTTCATGACCTTATTTTTTTCGTTGCATTTTTTATGCCTGAAATATTGATTTCCTCTTGGTGAGCTTTTTTTTTTTTTTTTTTGTGTTCCAACATTTTTTTCTTTTTATTTAAAAAAAAAAAATTACCACAGGATAAACACAGGATGTAACACAGGTGGCCATATGCAGCCCTTCATTAAGTTTTGTGGCGGCATTTGTTCAATTATCTCCTTACTTTTATTCACTTGTTCTTTAAAAATATTTTACGATATAAAAAACAGGAATTCTGCTCTCGGTGGCCACAGGATTGGCCAACTCTGAGATAGAAAAATTTCATTAGAAGATCTTGTGGTTTATTGTTAAAAACTTTCATTAATAGACCTTGTGGTTTATTATAGAACTACCAAGTATTATTAAAGTATTTAGTAGCATGATGCTGCTTAATTTAAATAAAGAGAACTAGATAAAATCTATTTTTATATATTACATCTGATCTGGAAACCACTTTGGTGTTCATCTTTGAAGTGCTGTTATTTACCTCCCCTTTCTCCTATAGGTCACAATCAATGCCTTCAGGAGTATTAGCATCATTCAGATTGTAGCCCTTAGCATACAATCAGACATTTACAAAACTGTAACTATTGATGTGAGTGCTCACTGACCACAGTTTTGAAAGTTAATATGAATTATGTTACCCCCGCACATAAGTTCATTTGTTAATTTACACAAACTTTGCTTTATAACTTTGTCGTTTTAACTTTAGTCAAAATGTCACTTATTTTTATAAACTGGGCTGAATAAAAAAAAATTATTTTTTGCTTATCTTTTGTTTTTGTTAAATTTCTTTACTAAAAAATATAGTTTGCATGCCTGTCTTTAAATGGTGAAAGAAGTTAATCCAGGGAATGAAATAACTAATCAAATTTTAAAGAAATCAATAAAGTAATTAGTAAAACGATTGGAAGAATAAATCATAAGTTTATTTGGCTTGTATTTCTCATTGTCTAATCTTAAAAAAAAATGACATACTATTAGAATTATTATTCAAAATTAAAGTTACTAATAGTGAAAGATTAAAATAATACGCAGCTGTCAATTAATCTTTATTTCAAAATTGTTTCACATGTAAGTCTTCCACTTATCAGCTATTTCATAAAACAACAGCCAAAAGTAAATGCAAAAAAACATTTTGTTTTTTTTCTATATTGATTTTATGTCCTTTGAGATTCCTTTGCTCTTTATCTTAAGTAATCTAAAATAATTCCAAAAAATTGTTGTGGAAACAAAGACATGTCAGGAACATTTACAGAAAAATAAGTGATACATGTACAACAGGTAACAAAAACATGGGAGATTTTCATTGATAGAGATGGGATGTCTCATTATTTTCTTCTCTCAAACAGTTTGAACTATGCATTATTAAATTAATACAATATTTTCAAATAAAAAAAAATAATGAAAGACGTTTAATAGAAAAAAAATTTTTTTTTAATGACACTTATATGGATGGATATTCAAATCGTTTCAATTTAGTAATTAACTGAAATATCAGATTTGAACATTATTGTAAAGTTGTAATCATATGATAATAATAACGTACAGGATCATATAGCTGGAAAGTTAAATAATGTATGAGTAACATTAAATATGTCATCATGGAGGAAATGTAAATGATTATAATTAATGTGATGGTGGACAATCGTCATGGGAAAATGACCAACAATTTAACTGGTGATTGATTTATACAAAGATCTGATTTTCAGAGTTTGTTTTTTATCACACAGAGCCTTTTATTACTGAATCACAGAATTAATAATACTGTCATTAAAAAAAAAACAATATTAGCAAGTAATAATATAGCTAAGTTATACGCAAAAAAAAATTAAAATATGTAACAAATCTACAGTATAAAAGGTTTCCATAAATATTTTTTAAAAAAGCAGCTAGGTAAGTGTTGTAAAGCTTTCAACAGTCTTAAAGTGATTCAATGCGTACTTTGTTCAGTATGTACAAACTGCTTGCCCTGTTCATAGGCTTGATAGAGTTTCAACAGAGTAAGTGCCATTCTTTCTGCTTTGTCGCCCTCTCCAAAAATTTTCTTCATCTGTTTAACTTGTAGTTTCTGTGACGCTAGGTCAGTTTCATTTTGATCCTGGAATCATTAAAATAATTTACATCATTTAAAGCCACATGTTAATGCAGTTTCTCTGCTTCATTTCACAACTAAGACAAATTTCTGATAGCATAAAGTCATGTGTTAAATTATATTAAATTTCCATGATAGCCTAAAAATTGTAAAATTTTTGTTAGTTTTTTTAATCATAAGATAGTTTTTTATAAAACAATTACTGTTCTGAAAGGTATACTTCATCAAAATTTTAAAGGAATAACGGCACACTATTATTTACATCTGCAGTGCTATTACCTCATTAGAAATGTGATTATTCTCATCATCTTCTGAATGACACTTTTTATTGTGGCAACCTAGTTGCTGTGGGGCTGATCTGGAATATCTTTTTCTCTCTTCCATTTGCTTTAATTTTTGGTCTTTTTTAAGCTTCTCTTCTTCTTCTTGAATTCTTGTTGAATAAAAACAAAAATTATATTGTCTAAATTACTAGCATTAAACTTGACTACGCATAGTATTTTCTGAAAACTCCACATCTTACAAACACATAATGAAGAAGCAGTTAGCTGATTAAATTTCTAATTGTAAAAGAAACACCTTTTTAAAATTTTAGCTTATGATACATAATTGCTTAGTGGGGTTAGTTGATCAACAGTCAGGAGAGTCTTTCAAGGTGATTTAATTAAGGAATAAAGAGATATAAAAAAAAACGGTTTACAAAAGCAATAAGTTAAGCGATTTTCAAATCTCTTGTGAAAATGTATTTTTTTATTATTATCTAACAAAAACCTATCAAACATTCATTCACTCTGTTTTAATTCTAATCAGTAAGTTTTTTGCAACTTTCATGTGAATAATAAATCATACTTTTTTTGTCTAAGTTTTCTCCTTTTTACCATCTCTTCATAACTGGGAAACATAAAATTTCCAGTAAGTGGTGGGGTTCTGGAAATGGGTTTAACTTGCTGAAGATCTGTAATATTCACCATAGCTCCGTGGCCTTGAGGGCAGTAGAAATATCTTTTTCCTCTGTAAATTCCATTGTGGGTAGTATAAGCTGTCATAAATTTTAAATGTTATATAATTAATGAAACATTTTCTGCCTTAAAGAATATTCATGACCTATCTCACCAAAAATTATTAAGTAGATGTTACAAAATTTACAAATGTATTGTTTTTAGTTTGAATTTTGAAATAATTATTTTGTTACTGTATAAAGAAATGACAAGATATTTAAAACACACTAATTTTTTAATGTTTCATGTGAAAAATTTTAGCGTTAGAGATTAGTGGGTAAAATATTTTTAGTCAAATAGGCAGATAAAAAATTTACCATTATCATAAAGAGAGACTCCAACTTTTAACCTGGGTGCTTTGGCATATTTATCATATAATCCAATATACTGAACGACACCTATTGAAAAGAAAAAAATAATTAAAATAAAAACTTTGTTATATTCTGAAAGGCTCAATTTTTACTATTGAAAAGAAAAAATAATTAAGATAAAAACTTTGTTATATTCTGAAAGGCTCAATTTTTGCTATTGAAAAGAAAAAATAATTAAAATAAAAACTTTGTTATATTCTGAAAGGCTCAATTTTTACTATTGAAAAGAAAAAATAATTAAAATAAAAACTTTGTTATATTCTGAAAGGCTCAATTTTAAGGAAGAATAAGCCATTCTTGGTTAAAAAAAAAGGTTTTACTCGAGCTATATATTTTAGTAACACATTAAAACTCCATCACTAGGATAAATACATATTTCATTATTTAATTTTGTCTAGGTCTAACTAGATTTATAGGTGGTATAGAAATATTTTTCCTTTCTATTGACATAAATTAAAAAAGGCTTTCCTCCTACAGTCTCCTTTCTCGGTTTAAAAAAATTGTAGAATTTCAATGAGATAATTTCAGACAACAGCTTTAAGTTTCTATGTAAAAAAAAAAAAGTTTACATTTATAAGAGATAAATCCACAATTTTTTTTTTTTTCAATGCATAAGAAATGAAAAACATATACTTTGATATGGCCTTTGCAGCCTAGGCTATGATGGAAATGTAGAAAGGAGCACTGCAAAACTGTTTCAATAGTGGTGATAGGTTTAGCTATATAATTAAAATAAAATGTCTTATATTTATAGGGACATCAAAAGATGTAGCTAATGAAAGAGCAAATGAACTTGCAATAGGTGCCATTGTATCTTAGTTAAAAACTTGATTGTTTCTTTTTCTTATGACTACTTATGGTCAAAGCATATATTACGCTATCTTAAACTAAAAATATATTGCGAACTTTAGAATAAAGTAAGTTGATCAATATAAAAAAAAACCCAGAGGAAACAGCAGCATCGCCATAAGAAATAATTTAAACTTTTATATACTTGCCTGGTAATATTTTTCCTCCTTTGTTGTGATATGAGGCTCCATAAACCACAACTCTGTCACCTTTTTGCACTTGACTAAGTTCATCATCAGAAATTGATTTAATGCTGCCATTTTTTTTCTCAACAAAGCTTCTGTTCCAGAATCTTTTACATGGTTCACATGTGCAGTCCTCAAAATTCTAATAAAGATAAGAAGTAAGATATAACAATATGGCGAAGGTATGCTACACAAAAGCTATTTACAGAAAAAACTATGGGTAAATAAAAAAAATTAAATATAAGTATCAAATTGATACAATTTCTAATTAAGAAAATGAATAAAAAAACAAAAAAAGAAAGCCAATTTGTGTGGAAAATGGACAAGGATTCATGATCACAGTATTGATGATTTGGTATTTGTTAATGACAGTATGCCCATGAGATAAATGGTTCTTTCATATCCTAATGTAAAGGTCTTTAAAAAAATTTCTTTACCTATATTTCATTGCATTTTAAATTGGTTGGGCTGCATGTGTGATATCACAGGCATAATAAATGGTGGTGTTAACTTTTGAATATAATAAAATACAGTGTAAAAAATAATTATAAGTAACTTGAAATTATTAGACTAATAATTAGTGTGTATAATTTTAATGTTCATTTCTTTTGATTGCAATGACACAAGTCGATGATATGATGAAAAAACCATTTATTATTTATCTTGTAGGCAGAAATTCATTAACAATTACTGAAGATTTTACATCAACATTTTTTTTATTTTTTGACTTAATAACAATCAATACTAAGATTTAAAACTGTTTTAGAGGTAAAGTATCAATAATATTTTCAACACACTTGTTACTCGACCCACTAGTGACCATTATATTAGGGTATAAGGAACATGACATATATAAATTTTTTTTTCAGAATTTTTTTTTTCAGGATTAGGGTTAGGGATAGGGATAGAGATAGATATCAATTTGCGCGAAAATCCCCGGAAAAAAATTAATGGGTCGACCGTACATATGTTAGTAGTCGACCCTCTAGTGGGTCGAGTAACAAGTGCCTATTTTCAAATTAATTTGTCCCTCTAAAATAAGATATTACGATTATATCTCTATTTTTTAAAAGCTGTAAAGCTCAAACGAAACTATTGCTTTTCTCAGAACAATATAGATATCTCTCAAGTAACTGTCTTTCACAATAACTTTTTTTGTTAGAATTTCTTACTTTATCATTATGCTGATGCATATCATCAGCGCTGTGTCTCAAAGTATTCGGAACAGTTCTATTGGTATTTTTCTGTTTGTTTTCAGAATGTCTGACGGATGCCATATTATGTTCCCAAATTTTAACTATAGTTCTGAAAAATTAAATATCACTTTTGATAGCATTGCTCCTTTTAATTGGCTGCTTTGTTTCAATTGCTTGAAAAAAACAAAAACGAAAACAGCTAGAATACAGAATATTGACAAAACCAGTTTATGCTTCCATGACACCGCTTCCGGTGGAATGTGTAGGTATTTGTTTTTTATGCCCATCATTTAATTTTAAACAAAAATCGAATTTTTCACACATTTAGGAAATTCCGAATCAGAACCGTTACATTAGTTTACCTTTAAGTATTTATAAATATTTTCTTTTTTTTTATTTGTAGTAAGTAATGATAATATTTTAGTCAGATTTATGGTGATGTCAATTAATTACACACACAGGATAGAATCAATGGTGACGATTTCTAGGAAGTGTTACCGAGAGAATCAACAAGTCAGTAATGTATACACATTCACATGCCTATGAGTAATTTTGTCAAACATAAATACAACAAAGTATCCAGGTAAATTTATATTATCATGCATTTAAGGGTTTGATTCACGCTCTTCTTATTAGTTAACATAATTTTAATAAAGGTATAAATTTGTCTTCATATGTCAAAAACGTGTAATTTGTATTTACGACATATTAATCATGATATTAAGTCATATTAATCATGATATTAAGTCGTAAACAATTATTATTATGTTTCTCAAGTTATACAAATCAAAATCACATTGTATGTGAAGTTTGAAGTATGACTCAGTAGCTAACATAGCAATAAGAATATATACAGCTTGTGTTTAGTGTTATTTGATTAGAATTTGGAACTGGAAATATTTTCTAATATTTTAGGCAAGTCTTATGATTATGTGACAGTATTCCTTCGCTTTTTAAATCAGCAATTTGTGGGCCCACTCATTTAAAGGCAATGAAAAAATAATAATAATAAATATCCAAATATAAGGGAGCAGCAGGTGGTACCTGCTAAGGACAAGGTTACTATAAATTGTATACATTTATTATTTATAAATCATATAATAGTGTATTAACTTTTAACTCAGCTTGGTCACCGTGGCTTAACACTTTGTTATAAATGAACTGGTAATTGTTTATTTTAAATAAAGACTGGTTAAATAACTATAAAGTATAACATTGCAATGGCAGTGATTGTAATAAGTTTTAACACTTTTATTGTGATCATTTACTCTAAGGAAAAAAAAAGAGACACCAGGATCCTGGTCAAATTTTGGCTCATTAAAAATGTCCTGAGTTATGAATTAAGTTATGATCTTATCCTGGGATATCCCAGAGTGCTTTGACAAGCAATATTAGTAGTTAGAATTTTAAACTCAATCATGATTTTAAAATGAATTGCATTTTTACATCACCAAGTAACTACATTACTGGGAGGAGGGGAAATGCACTCTTTAACTTTAGACATTTGTATTTTTGGGGGAGGGGGGAATTGAACACACAAGTGTATATGACTAATATTATTAGTCTATAGACTATAGACCATTGTTTAAGCGAAATGGGTTAGCTGTTAGATGGTTCATATCTATAATAGTACTTGACATTTCATTCAAATGTGAAATGGAAATCTCAGCTGCACTATTTTTTTTAGTTACAATGAGAACAACCAGTAGTAAATTGCAAAAAAAAAAATTTCTCATTATTCATTAATTTTATTTATTGATGTTCTTTCCTTTATAGTAGTATACATATTTTTATTCAGTTTTCTTTTGCAATAAATAACTTTGTATTTATTCACTTTTTCAATCAAAGAGATTTTATTTCCTTCATATTTATTGTAGACTGCTAATTTCAACTATTATGAAGAATGCATAATGCAAAAGAAAAATATAAATTAAAAATTACTTTTCCTACTCTATCATATATTAATTCAGTTTAAACACGTTAAAATATAGGCCTAGACACTTTTTATCCTACTATCCTAGGATAAGCAAATCACAATTCAATGATAAACTCTATTGGCCATACATGAGGTTGATAAGAGCTGCACCAAAAGTCCGTTTAGGTCTAGGGAACAAAAGTAATAAAATAATAGAGACAAAAACTGGCTCATTGGAAGCCTCACTAACTCAATGAAGAGCAGCATGTGGCTCTAAAAATAAGAACTGTAATGAATAGTTTGATTTAAAGTTACGCCTTTCAGTAAAATACTTATCTTATTAAAGTTTTCTGTGACCAGAGAGAAAATATAACTTTCTAAATTCTGTATATTCTTAAAATTATACTGCTCAAAATAAGATTTTGGCATTGGCCATTACCTTGTTGGTCCTTTGTGTTTCCTTAATGGTTTGGTTAGGTCTATGCATAACATTTCAATTTGGAAATTCATTACCAAACCAGTAAATTATCAAAGTGTTATGAATGTAGAATTATTTAATTTCTGTCAATTAACAGTGATTTCAGTCATAAACTTTGGAAAAAAATTTTAAGTTGCAGGTTTAATGTGTACATTTTGTAGTCAAAAAATGACAGTTAAGTTTATTCGTGTTCTTCTCATTTTGTGAGTAATAAAATGTTTCTTTGTCTTACTCCACTTAAAAAAAAAAACTTCATAGAAAGTACTGAAAGCTTTGTGTTTTATTTGAGTTACAACGTTATTTTCTAGTGTCTCTGTGAAAATTGTAACTGATAATATTGTACAAATATAATCAAAAGAATGACAAATGAAATGAATTTAAAATACAGACACCAGTTCATTGTATAAAAATGTATGCACATCCTATTACATGTTAAAAAAATATGTAAAAAATTATCTACATTCATTAACATTCAAATTCGTAAACTATTTTTTTTGAGGTAGCTTGAGGTATATTTTTCTGTTCTGATCATCACTTTTAACTCCATGTCTGTTGTTTTATGTACACATTTGAAAAATGTTGCATAATAGGTAAGCAATTTATGCATTAAAAAAAATCTTATGTTCTTTATGTAACCCTAACCACATGATAAGAACTTATGACCAAGAAACACTCATTATTTTTTTTTTCACTTAAGAAAAAATAATACATTGTAGCCTACAGATAAATAACTTTTGCTCTATTTCTGTCGCTACTTCTCGAGCTAATTCTTTGAAAGTATGCAGCATTATTCTTGCTACTTTTATCAAATGTTTTAAAATTATTTTCCTATAAAAATTCAAATTAAAAATAAAATTATTTTTCTTCTATATTGTTTTCTTTTCCCCAAATTTTCTTAAACAATAAAACAAGCAAAAAATGTTTATTAAATGGGTACATTACATAAGTCAGATAAAATACAAATGGCTACATAATTGCCATTGCTGTAAGAAGCAGTTCAGCGCCACTATGATTTATAAAGGACTCATTGTTTTAATGTGGAATATGTTATGTTCTTTAGTGCTATCTTTTAAAATATAAAAAAAGACCATGCATTGCAAAGAACTTCCATTTCACAACATAAACCGACCAGTTACTTTTACCTTGCAAAAAAAAAAATAAATAAATAAAAAAGGTTTAAAAAAAACTAAATAGATATATTCCTCCTCAAGCCGATCTTAAGTTTTTAAAAGCTTCTAACAAGGTTAATAACTACAGGTGCTGATAAGTCACCCTAACGTATGTAAGATATATATGAGATGTTTAAAAAACTATTAAACCCCACTAAATTGCACATTTTATGTCTGTATTAAGTAACATAATTTGTAATTATAATTTTAATAGGTTTGGCTATCTTTAATATTTCAAAAAACATAGATACTTTTTTTTACTTCTTTGTAAAAAATTAACAAATAAGCAAGCGGAATTTTGCAATTTATAAGGAATTTATGACATTTTCCGCTCCCTTTATAAATGTAGTATTTTGTTGTCTTTTTTCATAAATGTTGCAGATGGGTGAACAACTGAAATTGAGAGATATTGGGTAAGACTATTGTGCAGAACACAGCTTATAGCCTTGTCATGAATTAATTTTAAAACATAGACATCATTAACTTAATTTTTATAAGCTATTAAAAGCTTCAAATAGAGAAATGAAAAGAACTACTTATACGAGCATTAAAATAATTTTTTCCCACCTAAACACAAACAAAAATATCATTCACACTAGCTTTAAATCAAAGTATCAAAAAATTGTATTGCAGGTATCTGCAGAGCTCACTTTGAAATATTTTATTATATGAATGGTAAACAGTTTATTTAGTTAACAGAAAGTTTTGGTTACAAAAAAAAAAAAAAAAACTTTTTATGATTTAAACTCTAAAAGCCGGTGATTCCTTTTATCACAGGCCTAAAAATGTTTCCCCCCTTTTTTTTATATTAAATTTATTTAGCTACATATATATTTAAAAGAGAAACAACGGTTATAAATGAATGCTGCTTTGGCTTATCTCTTTTTTTTTTTGCCCTAACAACTTTGAATTATTTTTTTTTTATTTATTTATTATTTTTTTTAATCATGGATGATCTTAGCATGATATGTGCATTTTTTTTCCCTTTGTTTACATTAACTTAGTTTGTATATAAACTTAGGATTCATTTATACTTTCAATGTATTTAAACAATTAGTCTTCGTTAGATGATCTATGTAAATACATGAAAAATGTTAAATCTTACTACACAGAATGGTTTTCTTACTTGATTATGACATTTTTTAAAATAAAGTTCTGACTGGCAGGTAAGCTATCTAGAGCCAACCTTATCTAGTAAAACAAATGTATTAAAATCGCTGATAAAAATTAATTTCATCTGGCCTCTGTGTAATAAGATTTGATTTAACATGTATTAGTATATCACTTAGTTTTGAAAATTATCTTTCCTTATTTTCACAAATAAGACGTAAAAAAAAACAACTGCAATTCAATTACACAAATCTTACTGATGATTTCTTGTTTGTTTCCTTGTACCCTTTTTCACTCCATTCCAGACCAATAGAATAAAGAGTTTAATAAATCTGGCATCTCTTTATTTTCTCAATTTCACGTTTTATTCATCATAGCTACTCATATTATTTTATAAAACTTAACACATTTAGCTTTTGGTTATAAATAATGCTATTTGGTAAATGAGAACAATTAGTCTATTTCGTTTGCTAAAGGTCATTAGACATGACATTTTCTAGACTAATTAAGTCAGAACACACCATATCTGCGTTCATGTTTTAAACTATACATCGTATGAATAATGTACAATAATTTTTAAATGCGAGCTGGGCGGATACGTTTGTAGTTAAATTATGATTTGAAGCATTTTTTTTTTAAAGAATATTTTTAACTTTTTAATAAAAAATGCATATTCAAAGTCTTCATTTCTGTGTTCTGTTCAGACAAGGATTACCTTTATAGGTTGAGATCAATGGACAAATATATTTTACTGGTGGGGAAAAAAAATCAATATTGTGGTTTATAATACCTGGAAATAAAGCTTTTTTTTTTTTTGTTTAGCCTACATGATCAATAATGTGTAATGTGTAGCCATTTTTACAATTCAGTTTGGGAATCTGTCAGATTTGTTGTTCATCTTTCATGCAGAATTGTTGTTACTTTTGTTTCACAATATGTTAACCAATCAAAGTATTGAGAAAGGTAAAAAATTTTGTTTCTAGGATTTGTCTTTCATTTCATATATTTTTTTTTGGTTTCACATCTGAGTTTAGCAAACTATTGAAGAAGGTAAAAGGTTTATTTTGTTTAAAAAAAACTGTGTAAATTTCTAGGATTGATCTTTCATTTCATACGTCATGTTTTTTGTTTCACAACAAATCAAAGATATTGATAAAATAAAACATACATGTATTTGATTAAACAAACAAAGCTTATGTGTTTTTTTTTTCTTGGAACATGAAATACCTTTTCTGGACTTCTCTCATTTGTCGGCTCTTATCAGTTCATAACAGTAATGACTCATGAATATATCTGTTACTCATATTATTAATACATTTGATTAAAATGCACCTATTAGACTAATAAAAATTACATGATAGGTAGTTTTATTAGATCAATTTAGTTCTTATTGTATTATTTTTAGGCAAGTAATGTTAGTGGTAAAATAGAAAGAAAAAAAAAAAGTAATCTAGAGCAAGTATTAAAAAAGACATATTTAAGTCTATTAACCATTGTTTCAAAACATTATTAAAATAATAAAGGGCAGTTAAAAAATTAATTTTGTTATGAAATTTTTTTTTATTATTGATCTACATGTATTTATTTTTCCACCTAAAATTTATTCTGTTCTTCATGTTGTGTCTTTTTGTTTTAAAATTCCATCATTAATGCGATATAACTGCCAATAACTTTTGTTTTATGGCACCCATCATTTTCATTGTTTCATCTTCTTTTTTCTAGCACTGCAAGTAGCTCTGAGGACGAAGGAGATTATGGTGTTTGTCTTGACACAGTGCCTCTAATGTGTGGTGACAGCTTTGAAATGGATGAAAGTGACCGCCTCGTCAATGAACGACGTAGGCGGTCTAGAGGTTTCTTTAATAATCTATCCCACCAGTGGTCAAATCTCTGCTCCAAGTTAGTAGAAATAAAAAAAAAATTGTTTTCACCATTATCTAGTGTTCTAACCCATAATTTTTTATTGCTACTTTTTATAACTAGAAGGGAAAATGCTGTGCCAAGATAAACTCTTCTAGATATCTACATTTTTTAGCTGTTTTTTTTCAAATATCTTTAAATATCTGTTTAAAGTTTTCTTGATGAATAATAGCTTGAAATTTTAATTTATAAGTTGCTGTTCTGTATGATCTTTTAAGTTTTATTGTTAGATACAAACAAATCAATACAATTATATCAGTATACAATATTTCTTGAAACTTACCTATATAATCATTTAACATCCTTTGAAATGTTTTGAGAAGTCCATTTTTATTTACTACTTAATAGATTTTTTCGAAAATATCTTTACTTTTTTTTTTTTCTCTGTGGTTGTTACTTGCACATAATCTGCTGTCTTTCCTCCCTGCTTCTTTGAACCTGTCACAAATAGTCAATAAATTTTTATCTTGTTATGCATAGTGGTAAACATTCTTTGTATTTTAGTGAGAGTTGAAGCTGCAATAAAATGTTAGCTGTCCAGCTGTTGCCCCCTGTTTGGTCATAATGCGCTCCTTGCCAAAGTTGGAAGAAGATAAATGTTAACTCAACAGATGTTTCCATCACTTGTATTCATTTCTCAACTCATGCATAGGATCCGTTTTCTTTTTAAATTCATACCACATGTTATGGTCATGTTGGGATATATTTTGTTTGTTTACATCTCTTAAGCCTCCATGTGAAAACCAAATCCTCTGTGTCATCAGTGGATTGTTTATTTACCATTGCTTACTTTTGTTATTTTAAGATGATTAACGAATCAGTTTTTTTAAATGTTTACACATTTTTGTATTGCTTTACACTTTACTAGTTGTATAGATCCTACTGAAAGCATTCTGTGGATTAAACATGGTTGTTTCACTATAGTTAATTGGATCTTTTTCTCAAGCAAGGGTTTAACAGAATGTCATCAGTGATTAGTAATTTGTTTTTGTACCAAAACAAAAAAAGAATTAAGATTACATTGTAGAACTCTGTACACATTAACAACCTTTCAAATGATGCTCAATAATTGATGGTAATTTAAAGGAAAAAAAAAGATGTTGATTGATTTAGCATAAGGCATTTGAAATGGAAGAAAAAGGCACATCAAAATTCAGAAGCTCGTTACTAAATATCAAATTCTGGTAATATATTGAACTTCTATTCAAATGATACATAGTTGCTTATTGCTCAATTCTGTTTACTGTGATAACTTCTGATGATTGTTAGATGTAAATATCCCATAAAGATTTTGATGTTTCAAATATTAGTAATGAAAGTTTTGAACCACATCTTCCTGCCCACTTTGTAAACTAATCAGCAAACAAATTTTTAATTATGTTATTTGCATTTTTTTTTTTAGAATAAACATAGTTCATAATTTAGATTATTTCTGAATTTTAAAATGAAAACTTTGGTTCGTCTTTCAGTTGCTGGGGCAAGTTATTTTCTATTTGTTGTCGAGAAAAAGAACTGCAGCCTCGCATAGTCCACATTGGGTTGGGAACTCATTCAACAGAAAAACATCCACGCAATGTGATCAGAAACCAGAAATACAGCATTATTACATTTATTCCTTTAGTAAGCCTCTTCTTCGACATTTGTTAGTCCTTACCCCTTCCCTCCCATTTAATGGATTGTGCAAAGTTTAATTTTAACCGACTCAAAATAATAAGTGAATTTTTTTTCCTATTCTAGGTATTATTTGAACAGTTCAAATTTTTCTTGAATCTTTATTTCCTTGTGATGGCCTTATCTCAGCTTCTCCCAGAACTTAGAATTGGCTACTTATATACATACTGGGGACCATTGGTAAATATACGATCTACTGCCTCCATTTTTAATATTTTATGTGATTGAAAACATAGTTTTTAAATATACTAGTTGCAAGTACCCGGCTTTGCCCGGGTTTAAAATAAGGTTTTCTGTTTACCTTCTGTTTTCTCCCTACCCCCTCTCTCCCTTCCTCTCTCTCCCTCCCTCCCCCTCCCTCCCTTTCTCCCTCCCTCTCTCAAATCTCTCTCCGTCCCTCTCCCATCTCCCTCTCTCCCCTCTCCCTCTCTCCCCCCGTCCATCCTCCTCCCTCCTCCTTCCCTCTCTCCCTCCCTGCCCCCTCTTTCTCTTTATCTCTTCCTCCCATTTCTCCCATTCTCTCCCTCTCTCTCCCTCCCTAATCCCTCTCCCCCTCCTTTCTCCCTCCCTCCCCTTTCCACCTCTCTCTCTCTCTCCCCCTTCCTCCCTCCCTCATTCCCTCTCTCTCCCTCCCTGCCCCCCTCACGTTTTATCTCTTTCCCTCCCTCTCTCCCTCCCTCCCCTCTCTCTCCCTCCCTACCCCCTCTCTCCCTCCCTTCCTTTCTCTCTGCCTCTCCCCCTGCTCCCTCTCCCCCTACTCCCTCTTCCATCTCCCTCTCTCCCCCTCTCCCCCCTCTCTCTCTCTCTCTATATATATATATATATATATATATATACTTATTATTATGGTTTCACACTTCTTCTAAAATCCTTCTTCATTCCTTTACCTTCCTCAAACTGTACACATCAGAGAGCATGAAAAAACATCAACAATTCTTTGCTTCACAAAGGCACAATACAGCACCAGCGCGCAAGTTCTATTCGATCATAGGGAAATGACGTCACAGAGGAATTTTATTTATGGCGCCCGTCGAGATTACTTTAATATAGTAAAATACTAAAATAAAAAAAAATTAATTACAATTAAACTACCCATCGATATGAAAACGAAACCTGTCCTATAACCTTCCCCATGTAATTATGTGTATGTGTAACAAATTTCACGTTATTTGTTTGTCTGGATCTTGAGTTATAAGGGAACAGACAGACAGACAACGAATACGTCTTATAAGTATAGAGATATAGTCCATTTCCCATTCCAAAAAAAATACACACGTCATTTATATCTCAAATGTAACTTTTCTTTCATAAAATAATAGTATAGCCAGAAAGTTGTCGCTCACTTATTATTAACGTTTTTTCTTTATTCTCCCTAGGGGTGAGGTGTGTGAAAATTATGACAGGGTGGGGGTGGTAGATCTACTTAATAGTGAACGGACTTTAACTTCAAATTATTGCGTGAAATTCCGTTATTTGTATCGATTTGGTGAACTTTCAGCATTTTGGTCAAATTAACACGCATTTAGGTGTTACGTTAAAAATTTTAATCGCAAATTTTTTGACGTTAATCGCAAATTAACGCAGTTTAATCAGCAGCCCTAATATATATATATATATATATATATATATATATATATATATATATATATAAGTATATATATATATAAATATATATATATATGAAGCGTTCAAAATCTGACGCCTAAACCAAGGAGAGGGTTAGGCTCGTATGGCTTAGTATGTCTTAAAATCTTCTTGCAAAACATTTTATAAATACATGAAGCCCTTATTGTTAGCATGGCTACAGCAATATTTTAAGCTGACCGAGCAAAGCCAAAATCAATAACCGTAAACGAATTGTCTTTATGTGTTCTCTAATTGAGATCATTGAAACTATTTTTTTTCTACGTCATCCTTTGTTATACATAAGAAAAATAAAGATATAAAATAAATTTAAATCTAGTTTTTGCAAGGTTTTTATTTCACTGGTATTGTCTAGCCGCAGTCTAGCGGGGTTGATGTAACAAACACATAATGAAATATACACATGAAGTTTACATTGCTATGGAATATTCAACAGAAAAATAGAGTTATCCATAATCAAAAGATATATTTAATAAACTCTTTTCATGAGTTGCCTCCCATTAATTATGATTAGCAAATAGCTTTACTACCTGTACAAAGTAGATTAATGTTTACTTACAAGTGTTATTTTATAATCGGCCATTTGAGAGTTCACAGCCTTCAAGTGAATTACAAAGCCTGGTTGTAAACCACATCATAAAATGTTAATTTGGTTAGCTCAGGTTTTAGGTGGATTGCACTCTTTGATTCGAGAGTAGTTGTGCGAGTAAAGCGAACGTTTGTACGGTGGCGCTTGACTATCGAGATGAGGTCCAGGGTTCGATCGCCAGCAGGAACAAGGAAATTTTTTTTGCAGTTTATGGTGAAAGTTTCCTCCATGTCTCTCGTAGCGTCTCCATCGTCAGTGATGAAAGAAAAGCATTATAAAACCAGTTCATATTGGTTTGTATTATCTTTAAACGTTCCATCCTTACAGGGACTTCACAGATTGATTCTTCAGATTGAAAGAGGACCTGTCAATCGCGCATATGTTACAATTATCTAGAACAATCGCGATGCACCATCAGGCATTTATTTTTAACATGCCTTGTGTGTGTTTGTTAGTAGCACTGCTGTGTGTGTGTGTACTAATATAAGTAGCAGTAAGTATCAAAGTGTATTTGAAGGCCATAGGCCAAGGTCAATTAGAGGTCCTTAGCCAAAATAAGCTGTCAATGCCGACGCTGGCAAACTTATGGCCCCTGATGCAGATTGAAATCTGGGTCTTGCCCCCCCTTTCTCCCTGACAGCCCTTATCAAGTAATCTTAGGCTCAAGTCACCTGGCAATTACTCCAATACATTTCTTTGTAATTGGCCCAAATTACCAGCATGAGGTCCCCATAGCAGTGAAGACCTAGTTTACCTGTCTACGCCAAACGGCTCTGAATGCCCAGATCTTTTCAAAGAGCATTTTGTTTTGTTTGTTTTTTTGATATTAAAAAAACGAGAATAGGAGAAAGGAAAGAAAGAGAAAATAATTCGCTAATAACAAATATCGCAAAAAGAAAGAAAATCGTTATTATATCACTTCTGTTATTTTCTTTCAACTTCCTTTCATTTTTTTTTCGGATACTCTGAATAAACAAAAGTAAATCACTTCAAACGTTTTCTTTCCCACAGTGAATGAGCTTATTCATAAAAGGCAGTAATGAATTTTTCATGAACTTCAAACACAAGCTGTCAAAAACAACATGTCACATTTGTTAAGGGTGCATCCGGTATAATAGTTAATTTATTTCATCACGTTATGTTGACAGATGACTGTGACCTTCGTCCGGGTGCGTTCATTGTTTACTGACTGCATTTGGGACACGTTCATTGTGTACTGACTGTATTTGAGACACGTTCATTATGTACTGACTGTACAAGACACTGCAAGATGTTCTGCTCGTACATGTACCTGAATAATCGTTAAAATAAATTGTATGTTCAAATGTACTTCAGAAATGTAAACTTTACTTTACAAACACTAACACACAAAAACACGCGCGTTCACAAACCGTTTCCTTGCGGAATTTATTTTTTGTGCGGCAAAGGACATAACCAGTAAAAAAAGGGGCATGTTGGCTGGTGGGTTTGTTTATTTTAGTTAAGGCTGGTAGAAACAGTTGTTCCTAATTTGTGAACTTTTCATTAAAAAACGTTCAAGTAGATTTAAAATATTCTAGTTCTTTCTTTTTTTTTTTGGTTGTTCTTTTGCCATCAGCTATTTTCTGTTAAAACACAAACATCAAACAAATTATAATTATCTGTCATCAGCAGTTTAACATATGGCAGGTGTCTACTGATGGTGAGTGTAGCATCACACTGTAAAATGATGGTAATTGGCAACACACTGTAGAATGATGATGAAGTAATTGTAGCAACACACTGTAAGAATGATGGTAATTGTAGCATCACACTGTAGAATGATGGTAATTGTAGCGACACACTGTAGAATGATGGTAATTGTAGCACCACACTGTAAGATGATGGTAAGTGCAGCAACACACTGTAAGATGATGAGTGAAGCACCTTACTGTACAGTTAGTGGAGAGTAACTCAAAATTAATTGGCATGATTTTGAGTTCTCTCCAAACTCTCCATGAGACATACAATGGGCTACAGGGACATAATCATTGGGGTTCTCTATTCAGGAAAAAATATTATAGCAGGTGTTGGAACTGTGGTCGATGAGGACTATCCGAGACCATAGTATTTTCAGCTGGCGGTGGTGGCGGATGTGGTCGGCACACAACACCCTTCCACTCAAGTACACCTACGCAGCCTGCCATTTCGGGATGAGGGGTTCAGACACAATACACCCACCCCTCTGTCTGAGTGGCAGGAAAAACCCATTGCCTTACCATTCTGGCCGATCAGCTGTACACACACCCTGCTGGTCTGGCCATTTTGGAAGTCTTAAAACCTTCTTTTCTGCCATCCCGGAGATTATAGCGGGCACACTCACCCCGCTCTGTAGGGATGGCAGACATCATCAGCGCCGCCAACAATGCTGGTGTGGTAGGCATACTACACTATCATGCTGGCAATAGCGGCGTAAAAAAATGTAATTTTTTTTTAAATCCACTCTACTGTGATGGTAATTTAAATTGTACCGTCATACTGTGTTGTGATAGTATAGTGATGGTAAGTGTAGCGTCATACTGTATAGTGATAGTATAGTGATGGTAAGTGTAGCGTCAGACTGTATAGTGATGGTTAGTGTAGCGTCATACTGTCTATGTGCTCGTGTCAATAGTATAACTGTTCTGTTCTTTATCAAGTTAACTTTGTGTTGTTTTTTATTTTATTTTGTTCAGTGCTATGCATCACTATGTACTGTAGTTTCACATTAAAATCATCTGTCTGATAAATAATGTGATGTGCGGCAATATAGTCTTGAAATGAAGCAACAAAAAACGGCCAACTGTCACTTGGGTCGCTTCTCTCTCTCCTTCCTTGTATCTCCATCTCTCTCTCTCATATCTCCTTTATTCACATCTTTCTCTCTCTCTCTCTCTTGTTATCTGTCTCTCTTTCTCCATCTCTCTCTCTCTCTCTCTTATTTTATCTCAGTTTTCTCTCTTTCTCCATCTCTCTCTTTCCTTTTATCCAATCTCTCACTCTCTCATGTTATCCCCAACTCTCTCTCCCCTTGTCTCTCTTCCCCCTCTCGCTCTCTCCCAATCTCTCGTTCTCTTCATCTCTCTAACAATCCCAATATGTTTCTCTCTCTTATTTATCCCCATCTCTCTCTCTCTCTCTCTCTCTCTCTCTCTCTCTCTCTCTCTCAAATTATTCCCTGCTGTTACCCCATCTATCCCTCTCTCTTTCATTTTATCCCTCCTGTTACCCCATCTATCTCTCTCCTTCTTTCTCTCTCCCTCTCTCTCTCTCTCTCTCTCTCTCCCTCCTTGTATTTCTATCTATCTCTCCTTGTATTCCCATCTATCCCTCAGACTAGCACTTTAATTGCCATTCTCTTTCACGCTGTATATAATGTTCTCCCCCAACTTTTCCTATACCTATGTCTTTATGAATTCTTGTGTCTGTATTGGTCTGTATGGGGCCGTCCATAAAGTACGTCACGCTCCAAGGGGTGGAAGGGTATAAGAAAGTGTGACAGTTTGTGACGGGAGGGGGGGGGGGTCAGGCCAAGTGTGACGTCACATTTTATATATATTTTTAATTTTATTTCTAATTTAATTTTTATTTTTTAGTAAAACTTAATAGTTTTAAAAATAATTTTCAAAATAATTGTGAAACACTTAAATTAGTTTTATGTCAAAATAGCATGAAATGCATATCTTTTCAATGTGTTGTTCACAATTCCTCATGCTAGTTAGGAGCGCTAATAAACTGTTGCAAAGCCTTGTTTTATCAGTAGCCTTACGGAAGTGTTATTATTTCTTTGTTGTCTGCTGCATAATTATATCACTGATAAAGAAATTTGGAATTTGTATTATAATACAAAAAATTACCGTAATTGAAGTTGCAATCCATCACTTCGTTAAAATAATATTGATGCCTTATTCCTTGCAACCAGTGCACCAGGAAGAAGTGCTTATAATCGCGTGGAACATCGAATGGCTCCATTTAGCAGCGAACTGTCTGGTGTCATATTGCCAAATGAACATTATGGCATTCACTTTGATTCGCAGGCAGAACAATAAATGAGGATTTGGAAAGAAAAACTTCAAGTTTGCAGGTGAAACTTTAGCTGAAATCTGGTCGCATGTGATTGTTGACCAATTTCCAACAGTTGCAGAATATATCAACCCTGAGAAATCTGAATTGGATGCAGCAGGACTGATGTCGAAGGATAAGAATGGTTTGACCATCATGTTCTCACCAGCCAATACTTCACTCAAATTGTGAAATGTCAGGACATAAAATGTTGCGACAAAGTACGGAGCTCATTTTTCAACGTTTTACCTTCGAGATTATTTCCTCCTCCAAATCCAATCCCAATCAACCAAACAACTGATGGACTCAGAGCTTCAGAAAGAGCAGATGCAGATGCACATATATTTCCTTCATTGTTTGTTTGTGGCACAAACTCTCAAATTTGATGACATTATGCCAAGACCAACAGGAGTTTTTAAAGTGCAACCATATGATCTTTATTGTCCATCTTTGCAGACCAGCATACATGATCGAATTTGCAAAGTGTGTCACTTATACTTTGCCTCACAAACAATGTTGAAGAAACATACAGGATAACACAGAGCTCGGGCGCAGGAGAATGTAAAAAAGTAAAGTTTCTTTAGCCCTAAGGGCCATCGGGACAGATGAAGTGTAGAATTCATCTGTTTCTATAACCTAGGCATATGAAGGGATTGTGTGGTTTGCACAATTCCCAGCCGCCTATTCCCCCAACATAAAGTCAGGTACCCATTTAAAGCTGGGTGGACTTGGGAACTTTCACCAGGACCTGAAAAAGTCCTAAGGTTCTCACTGAGATTCCAACCCGGGACCCTCCGGTCGACAGTCGAGCGCTCTATACCACTCGACCACCCGTCTCCTAGGAGAATGTGCCAACCCCAAATTTTCCAGAATCAACTCAGATAAAACGCATTCGTCCTTTGAGAATCGCTGCTAGAAGGCAAAGAGAACTCATGGCAATTATTGGCAGAATGGAAAATGCACATTCAGAGGATGTTGAGTGGCTAGATGAGGATGAAGTTGATCTGTCTGCAACTATCCTTCCAGGAAACGATGATGCGGAAAGATTTATGTCAGTCTTAACTATGGATGAACACTTCACCATGGATGGATGATGTCTAGTGAAATTTTTTAATTAAACATAATTCACAGGCCCACTATAAACATATTCAATATAGCACCAGAGCTGCTCACATAATTTGTCAATCTAGTCCTTTTTTTAGTCACATTGTTTTGTTTCCATTTTTATTATTTAATTACTGGTTGAGGTAAAGTTTCGCTAATCTACTTCTTATTCTGTGTCAATAGAATGCATAATCGGAAGATTATCTCAAAGTTCACCTCACCCATTGTAAATGAATAGGTAGCAGATAAATGATGTTTATTATATAATTGTCAATCTAATTTTTGCAATTTTTTTTTCAAATTAAATTGATTGAGTTACTGTTTCAAAGAATAACTGATACAACTATTGACAATAAGTTATTCTACTATTAAACTCATTTAATAATCTGATAGTTCTTTTAATATTTATATTTTAAGGCAGTTTAATAGTGAAGTGCGATTTTAGTTTTCGATAAAATTTTAATTAGTTCTTAATTAAAAATTTTTTTTCAAAAGGACGTACTTTAGGGGGTCCCGAGATTTGTGACACTTTGTAGACGGGGGAGGGGGTCAAAAAATCAAAAATAGCGTGACGTACTTTATGGACCCCCTATGTGCCAGTTTAAGTGTCTGTACGTGTGACTGTAATTGTGTTACGTGGAAGGACGATTGCAAATCCTTGCCACGTACAGGTGAACAGGTCGTTGTCTTGGGTATGAGAGTTTAGGCTAGTGGTCTGAAGACAATATTGTATTTCACAGCTCACGTTCAATCTCCGCTAATAAAGTCAACACCGGTTCGTTTACTGATAAATGTGTAGGTATTAACGCCAGTTCTTCTCGCATACAGCACTTCAGCTTACTTATTAACCACTACTACCCCACCTAACACTTCCCTCGGGATAATTTTTTTGACGGATCTGGGAGATGGGAAAGAGGTCGACACCTAAACAGGGGACCTATAAAACTTTCTAACTAAGCATTCCCACCTGAATAAATTCTACCGTAACAGCCTTCCTAAAAAATCTAGCCTCACCTACAATTTACTGACTGGTCCACTGACAATGAAACTTCACTTACGTATCATGGTCATTCTTCTGTAAGTATGTGTTCCAATGAGTCCCAATTGCCCCACCCGTTGATCCCTATCAAATAACGGCTCCCCTCCAGTGATCTGACACTGTAACTGTCGCTTGAGTGATTCAGCTATCTGGTCCATTGACCCGCTCCCTAGCTGACCGCTGAGGCTGACCCCGTGATTTTGTTCCCCAGACCGTAAACTATTGTGCTAAAAAACCTACTTCGTAACATTGTGACTATATGTGTTTGTATGTATGAAGTATGTATATGTGGGTTGGTGTTTATCTGTTTGTCTGTATGAATGTCTGTATGTATCTATGTTTGTCTTTATGTGTCTGTATGTGTCTAGATGCACAAGGATACGTCACTATCTGAAAATACACATATTGTATTGATGCCAATAATTTATGAGAATTGAGGACCGATAATATACAATAATTTTAAAAAAGGGCTGTATTAATTCCACGCATTTCATATTTATATATATATATATATATGTATATATATATATATATTTATATATGTGTGTGTGTGTGTGTGTGTGTGTGTGTATGTGTGTGTGTGTATTTATTGTATTTGTTGTTTTGCCAAGCCCTGGCTGTTGCTGTTTGTATCTTTTCTCTTTATTCATACAAACTAGCCATGACCATGGACAGACAATATTTTACAAACTTCGCTTGTGTCATCATAAGCCTACAGATCAAAGAATTGTTTTTAAAAAATGACTTTTAAATACATTCACAACTCATGTCGACAGAATAAAAACATCCAGGTGAGGGCACTTTTATTTTTAGTTTTTTTTTATAATTTCTTAAAAAGATTTCACCTCATTCTGTTTACTTTAGAGTCACTGCTATCAAAGCGTGTAAATATTTACAATGTTTACAATTTATCAGGGTGAAACTTTGTTCTACATTCCAAACAAAAAAATAATAAAGCGTATTTATTAGGGATAATTAAATCCATCAAAAAACACAGACATATCCCTCTTTGCGATGGAAACAACAGATTTTCAGATAACAAAACAAGAGCTTAGAATCAATGTAACTACAAAGTTACGATCACCAGTACAGAGATTAACAGATAAATCAGTCATTTAGGATTATTTTGCGGCTTTTGCCCCAACTTTACTTATAGCCTGTATGGCACGGTAAGGCTAACTCTACCAAAGTGGTAAACTGCATCAGTTTGCTTTGATGGAAAGGCTTTAATATGCCATTCATATATATTTACATTGATCCAAGTGCGTGTAGAGCGCTTTAAAAAATATAAGTATAGATTGTTCTGTAATTAAAATGGATTACAATTAGTTTAAATACTATTAAAAATATATTGATTTATATATATATATATATATATATATATATATATATATATATATATATATATATATAATTCGTGGTTTAATAAATGTACTGAGTTGGTGATATTACAAGTAAAATATTATTGTACGTTTTTTTTTAAATAAAATTATATTACTTCTATGTAACAAAAACTATTCTGTTTTTAAATGTTAATGGCATTTTTGATTAAATTATAAAAGGATACTCATACAGACGAAAAAACCTTCCTTATGAGGATGCCCTCTTAAATTTGTTTAAAAGCTACAATATCATTATCACCAGTTGACAGTCATTGTTCTATTTATCAGATCAGATATGAGCTGCACAGGAGTCAAAATCACACCCAGTCCCACCCACTCCCGCGTTTCAAAACCAGTCCACCCGCTCCCAAAAGAAATTCCCCCCAGTCCCACCCGCTCCCGCGAAAATTTTTTCCCAATCCCACCGCTCCCGTCAAAAATATTCTTATAACTCATAAAAAATGGTTTAAAAATTTGTTTGTACAAATCCTCTCGATAAACATACATGAAAAACATTTAAGATAATAAGTAAAATAAACAGTTCTACAGTTTAAGTTCTTGTAAAAATAAGAGGTCATTTACACTTTCTGTAGATTTTTTCTTTCTCCACAAAATTACCCAAATGCTTGAAACAGTTGTGGCATAGTGCAATTCCCATATTTTGCACCAATGTTTATCAACTTTGCAGCCGATTCTTGGAAACCAGAGCCTTCGACAAATGAAAGGACCTGATGTCTTTGCGCACATTGAAACAATGGTGTTTGTGATTTCTGTTTTAACCCGAACTGGAACCTGTTTAACAATCTTCTCTTGACATGGAATGAAACTAGTCATTGATGTAATTTTTGGAAATGGTGATCTGTTTTTACAAAACTCGAGATGCTTCCACAGACCATTCGTACCATCGCGTGCCTTCAAGTTATAATGGTATCGCATCATATACATACTGCGAATGGCACATACTCACCATCAAGAGCAAACGAATTAAACTTTCCCAAATATGCTCTTACCATCTTTATTTACGTAAAACTGAATATGCTCGCTTTTTGCGTAAATTAACTTTTGAATGTTTGCTTTATTATCCATTATTTGAAAATTAAAAAAAGAGAATTAGAGAAGTATGTCTGTCTGTTTCACTCTTATTTGCTCGCTCCTTTGTCACAACTCAAAAATACACTTCAATAATTCACTCTGCCTCAACTCTGACTAACTAGAGATCTCTAAAACTCGTCATAACTACTAATTTCCTAACTTCTCTTAATTAACTAATGTCCGAATCCAGCCCCTATTTATACCCCTAATTACCTAGGTACGTCACAATCCCTTCAGTATTTTCCTAACTATCTAATCTTTCTAGGAGCGTCACCTGGTCGTCATTGTTAACCCTGCTAGCCTGTCCGACGTCGCATCTCGGTCTTCACACCTTTGCTGTCTACTATTCTATTGTTTCCCCATCTTGTCCTAAGTCGTCTTTCACCTTGTCACCCTTATTGGTATTACGCCTAACTCTTAGATATCCATTATATTAAAACGTCGAAGGGGATAGTCTCTGTCTCTAAATCTACTCTAGCGTTTTGACCTAAATACCAAGAATGTCAAGGAAAGGCCTTGAATTAGGTGTGTATCATACATCACACATCATCCCAAGATCATCCGTGCGATGTGATGGATTCATCAGAGTCTGCGAGAGTCTCAACTCAAACAAAACCCAAACCCACGGGACTCCCACAAAAACAAAACCCAAACCCACGGGACTCCCGCAAAAAAAAACCAATCCCATGGAACTCCCGATAAATTTATTTCCAATCCCGCGGGAGTCCGCGGATTCCGCGGGACTCCCGCGAATCCCGTGCAGCTCTCTAATCAGATACAGCTGTGTGAGACATATTGGGCCAGATGTTCTAGCCCCATTTACCCAAGCTGCCTATGTCTTATGAGACGTCTGGATTGCAGCTGTAGCCTAGCCATGGTGGAAGAGGGAGCTCCATTTGAAGGCCCTAGTCAAAAAATTCAAAAATCTAATGCCCTTAAAAAAATCTTTGACAAAATTGGGATCCATTTAATCCCCCCTCATTCTAGACCAGAGCACCGGAAAGGGCTCAGTCAATCATCCCCTGCTTGTGTCGGAACTGAGTTCCAGCAAAGTAATATTTATATTTCTATTTATATTTCTTTAAAAGCTTTAAAAACCTCATGAGTAAAAAAGATGGTTTGTATTTTTTTTATTTTTATTTAATTGAAAACTTAATCTTTTATCAGGTTGCGGCGTAATATAAGTCAGACCTTAACCATGAGTGTGGTCTGTACAACCGTCTACTCCAGACCCTAACCACGAGGGTGGTCTGTACAACCGTCTACTCCAGACCCTAACCACGAGGGTGGTCTGTACAACCGTCTACCCGCCTGCTGGCATACTCATAAGGACGACTCTGGTGGGCAAAATATTGGATCTAGACCCGCATTTGACCACTACCTGCTCAATACACTGTTAATATCTAAATAGTGTGGTGGGCAACATGTTGGATCTAGACCCGCATTTGACCACTACCTGCTCAATACACTGTTAATATCTAAATAGTGTGGTGGGCAACATGTTGGATCTAGACCCATTTGACCACTACCTGCTCAATACACTGTTAATATCTAAATAGTGTGGTGGGCAACATGTTGGATCTAGACCCGCATTTGACCACTACCTGCAATACACTGTTACTGTTAGTGTGTGTGTTAGAGTGTGTGTGTTAGTGTGTGTGCTAGTGTGTGCTTGTTTGTGTGTTTTAATAGTGTGTGCGTTCTTCTGTGTGTACGTCATTGTGTTTGAGCGTGTGTTTTTTTTAATTTATATAACAAAATTTAGCTGACATTATTACTATATCGATTAGTCCTTTACGAAACACTAATACATCAATAAGACTGCATCTGCACAACCTAATAAAACAATAATTCATCCATTCGATCTGTTTAGAAATAAAGCTCTTTAATAGCAACAGTTTTGAGCTGTTTATTAGCAACAGTTTTGAGCTGTTTAATAGCAACAGTTTTGAGCTGTTTAATAGCAATAGTTTTGAGCTGTTTATTAGCAACAGTTTTGAGCTGTTTAATAGCAACAGTTTTGAGCTGTTTAATAGCAACAGTTTTGAGCCAATTTACTTTGTCCTCCAAGACTTAAACAAAAATAAAGAACCTTTCCTAAAAAAAACAACTGCTTTTAATTGATTTATTTTTATTTAATTAATCCCAGTGTTTTCTAATTAGCTAATATCTGAGACATTTTTTAAGCCATCAAGGTGAAGTGAACGATGTCCATTTTTAAAAAAAGAGGAAAGATAAGGTATTGATCTGAAAGAGAAACTAAAGTGTGTGAGTGGTAAATATTGATCTTTACCTGAACTTGCGGTGATCTGGACATGTCAAACATGGACATTTATAACGGCCGGCTGTATCAGCACGTTGGCTGGTAGTGTTCACTCAGTGGTTCTCAAAAATATGTACACAGCACAGGTTGTGTAGCCTTTGTGGCTCTCAAAAATATAGGTACACTTACAGCCTGAAGCACAGGTTATGTAGATATGTGTACACAACCTATGACATAGGCTCACACATATATGTACAAAACCTCTAGTACAGGCTCACAAATATATGTACACAACCTCTTGTACAGTGTTAGGGTTAGGTTTTTTACCTGATTTTTAACACGTGTACAAATTTTGATAACTCACTGTATTCATGTTTCAGAGTAAATTAATTAACACGCTGCTTACTTCAAAGCTAATTAATTTTATTTCTAGGTTTCTTTGGGGGAATAACTACAAAATGAGATCATGGGTTCAAGAAGGTTACCTGATGAAAAAAGTGACTGCCGTATACACTTGTTAAAGTCATATAATTTGTGTAAATTTTGATATGATTGGAGGAAATTTTAGATTTTATAAGCGTATTTCAAAATTTTTGTTATATTTCTAAATGTGATAAAACAGTAGGTTCTAAATGTCATATGTCATTCTGTGGGAACTTATTATATAGTCCATTTATTCTCGCCAAAATTTCGTAATAAAATAATAACTCTCGATTTCAATTCGATGGTTATAATTATGTAGATGTTCTGGTTGTCAACTATATCTACATTAACTATGGTACATGCTCACAAATATATATACAGAATTGTGGAGACTGAAGGGAGACTTGATAAATCCCAAAATCGCTGAAATTTAAGTAACATTGTGTCCTTACTTGTTTGAAAACATCCATTTTGATAAACCATTGAAAATCATTAAATCTTAAAATTGTGTATGGTAACTATGGCCTGGGGCTGACAGAGAGACCTTATGATACAAATCTATTTTAAAATTCATTCACGTTTCACCCTCCTCAGCAAAAGGTCAACGGGTGGGCAGCTTTTGTGTTTCCTTATCTCGCCATCTCCACCACACATTGGTCCGGCTATCTCTGACTGTCCACGTTTGTCAAGCTGTTGATGATCATCTACACCGGGCTGCTCATTCAACTAACTGATGTGTTGGGTCGTGTGCTTTATGTGGCTCGATTGGTTGAATGCAGGGTCAGAATAATTTATGAGCCAAAGAAACCAAGGCCGTTGATTCCCCCTGGCTAACTCGGAATGCTTCTAATAATCTCCCTTAAAAGGAAATTTGTTAATAAACATAAAAATGCGTCACACGCAGTGCATGAGGGTAAACTGGTGTGTTTTATATCATTCTACCGGGTTAAATGTCAGTAACACTGTATTGAAATATGGTACTTAACAAAAACATAAGATCGAAGTAAAAGGCTTATTATTTTAATATAAATATATGAAACTTATTTCTGAATATGTATTGGACTTCGGTAAGTATAAAAACATTATTAAACGATTTACATCCGATTTAACCCGAATGTGTATTTTCCTTATTGAAAGTCAAGTCCTATACACAAACATATTATTAAAGACCTAACAAACAACAAAAACATGTAGAAAATCTAGAGCTGATGTTAAATTTGTGTTCAAGCATTTCGATTCACAATGAATACTAACTGTTTGCAATTAGCTTCATTGCACTAACATTGCAATTATTGTTAGCTAAATTCTTTATTTAAAAAATCAAAGCCCATTGTACAAAAAACTAGACACCTTAAATGGAGATATCGAAACTGCCACTTAGTTTTGAAGAAAAAATCAATAAGCAAAGATTAACGATTATCTCTTGAAGATGGGAGACGAATACTAAAAAAGGCAAAAGATTATAAAACACAAAAATCATAAGAAGATGAGTCAACAAGCAACAGACAGATATTATGTTCACAGGGTGACTGCCATGACGTTATGTTCACAGGGTAACTGCCGTGATGTTATGTTCACAGGGTGATTGATGTCAGGTTATGTTCACATGGTGACTGCCGTGACATTATGTTCAGTGTGACTGCCGTGATGTTATGTTCACAGGGTGACTGCTGTGATGTTATGTTCACAGGTTGACTGCCGTGATGTTATGTTCAGAGTGTGACTGCCGTGATGTTATGTTCACAGGGTGACTGCATGACGTTATGTTTACAGGGTGACTGCCGTGATGATATGTTCACAGGGTGACTGATGTCAGGTTATGTTCACATGGTGACTGCCGTGACGTTATATTCACAGGGTGACTGCCGTGATGTTATGTTCACAGGGTGACTGCCGTGATGTTATGTTCACAGGTTGACTGCCGTGATGTTATGTTCAGAGTGTGACTGCCGTGATGTTATGTACACAGCGTGACTTCCTTGATGTTATGTTCACAGGGTGACTGCCGTGATGTTATGTTCACATGGTGACTGCCGTGATGTTATGTTCACAGGGTGACTGCCGTGATCTTTAATAAATGAAGCCAGCAGTCTCGTATATAAGGTACAAAGCTATTAAGGGCAACAAAAATAAATTTAGTAGATTAGATAAATAGATAGAACGACAAAAGACAACAGTCAGACAGACATACAAATAGACAGTCGGAAAGATAGATAGATAGATAGATAGATAGATAGATAGATAGATAGATAGATAGATAGATATAGATAGATAGATAGATAGATAGATAGATAGATAGATAGATAGATAGATAGATAGATAGATAGATAGATAGATAGATAGATAGATAGATAGATAGATAGATAGATAGATAGATAGATAGATAGATAGATAGATAGATAGATAGATAGATAGATAGATAGATAGATAGATAGACACTATTTCTGTCTATACCCTGGCTTTCCAAAACATAAGAAACTTTTTCCTGAATCCTTTTATGTTATTTATTCTTTCAACATATCCTAAATAAATTAGCTATTTGGATTAACCTTTCAGATTTTATTTAAAACTGAAACTTTGATCAGCTCATGGGCCTATATATTTAATCTGACCTGTTTATAAGCCATGGAAATTAATCAAACATGTTTTATTTGAATGTTGATGTTTTGGTTTGTTTGTTTTTGTTTTGTTGTTGATGCTGCAAGAAAATAGTTTATCAACGAGAATTAAAATCTAAAAGAAAATCGATTACGATAATTAATTTTTTTAATCTAAATAACAATTTCTTTCTAATATCAATAATTTTTTTTGTTTTTTTTTCAGAAAAGTGTATTTATATTTATGTTACAAGAAAGAATGTCAAACACATGATTTTTTATGTAATGGCGGAGTTCGCTTCAAACAAGTCATGTAAAGGAAATAGTGTAAAAGTCCATTAGCACTTTATTTGAAGAAAATAATTAGATGCTTCATATCATCATAGGGTGTATGTCATATACTTGTTGTCAAACTGTGTATATATTAAAAATAATATAAATAGTCGTCTAACACATTATAAGTCAACGCTGAAGTTAATGGATGTTTAGTTTAGCAATGAAAGCATCGAAAGTATTACAAGCAAATCCAGGAGTGTAGATGTGTAATTCAACATTGATATGATCTAGTTCAATACATTCAGTCAAGATCTACTTTCAGTCAATCTAGATGTCTAAAATTAATTGATCTCATCAAGGTTGGAGACGGATTATGGATAATGAGTTCATTACATCAAATTATGAACGATCCAGGAACAGTTAGGGTGACACAACATTGATATCAATAAGGTGTAAATTGCATGTTATGTATGTCCAGTTGAACATGTGAAGTCATGAACTATCAAGAACCATTCTGGAACATGGATGTCAAACATAACATTGATCTCAAAATAGATAGTGACAATATGCATGCCTAGTTGAACTCATCAAGTCATGAACCACTCCGGATCATCTGGATGCAACCAACAACTCCATCCCTGCGCTGCCACACCAGAGCTCTTCTTGGACGACAGCTACGTCATCTTCACCGAGATCATCAGTGTATCGTGCAGTCTATCTCTCGCAGGAATCGTCGGTAACATCCTGGCCATAAAAACGTTTGTCTCCATAGGTCTGAAAGACGGAGTGACCATCTCCTTCATGTTTCTGGCCATCAGCGATTTGCTGTACTTGATCTCTGTCTCAGCCAATTCCATCTCCTTGTGGTTCTACGCCACGGAAAAGAGACAACGTTTCAAAAAGTGGTTCTCTATCGACCCTTTCGGCGTGTACATCTTCTCGGCAAACGCGGGCATAATGCTCTACCTTTTGACCGTGCTCACGACGACTTTCATCGCGGTCATACGTTGCATGTGCGTGGCCGTCCCGCTCGGTTCAAGAACCTCTTCAATAGGACGAAATCGACGGTAACTCTGGTCAGCTTCAGTTTCATCACTGTGTTCAGTTATCTCCCAATACTCATAAATATGAAGATGGTGGAGGCATGTGACAGCAATATTAACGCGACAAGGACGGTTTGTGGACATCGTCGACTAAGAAACGAGTCAAGCAAAACGTCTGGCTAGTAAGAGATGTTCTGTGACCTTGCTGACCCAGTCATCATCATTGTCTCTGTGGCTATAATGATTCGGTGTTTGAAGAAAGCATCCAAATTCCGCCAGAGACACGCAGGGGATCCAGACACAGAAATACCAATACTCCGGGAAGTAAATGCAGTAAAAATCTCTCAGATATCTATCTCCACTGTGTCGGACAGCTCCTCTTCGGACAACGCCTCAGAATCTAATCCCCAAAGTAGCCCGAACATCAACAGCGTAAAATGACCACTAAAGACGTGCTCATCGTGCGACAGGTCATCTTGATCTCAGTTGTGTACATCATTGCCAACATTCCCAAAATTCTGGTGGACATCGGCACTTTCATCGTGCCAGACTTTACTCTTGGCAAACGTTACCAGAATGTCTATCTCGCCATTATCTGCGCCATGGAATTTTTTCAAGGTTTCAACTCCAGTCTCAACATGATCATTTACTACAAGTATAACTCCAAATTCAGGAAGCATCTGTCGGTGTTTAATGATAAGCCAGTACTGCTGAACAGTTTCTAAGTGTGTTGATCAGGTAACGATAATATCTTAACCCTGTACTGCCGATTTCTGTATATTGTTGTTTACAAAAAGTGTCAGAGTAGGAAACCTCGACGTCTATATATTGTTTTATAAAACTAAGACTACGCTCTGTAGAAGGCGAAAATCGTGAAATTATATACAATGACAAAACTAACTTTTATACATGACAATGTAACTTGTGCAACGCAACGTCCAACTCAAGCATGGTCAACATGATTCAAATTATCAACTATTTTTAACAACGGTCATTTCCGAAATGTTAAACTGGAATACTGGTGTCACATTTAAAGGTCATTTAGGTTCTGAAGTTTGAGCTTAGAGCGCTTTAGGGAGTTAGTATAACTGGTCAACTCATCTGTTTTAATCTAATGTCTGCGACTTTGTTTATACTGTAGATATTGATAGAGTACCAAGAAGACTGAGCGAGTTTTCGATGACGGCAGATTGTCTTCATGTAAATACAGAGATGTGTGTGTGTACATGCGACGACCAACAAGACGGTCTCATCTGATGGTTGAGATGTGTAAGTAGGTCACCCCAACAGGATGATTCAAAAATTTTAATGATTTGTTTTGTAAATCAGTGGCAGTAAAACTCGACCTACAACAACATTTACATCTCTGGATATAATTCAGGGGCGGCGAATTTAAAACGTTGGCCAGATTTGGTTCTTAAATTTTACAATAAGGTTTGCTCCAGAGCAGATTATACAAAATAATATAAATTTACAAGTAATCGTCATTGATGTGAGGTGAGATGAAGTGGGATCAGGCATGAAGCTCAGGCAAGATCAGGGCATCCTGAAGTGTCGTAGTGTGCCCAGACAGGCATCCTGAAGTGCTGAAGTGTGCCCAGACAGATCCTGAAGTGCTCTGTCTGGTTTAATAAAACGATGACCCAAATGGTGTTAATTGATGAACATATCATCCGTTGCTTTTGTTTATCAGCCGCCTTAACACTGTCAGGCTGTATAACTGCCGGCTCTTGATATCTTAAAGTATATATTTACAACTCTTTATGTCGCACATGTTAATTTAAGAAAACATTGACACCCTCTGTGATTTCTTAAACCGTTTTTAATAAGTTATTTTAATGAATATGTCAATTTTTTTAGATTATTTTCTTTAGTTTGTCTCCGTGCTAATATTTATTTTTCTTCATTGAATTCTTACTTTCTTCTGTTTAATATAGGGAGATGTTTACATGATGTTGTAAAGTATCCTGTAATTATGCTGTAAATAACAAGTGAAGTGTATATATATATATATATATATATATATATATATATATATATATATATATATATATATATATATAATAATATAAATAAAAAAAATAATAAAACTTTACGAAACGTTACGTTTTCCATTCAATGGAAGAAAACCTCCTGCATTTTTGCATATATTGTGATTGGAGCAGTATTCTTTCTATTGGTAGATATATATATATATATATATATATATATATATATATATATAGTACTTTATCATCAATAAATTTTATGTATTCTTCTACTGACTGAAAGAATATGTAATGTTGATATGCATTTAACAATTACACACAAAGAAAAATTGAGATCAGTTAGGATAACTCCTTATCAGCTGTTATGGGCTGAATTATCGTTCTTTAACTCTGTATACTTTTAATGGAAAACTATGGGGCTATTATTTTTTGGATATGGACATGGGACTAGACTAGACATAGTGTTTAATATTGATTTTGAATGTATAAAAAAACAGGGAACGGAAATTTTAAAGTCAAAAGGGAGGTAACAAAAAATGAATCTGGGAAATAATTGGAATTAATTGGTATCAACAAAAAAAAATTAATTGTAGATTGACCGCACATTGTGATAGATACGAAAATAAACACGAATGACTTATAAAAAAATGTGTGTTCTGGCTGAGTGAGTTAAAAAGGGTGTAGCAAATGTCACCTGTAAAAATAAGGCGGATAAGCTGCTGAAATAAAAAAAAACTGATAAGGTTAAACCAAAACAATGATTAACCGTCAACCAATATTTATTCAACACTGGGGTTTAGGAATGTGGTATATTACAAATATGTATCTGCTGACCACAATACATAATTAGTACTATTTGATTGATGTACTCTACACCTGTCTAGGAGGAAAAAAACATCTTGGAATCATAGACACATGTAGCTCTCAGAAACCCGTTCATATCTGTATTATGTCACTTCCTTACGTGTTGTGTAAGACAGTTGTTCATATTTATGCCATAACAGTTCATAACGTCCTGCTATAAGAAACCTGTTCATATCTATGTCATAACAGTTCATCACGTGTGCTGTAAGACACCTGTTCATATATGTTTCATAACAGTTCCTAAAGTTTTGCTGTACGACACCTGTTCATATCTATGTCATTACAGTTCCTTACGCCTTGATGTAAGACACCTGTTAATTTCTATGTCAGCAATTTCTACGTCTTGCTGTAGACACCTGTTTATTTCTAAGTCCTAACAGTTCATAGAGTCTAGCTGTAAGACACCTGTTCATCTATGTTCTAACAGTTCATAACGTCTTGCTGTAAGACACTCGCTCATATTTATGTCATAACAGTTCCTAACGTCTTGCTGTACGACTCCTGTTCATATCTATATCATAACAGTTCATAACGCCTTGCTGTAAAACACTCACTTATCTATGTCATAAACGTTCATAACGTCTTGCTGTAATACACCTGTTCATGTCTACATTATAACAGTTCATAACGTCTTGCTGTGAGACACCTGTTCATATCTACATCATAGTTCATAACGTCTTGCTGTAAGACACCTGTTCATACCTATTTCATAAAAGCTCATAACATCTTTCTGTAAGACACTCACTATCTATGTTATACATCATAACAGTTTATAACGAAACCAAATTTAGCATTCTGTTGTTGTTTTCCTATCAATGCTTTCATCGTAAATCACGTGCACACGATCATATGATTGCTGATAAAACATTCCAGATCGTCCATTGATTATTTTGGTGGTCATTCATCCGATGAAGTAAGTCTGTACATCAGCGGTCCTCAAAACAATAAATTCATTGAACCCCATACTTGTGATCATGAACGTGTGGGTTGTGGACGAAATTATGGTAGGTCGCGACAAATTTTAATATATTTAAAATGTATAATTATTCGACAGGAAATTTATGTATTCATGATTACAACTTACTTCTATATCTGCTACGGACTAAAAGTAGTACATCTGCAATGATGTGAAGGTGAAATTCATACACACACACACACACACACATATATATATGTATATGTTTTATATATATATATATATATATATATATATATTATGGCTGCTTATTAAATAGCCAAGTAACGTTCGAATTATGCGATTTAATATTTTAACGCCGTTAATTACATGCGTTAATTCAATCAAATTCTGCTACATTGATTTTAAAAAGAAAACAGTAATTCCTATTAACAAAAGTTGTATTATGAGAATAACTTCTCAGAAAAATAAAAGATAAAAGGAAAACACGGATGAAGGAACTGTCAAGTTAACTCGAAATTATAGCAGCTATTTGACCTTGACCTGTACATGTAAATAAAATGCTATGGATATGTAATATAAACAAAGTTGATGCAACTGTAACATAAAGGAACTTATCCATTCAAGTAAAAATCACTCATTTTGACATTTGATAGAATATAACAGGGAGGCTACGCTAGAGTCTATGAGTGTCACACTCGGGTTATTCATATACTGTAAATACTGCTAAGAGCCGCATCTTGTCAATTTAACTATATTAAAATAAATGTTTGTTTTTTGATATGATGGGTCACGAAACCAAAGCCTTAGTGTCAAATGAATCATTTTGATCCGCTGCTTTAGGTTATTGATCAATGCACAACTCATGTGTAAGAAAAAAAACTCTCAGACTCAGTACTAAAACCCTAGTTTCAATGTTTTATCATATTTATCTCCCCTTTATTAGCAACCTAGGCAGTTTGAATACACTCAATGAATACATTGAATATTGAATAAAGTCCGATATATCATTTTTATAAGACATTGTGATATTCTAAATAATATAAAGTTTTATGAATATTTTATTGTGAGATTATTATTTTTGTTTTTTGTTTTTTATATAAATTGGGGGAAGGGGTTAATTAGCTAATTATATCCATGAGGACATCCCGAGACTGGAACACGTTGAAAATGGCCGGCGAAATAAGATTAAGGCCCAAACTTGAGATTTAAAAGGAAATTATAATTTTTAATAATACTGAATCCCATTGTTTTTTTTTTGTTTTTTTTTGTTTTTGCTTTTTGTTCTATAGAATTAATCTAGTTTATTTTTAGAAGAATGTAAAGCTATAAATGCTGGAGATGTTACTAATTGAATTTATTTTTACCACGATTTATATTTTTAATCAGTATATTTTAATAGTATTTAAACTAATTCTAACCATTTTTAAGTTATTAACAGTCTATGCTGCTTAATTCTAAGCGCATTATACTAATATTCACTATTAAAACATTGCTAAATCATGTGCTATGAAAGTAGTGGCGGAGGAAAATATCAGATCTGTTAATTGAAACGAATAAGTTAGCCACTTTTCTAATAAACTAGTTATCAAAGGCCGGTACCCGGACCGGCCGAGTAGGCACACACAGTTGGAGTTGAAAATGGTGATATATATATTAGCTCGTTAACAATCAGTCTATATACTTACAGTGGCCCCAAGGACATGAACAAGCCAAAATACATTTTGAGGAATAGGACACTAATAATGTCGATAAAGTTCTATGTTAAATAGTTCCTCCCAAGAAAATAATCCTCACTATGGGTAAATATAAACAACTCTTAAAATCATATTCCTTCATAATATTTTAATGGACTCCTTTCAAAAATTATTCATTTAATGTTTTATGATGTTCAACATGGCATTGTTTAAAAAAAAGAGACGTGGTGAGTGCTTGTGTTAAGCAAAACGCTGTGTTTATCGAATTTTATTTACTGTTATACATTGTAGCATAGTAAAATTAACTAAAAGCTGCCGACCCGACAGTGAAGAACCTGGGAATTTAGGGGCCCTGTGGGCTTGTGGGGGCTGCCCCTGCATTTTGACATGAGATAATTTTTTGACGCTTCTCAACTTGGTGCCGAGAAGAAAGTATCGTTGTAGCTAACCTTCAATTAAAACATGGTATTCCATCAATGCAATTGTACAGACAGAAAACATTAGACTACTTTTTTTTAAATACGCCATGTTGAACATCATAAAACATTAAATGAATACCTTTTGGAAAGAGTCCATTAAAATATTATGAAGGAATATGATTTTATATTTTCTTTGGGAGGAACTATTTAACATATGAACTGTTGATGTATTATTAGGTGTCCCCATTCTCAAATGTATTTTTGGCGGAAATTTCATGTCCTTGGGGCCACTGCAAGTATATAGACTGATTGTTAACGAGCTAATATATATATCACCATTTCAACTCCAACTGTGCCTACTCGCCGGTCCGGGTTGACCTTTGATAACTAGTTTATTAAACATGGCTAATCCTATTCGTTTCAATTAACAGATCTGATATTTCTTTCCTCATACACTACTTTCATAATACAGATTTAGCAATGTTTTTAATATTGAATATTTAGTATAATGCGCTTAGAATTACAGTATAGACTGTTAATAACTTAAAAATGGTTAAATTAGTTTTAAATACTATTAAAATATACTGATTTAAAAAATATAAATCGTGGTAAAAATAAATTCAATTAGTAACATCTCCAACATTTATATCGCTTTACATTCTTCTAAAAATAAAACTAGATTAATTCTATAGAACAAAAAGCAAAAACAAAAAAAAACAAAAAAAAACAACTGGATTCAGTATTAAAATTATAATTTCCCTTTTAAATCTCCAATTGGGCCTTAATCTTTCGCCGGCCATTTCCAACGTGTTCCAGTCTCGGAGATGTCCTGTAATGGATATGATAGCTAATTAACCCCTTCCCCCAATTTATATAAAAAAAAACAAAAAAACAAAAAATAATCTCACAATAAATATTCATAAAACTTTATATTATTTAGAATATCACAATGTCTTGTATAAAATGATATATCGGACTTATTCAATATTCAATGTATTCTCATTGAGTGTATTCAAACTGCTAGGTTAACAAAGGAGATAAATATGATAAAACATTGAAACTAGGGTTTATTACTCGAGTCTGAGGATTTTTTCTTACACATGAGTTTATTGCATTGATCAATAACTAAAGCAGCGGATCTCAGAAAATGTGATTCATTTGACACTAAGGCTTTGGTTTCGTGACCCGTCATATCAAAAAACAACATTTGACTTTATATAATATAGTTAAATTGACAAGATGCGGCTCTTAGCAGTATTTACAGTATATGTCTTGATGTGACACTCCTCATGAGCCCTCTAGCATGGCCTCCCCTGTTATATTCTATCAAATGTCAAAAATGAGTGATTTTACTTGAATGGATAAGTTCCCTTTATAAGTTACAGTTGCATCAATCCTTTTTGTTTAGTATATTACATATCATAGCATTTTATTTACATGTGTCAGGTCAAGGTCAAATGGCTGCTATAATTTCCGCTTGACAGTTCCGTGTTTTTCCTTTCTGGTTATTCTCATTAATACAACTTTTGTTAATAGAATTACTGTTTCTTTTAAAATCACGTAGCAGCATTTGGATTGAATTAGCTTGCACTGCGGCGTTAAAGTGAACGTTACTGGCTATTATTTAATAAGCAACCATAATATATATATATATATATATATATATATATAAAACATATACATATATATATGTGTGTGTGTGTGTGTGTGTGTGTATGAATTTCACCTTCATCATTGATGTACTACTTTTAGTCCGTAGCAGATATAGAAAGTAAGTTGTAATCATAGAGCCATAATTTCCTGTCGGGCAATTATACATTTTAAATATATTAAAATTTGTCGCGACCTACCATAATTTCGTCCACAACCCACACGTTCATGATCACAAAAGTATGAGGTTCAATGAATTTATTGTTTTGAGGACCGCTGATGTACAGACTTACTTCATCGGATGAATGACCACCAAAATAATCAATGGACGATCTGGAATGTTTTTATCAGCAATCATATGATCATTGTTACGTGATTTACGATGAAAGCATTGATGAGGAAAAACAACAACAGAATGCTAAATTTGGTTTCGTTATAAACTGTTATGATGTATAACATAGATATGAGTGAGTGTCTTACAGAAGATGTTATGAGCTTTTATGAAATAGGTATGAACAGGTGTCTTACAGCCAGACGTTATGAACTGTTTATGATGTATGAACAGGTGTCTCACAGCAAGACGTTATGAACTGTTATAATGTAGATATGAACAGGTGTATTACAGCAAGCGCGTTATGAACGTTTATGACATAGATATGAGTGAAGTGTTGCAAGCGTTATGACATTATGATATAGTATGAACAGGAGTCGTACAGCAAGACGTTAGGAACTGTTATGACATAAATATGAGCGAGTGTCTTACAACCAAGACGTTATGAACTGTTAGAACATAGATACGAACAGGTGTCTTACAGCTAGACTCTATGAACTGTTAGGACTTAGAAATAAACAGGTGTCCGACAGGAACGTAGAAATTGTGACATAGAAATTAACAGGTGTCTTACATCAAGGCATGGAACTGTAACTGACATAGATATATGAACAGGTGTCATACAGCAAAAGATTTGGAACTGTTATGAATATATATGAACAGGTGTCTTACAGCACACGTGATGAACTGTTATGACATAGATATGAACAGGTTTCTTATGCAACTGGTAGGCATAAATATGAACAACTGTCTTACAACACGTAAAGAGTGATATAACACAGATGAAGGGTTTCTGAGAGCTATGATTCCAAGATGTTTTTTTTCCCTCCTAGACAGGTGTGAAATACATCAATCAAATAGTACTAATTATGTATTGTGGTCAGCAGATACACATGTAATATACCACATTCCCTAAACCCCAGTGTTGAATAAATATTGGTTGACTTTGTTGTTTGGTTTAACCTTATCAGTTTTTTTATTTCAGCAGCTTATCCGCCTTATTTTTACATGACATTTGCTACACCCTTTTAACTCACTCAGCCAGAACATACATTTTTTTATAAGTCATTCGTGTTTATTTTCGTATCTATCACTATTGCGGTCAATCTACAATTAATTTTTTTTGTTGATACCAATTAATTCCAATTATTTCCCAGATTCATTTTTGTTACCTCCCTTTTGACTTTAAAATTTCCGTTCCCTGTTTTTTTTATACAAATCAAATCATGTCTAGTCTAGTCCCATGTCCATATCCGAAATAGCCCCATAGTTTTCCATTAAAAGTATACAGAGTTAAGAACGATAATTCAGCTGATGAGTTATCCAACTGATCTCAATTTGTGTGTAATTGACAAATGCATATCAACATTACATTATTCTTTCAGTCAGTAGAAGAATACATAAAATTTATTGATGATAAAGTACTATATATATATATATATATATATATATATATATATATCTACCAATAGAATACTGCTCCAATCACAATATATCTAAAATGCAGGAGGTTTTCTTCCATTGAATGGAAAACAAAACGTTTCGTAAAAGTTTTATTATTATTTATATTATTATAATATATATATATATATATATATATATATATATATATATATATATATATATATATATATACATATGCACTTCACTTGTTATTTACAGCATAATTACAGGATACTTTACAACATCATGTAAACATCTCCCTAAATTAAACAGAAAAGTAAGAATTCAATGAATAAAAAATAAATATTAGCACGGAGACAAACTAAAAAATAATCTAAAAAAAATTGACATATTCATTAAATAACTTATTAAAAACGGTTTAGAAATCACAGAGGTGTCAATGTTTTCTAAATTAACATGTGCGACATAAAGTTGTAAATATATACTTTAAGATATCCAAGGATATCAGCCTGACAGTTAAGGTCTCCTCTTGGATAAGCAAAAGCAACGGATGATATGTTCATCAATTAACACCATTTGGGTCATCGTTTTATTAAACCAGACATGGTCTGCGCACACTTCAGCACTTCAGGACTGTCTGGGCACGCCAGCACTTCTGCCTGTCTGGGCACACTACGGCACTTCAGGATGCCTGTCTGGGCACACTCGGCACTTGCGGATGCCTGTCTGGGCACACTACGACTTCAGGATCTCCTGAGCTGCTCACCTCACGTGACGATTACTTGTAAATTTATATTATTTTGTAGCATTCCGTCCATCTGCTCTAGGAGCAAACCTTATTGTAAAATTTAAGAACCAAATCTGGCAAACGTTTTAAATTCCGCCCCTGAATTATATCTAGAAGATGTAAATGTTGTTGTAGGTCGAGTTTTACTGCCATTGATTTACAAAACAAATCATTAAAATTTTTGAATCATCTGTTGGTGACCTTACTTACATCTCAACCTTCAGATGAGACCGTCACACACATCTCATTTACACATGAAGGCAATCACCGTCATCAAAAACTCACTCAGTCTTCTTGGTACTTTATCAATATCTAAGTATTAAACAAGTCGCAGACGTTAGATTAAAACAGATGAGTTTGACCAGTTATACTAACTCCTGAAACGCTTCAAACTTCAGAACCTAAATGTGAAACCAGTAATCCAGTTTAACATTTCGGAAATGACCGTTGTTAAAAATAGTTGATAATTTGAATCATGTTGGACCATGCTTGAGTTGGACGTTGCATTGCACAAGTTACATTGTCATGTATAAAGTTAGTTTGTCAATATAATTTCACGATTTTGCCTTCTACAGAGCGTAGTCTTAGTTTTATAAAACAATATATAGACGTCGGAGGTTCACTTGTGACTCTTTTTGTAAACAACAATATGCAGAAATCGGCAGTACAGGGGTTAAGATATTATTGTTAACTGATCTACACTTAGAAACTGTTCAGCAGTACTGGCTTATCATTAAACAGCGACAGATGCTTCCTGATTTGAGTTATACTTGTAGTAAATGATCATGTTGAGTTCAGTTGAAACCTTGAAAAAATTCCATGGCGCAGATAATGGCGAGATAGACATTCTGGTAACGTTTGCCAAGAGTAAGTCTGGCACAATGAAAATGCCGATGTCCACCAGAATTTTGGGAATGTTGGCAATATGTACACAACTGGGATCAAGATGACCTGTCGCACGATGAGCACGTCTTTAGTGGTCATTTTTACGTTGTTGATGTTCGGGCTACTTTGGGGATTAGATTCTGAGGCGTTGTCCGAGCGACACAGTGGAGATAGATATCTGAGAGATTTTTACTGCATTTACTTCCGGAGTATTGGTATTTCTGTGTCTGGACTCTGCGTGTCTCTGGCGGAATTTGGATGCTTTCTTCAAACACCGAATCATTATAGCCACAGAGACAATGATGATGACTTGGGTCAGCAAGGTCACGAAACATCTCTTACTAGCCAGTTTTGCTTGACCTCGTTTCTAGTCGACGATATCCACAAAACCGTCCTTGTCGCGTTAATATTGCCGTCACATGCCTCCACCATCTTCATATTTATAGTGATTTAACTGAACCAGTGATTGAAGAGGTTCTTTTGAACGAGCGGGACAGCCACGCACATGCAACGTATGACCGCGATGAAAGTCGTCGTGAAAAAGGTAGAGCATTATGCCCACGTTTGCCGAGAAGATGTACACGAAAGGGTCGATAGAGAACCACTTTTGAAACGTTGTCTCTTTTCCGTGGCGTAGAACCACAAGGAGATGGAATTGGCTGAGACAGAGATCAAGTACAGCAAATCGCTGATGGCCAGAAACATGAAGGAGATGGTCACTCCGTCTTTCAGACCTATGGAGACAAACGTTTTTATGACCAGGATGTTACCGATTCCTGCGAGACTGCACGATACACTGATGATGTCGGTGAAGATGACAGCTGTCGTCAAGAAGAATTCTTGGTGGCAGCGCGGGATGGAGTTGTTGGTTGTGCATCCAGATGACCCAGGTGGTTCATGACTTGATGAGTTCATCATGCATGGCTTGTCACTATCTATTTTGAGATCAATGTTATGTTTGACATCCATGTTCCAGAATGGTTCTTGTAGTTCATGACTTCATATGGACATACATAACATGCAATTTACACCTTATTGATATCAATGTTGTGTCACCCTAATTGTTCCTGGATCGTTCATAATTTGATGTAACTGAACTCATTATCCATAATCCGTCTCCAACCTTGATGAGATCAATTAATTTTAGACATCTAGATTGACTGAAAGTAGATCTTGACTGAATGTATTGAACTAGATCATATCAATGTTGAATTACACATCTACACTCCTGGATTTGCTAATACTTTCGATGCTTTCATTGCTAAACTAAACATCCATTAACTTCAGCGTTGACTTATAATGTGTTAGACGACTATTTATATTATTTTTAATATATACACAGTTTGACAACAAGTATATGACATACACTCCTATGATGATATGAAGCATCTAATTATTTTCTTCAAATAAAGTGCTAATGGACTTTACACTATTTCCTTTACATGACTTGTTTGAAGCGAACTCCGCCATTACATAAAAAAATCATGTGTTTGACATTCTTTCTTGTAACATAAATATAAATACACTTTTCTGAAAAAAAAAAAAAAAAAAAAAATTATTGATATTAGAAAAAAGAAATTGTTATTTAGATTAAAAAATTAATTATCGTAATCGATTTTCTTTTAGATTTTAATTCTCGTTGATAAACTATTTTCTTGCAGCATCAACAACAAAACAAAACAAAACAAACCAAAACATCAACATTCAAATAAAACATGTTTGATTAATTTCCATGGCTTATAAACAGGTCAGATTAAATATATAGGCCCATGAGCTGATCAAAGTTTCAGTTTTAAATAAAATCTGAAAGGTTAATCCAAATAGCTAATTTATTTAGGATATGTTGAAAGAATAAATAACATAAAAGGATTCAGGAAAAAGTTTCTTATGTTTTGGAAAGCCAGGGTATAGACAGAAATAGTGTCTATATCTATCTATCTATCTATCTATCTATCTATCTATCTATCTATCTATCTATCTATCTATCTATCTATCTATCTATCTATCTATCTATCTATCTATCTATCTATCTATCTATCTATCTATCTATCTATCTATCTATCTATCTATCTATCTATCTATCTATCTAATATCTATCTATCTATCTATCTATCTATCTATCTATCTATCTATCTATCTATCTATCTTTCCGACTGTCTATTTGTATGTCTGTCTGACTGTTGTCTTTTGTCGTTCTATCTATTTATCTAATCTACTAAATTTATTTTTGTTGCCCTTAATGCTTTGTACCTTATATACGAGACTGCTGGCTTCATTTATTAAAGATCACGGCAGTCACCCTGTATCATCACGGCAGTCACCATGTGAACATAACATCACGGCAGTCACCCTGTGAACATAACATCAAGGAAGTCACGCTGTGTACATAACATCACGGCAGTCACACTCTGAACATAACATCACGGCAGTCAACCTGTGAACATAACATCACGGCAGTCACCCTGTGAACATAACATCACGGCAGTCACCCTGTGAATATAACGTCACGGCAGTCACCATGTGAACATAACCTGACATCAGTCACCCTGTGAACATATCATCACGGCAGTCACCCTATAAACATAACGTCATGGCAGTCACCCTGTGAACATAACATCACGGCAGTCACACTCTGAACATAACATCACGGCAGTCAACCTGTGAACATAACATCACAGCAGTCACCCTGTGAACATAACATCACGGCAGTCACACTCTGAACATAATGTCACGGCAGTCATGAACATAACCTGACATCAATCACCCTGTGAACATAACATCACGGCAGTTACCACACGTAATGTCACCCTGTGAACATAATATCTGTCTGTTGCTTGTTGACTCATCTTCTTATGATTTTTGTGTTTTATAATCTTTTGCCTTTTTTATTCGTCTCCCATCTTCAAGAGAGATAATCGTTAATCTTTGCTTATTGATTTTTTCAAAATAAGTGGCAGTTTCGATATCTCCATTTAAGGTGTCTAGTTTTTGTACAATGGGCTTTGATTTTTAAATAAAGAATTTAGCTAACAATAATTGCAATGTTAGTGCAATGAAGCTAATTGCAAACAGTTAGTATTCATTGTGAATGAAATGCTTGACACAAATTTAACATCAGCTCTAGATTTTCTACATGTTTTTGTTGTTTGTTAGGTCTTTAATAATATGTTTGTGTATAGGACTTGACTTTCAATAAGGAAAATACACATTCGGGTTAAATCGGATGTAAATCGTTTAATAATGTTTTTATACTTACCGAAGTCCAATACATATTCAGAAATAAGTTTCATATATTTATATTAAAATAATAAGCCTTTACTTCGATCTTATGTTTTTGTTAAGTACCATATTTCAATACAGTGTTACTGACATTTAACCCGGTAGAATGATATAAAACACTTTTTTGCATGTTTATTAACAAATTTCCTTTTAAGGAGATTATTAGAAGCATTCCGAGTTAGCCAGGGGAATCAACGGCCTTGGTTTCTTTGGCTCATAAATTATTCTGACCCTGCATTCAACCAATCGAGCCACATAAAGCACGACCCAACACATCAGTTAGTTGAATGAGCAGCCCGGTGTAGATGATCATCAACAGCTTGACAAACGTGGACAGTCAGAGATAGCCGGACCAATGTGTGGTGGAGATGGCGAGATAAGGAAACACAAAGCTGCCCACCCGTTGACCTTTTGCTGAGGAGGGTGAAACGTGAATGAATTTAAAATCATAAGGTCTCTCTGTCAGCCCCAGGCCATAGTTACCATACACAATTTTAAGATTTAATGATTTTCAATGGTTTATCAAAATGGATGTTTTCAAACAAGTAAGGACACAATGTTACTTAAATTTGAAGCGATTTTGGGATTTATCAAGTCTCCCTTCAGTTTCCACAATTGTTCTGTATATATTTGTGAGCATGTACCATAGTTAATGTAGATATAGTTGACAACCAGAACATCTACATAATTATAACCATCGAATTGAAATCGAGTTATTATTTTATTACGAAATTTTGGCGAGAATAAATGGACTATATAATAAGTTCCCACAGAGACATACCTGTTTATCACATTTAGAAATATAACAAAAATTTTGAAATACGCTTATAAAATCTAGAATTTCCTCCAATCATATCAAAATTTACACAAATTATATGACTTTAACAAGTGTATACGGCAGTCACTTTTTCATCAGGTAACCTTCTTGAACCCATGATCTCATTTTATGAGTTATTCCCGAAACCTAGAAATAAAATTAATTAGCTTCGGAAGTAAGCAGCGTGTTAATTAATTTACTCTGAAACATGAATACAGTGAGTTATCATTAAAAATCAGGTAAAAAACCTAACCTAACACTGTACAAGAGGTTGTGTACATATATTTGTGAGCCTGTACTAGGTTTTGTACATATATGTGTGAGCCTATGTCATAGGTTGTGTACACATATCTACATAACCTGTGCTTCAGGCTAAGTGTACCTATATTTTTGAGAGCCACAAAGGCTACACAACCTGTGCTGTGTACATATTTTGAGAACCACTGAGTGAACACTACCAGCCAACGTGCTGGCCGGCCGTTATAAATGTCCATGTTTGACATGTCCAGATCTGCAAGTTCAGGTAAAGATCAATATTTACCACTCACACACTTTAGTTTCTCTTTTCAGATCAATACCTTATCTTTCCTCTTTTTTAAAAATGGACATCGTTCACTTCACCTTGATGGCTTAAAATGTCAGATATTAGCTAATTAGAAAACACTGGGATTAATTAAATAAAAATAAATCAATTAAAAGCAGTTGTTTTTTTAGGAAGGTTCTTTATTTTGTTTAAGTCTTGGAGGACAAAGTAAATTGGCTCAAACTGTTGCTATTAAACAGCTCCAGCTATTTGCTATTAAACAGCTCAAAACTGTTGCTAATAAACAGCTCAAAACTATTGCTATTAAACAGCTCAAAACTGTTGCTATTAAACAGCTCAAAACTGTTGCTAATAAACAGCTCAAAACTGTTGCTATTAAAGAGCTTTATTTCTAAACAGATCAGAATGGATGAATTATTGTTTTATTAGGTTGTGCAGATGCAGTCTTATTGATGTATTAGTGTTTCGTAAAGGACTAATCGTATAGTAATAATGTCAGCTAAATTTTGTTATATAAATTAAAAAAAACACACTCAAACACAATGACGTACAGAAGAACGCACACACTATTAAAACACACAAACAAGCACACACTAGCACACACACTAACACACACACTCTAACACACACACACTAACAGTGTATTGAGCAGGTAGTGGTCAAATGCAGATCTAGATCCAACATGTTGCCCACACTATTTAGATATTAACAGTGTATTGAGCAGGTAGTGGTCAAATGCGAGGTCTAGATCTGCCCACCACTATTTAGATATTAACAGTGTATTGAGCAGGTAGTGGTCAAATGCGGGTCTAGATCCAACATGTTGCCCACCACACTATTTAGATATTAACAGTGTATTGAGCAGGTAGTGGTCAAATGCGGGTCTAGATCCAATATTTTGCCCAGGTCGTCCTTATGAGTATGCCAGCAGGGCGGGTAGACAGTTGTACAGACCACCCTCGTGGTTAGGGTCTGGAGTAGACGGTTGTACAGACCACCCTCGTGGTTAGGGTCTGCAGTAGACAGTTTGCACAGACCACACTCATGGTTAAGGTCTGGACTTACGCCGCAACCTGATAAAGATTAAGTTTCAATTAAATAAAATAAAAAAAAATACCAAACCATCTTTTACTCATGAGTTTTTAAAGCTTTTAAAGAAATATAAATGAAATATAAATATTACTTTGCTGGAACTCAGTTCCGACACAAGCAGGGATGATTGACTGACCTTTCAAGTGCTCTGGTCTAGAAGAAGAGGATTAAAATGGATCCCAATTTTGTCAAAGATTTTAAGGGCATTAGATTTTTTAATTTTTTCGACTAGGGCCTTCAAATGCTCCCCTCTTCCACCATGGCTAGGCTACAGCTGCAATCAGACGTCTCATAAGACATGAGCGAAAATTATATTTGGCAATATGTCTCACACCTGGCTGTTAGAGAGCTGCACGGGATTGGGATTCGCGGGAGTCCCGCGGACTCCGCGCAGGATTGGAAGGTTCCATGGGATTGGTTTTTTTTGCGGGAGTCCCGTGGGTTTGGGTTTTGTTTTGTGGGAGTCCGTTTTGGGTTTTGTTTGAGTTGAGACTCTCGCAGACTTCTGATGAATCCATCATCGCACGGATGATCTTGGGATGATGTGTGATGTATGATACACCTAATTCAAGGCCTTTCCTTGACATTCTTGGTATTTAGGTCAAAACGCTAGAGTTGGAGACAGAGACTATCCCCTTCGACGTTTTAATATAATGGATATCTAAGAGTTAGGCGTAATACCAATAAGGGTGACAAGGTGAAAGACGACTTAGGACAAGATGGGGAAACAATAGAATAGTAGACAGCAAAGGTGTGAAGACCGAGACTCGACAGGCTAGCAGGGTTAACAATCCAGGTGACGCTCCTAGAAAAGATTAGATAGTTAGGAAAATACTGAAGGGATTGTGACGTACCTAGGGTAATTAGGGGGTATAAATAGGGCTGGATTCGGACATTAGTTAATTAAGAGAAGTTAGGAGAAATTAGTAGTTATGACGAGTTTTAGAGATCTCTAGTTAGTCAGAGTTGAGGCAGAGTGAATTATTGAAGTGTATTTTTTGAGTTGTGACAAAGACGAGTAAAAAGAGTGAAACAGACAGACATACTTCTCTAATTCTCTTTTTAATACAAATAATGGATAATAAAGCAAACATTCAAAGTTAATTTACGCAAAAGCGAGCATATTCAGTTTTACGTAAATAAAGATGGTAAGAGCATATTTGGGAAAGTTTAATTCGTTTGCTCTTGGATGGTGAGTATGTGCCATTCATATGTATATGATGCGATACCATTATAACTTGGAAGGCACGCGATGGTACGAATGGTTAGAAGCATCTCGAGTTTTGTAAAAACAGATCACCATTTCCAAAAATTACATCAATGACTATTTCATTCCATGTCAAGAAGATTGTTAAACAGGTTCCAGTTCGGGTTAAAACAGAAATCACAAACACCATTGTTTCAATGTGCGCTCATCAGGTCCTTTTCATTTGTCGAAACTCTGGTTTAAGAATCGGCTGCAAGTTGATAAACATTGGTGCAAAATATGGGAATTGCACTATACCACAACTGTTTCAAGCATTTGGGTAATTTTGTGGAGAAAGAAAAAAATCTAGAAAGTGTAAATGACCTCTTATTTTTACAAGAACTTAAACTGTAGAACTGTTTATTTTACTTATTATCTTAAATGTTTTTCATGTATGTTTATCGAAGGATTTACAAACAAATTTTTTAAACCATTTTTTATGAGTTATAAGAATATTTTTTGACGGGAGCGGGAAAAATTTTCGCGGGGCGGGTGGGGGAATTTCTGGGGACTGACTTTTTGAAAACGCGGGAGTGGGGTGGGACTGGGTGTGATTTTGACTCCCGTGCAGCTCTCTATATCTGATCTGATAAATAGAACAATGACTCAACTGGTGATACGATATTGTAGCTTTTAAACAATTTAAGAGCCTCAAGGGGTTTCGTCTGTAATTATCCTTTATAATTTAATCAAAAATGCCATTAACATTTAAAAACAGAATAGTTTTTGTTACATAGAAGTAATATAATTTTATTTAAAAAAACGTACAATAATATTTTACTTGTAATAACATCACCAACTCAGTACATTTATTAAACCACGATTATATATATATATATATATATATATATATATATATATATATATATATATATATATATAAATCAATATTTTTAATAGTATTTAAACTAATTGTAACCATTTTAATTACAGAACAATCTATACTTATATTTTTTAAAGCGCCTTCTACACGCCTCCTGGATCAATGTAAATATATATATGAATGGCATATTAAAGCCTTCCATCAAAGCAAACTGATGCAGTTTACCACTTTTGGTAGAGTTAGCCTTACCGTGCCATACAGGCTATAAGTAAAGTTGGGGCAAAAGCCGCAAAATAATCTAAAATGACTTATCAATCTCTGTACTGGTGATCGTAACTTTGTAGTTACATTGATTCTAAGCTCTTGTTTTGTTATCTGAAAAAATCTGTTGTTTCCATCGCAAGGGGGGATATGTCTGTGTTTTTTGATGGATTTAATTATCTCTAATGAAAGATATAACTTTATTATTTTTGTTTGGATAGTAGAACAAGTTTCACCCTGATAAATTGTAAACATTGTAAATATTTACACTTTTTGATAGCAGTGACTCTAAAGTAAACAAAATGAGGTGAAATCTTTTTTAAATTATAAAAAAAACTAAATAAAAGCGTGCCGGATGTTTTTATTCTGTCGACAGCTGAGTTGTGAATGTATTTAAAAAGTCATTTTTTCAAAAACAATTCTTTGATCTATGGAAGCTTATGATAGACACAAGCGAAGTTTGTGCAAACTGTCTGTCCATGGTCATGGCTAGTTTATGAGAAAAGATACAAGAGTTGTGACCAGGAGCTTGGCAAAGCAACAACAACAATAAATACACACACACATACACACACACACACACACACACACATATATAAATATATATATATATATACATATATATATATATATATAAATGGTAATGCGTGGAATTAATACAGCCCTTTTAAAATTATTGTATAGGTCCTCAATTCTCATAAATTATTGGCATCAATACAATATGTGTATTTTCAGATAATGACGTATCCTTGTGCATCTAGACACATACAGACACATAAAGACAAACATAGATACATACAGACATTCATACAGACAAACAGATAAACACTCACACAGACCCACATATACATACTTCATACATACAAACACATATAAGTCAATGTTACGAAGTAGGTTTTTAGCACAATAGTTTACGGTCTGGGGAACAAAAATCACGGGGTCAGCTCAGCGGTCAGCTAGGGAAGGGCGGGTCAATGTGACCAGATAGCTGAATCACTCAAGCGACAGGTTACAGTGTCAGATCACTGGGAGGGGAGCCGTTATTTGATAAGGAATCAACAGGTGGGGGCACTGGGACTCATTGGAACACATACTTACAGAAGAATGACCATGATACGTGGGGTGAAGTTTCATTGTCAGTGGACCAGTCAGTAAATGTAGGTGAGGCTAGATTTTTTAGGAAGGCTGTTACGGTAGAATTTATTCAGGTGGGAATGCTTAGTTAGTTTTTATAGGTCCCAGGTGTCGACCTCTTTCCCATCTCCCAGATCCGTCAAAAAAATTATCCCGAGGAAGTGTTAGGTGGGGGTAGTAGTGGTTAATAAGTAAGCTGAAGTGCTGTATGTGAGAAGAACTGGCGTTAATACCTACACATTTATCAGTAAACGAACCGGTATTGTTGATATTAGCGGAGATTGAACGTGAGCTGTGAAATGCAAATATATTCAGACCACTAGCCTAAAACTCTCATACTCCAGACAACGACCTGTTCACCTGTACGTGGCAGTTTGCAATCGTCCTTCCAGCACGTAACACACAATTACAGTCACACGTACAGACACTTAAACTGGCACATAGGGGCCGTCCATAAGTACGTCACGCTATTTTTGTTGATTTTTGACCCCCCTCCCTGTCACAAGTGTCACAAATCTCAGGACCCCCCCTAATGTACGTCCCACTTTCGAAAAATTTTAATTAAGAACTAATTAAAATTTTATCGAACTAAAATCGCATTTACTATTAAACTGCCTTAAAATATAAATATTAAAAGAACTATCAGATTATTAAATGAGTTTAATAGTAGAATAACTAATTGTCAATAGTTGTATCAGTTATTCTTTGAAACAGTAACTCAATCAATTTTTGAAAAAAAATTGCAAAAATTAGATTGACAATTATATAATAAACATCATTTATCTGCTACCTATTCATTTTACAATGGGTGAGGTGAACTTTGAGATAATCTTCCGATTATGCATTCTATTGACACAGGATAAGTAGATTAACCGGCTTGACCTCAACCAGTGATTAAATAATAAAAATGGAAACAAAACAATGTGACTAAAGGACTAGATTGACAAATTATGTGAGCAGCTCTGGTGCTATATTGAATATGTTTATAGTAGGCCTGTGAATTATGTTTAATTAAAAAAATATTCACTAGACATCATCCATCCATGGTGAAGTGTTCATCCATTAGTTAAGACTGACATAAATCTTTCCGCATCATCGTTTCCTGGAAGGATAGTTGCAGACAGATCAACTTCATCCTCATCTAGCCACTCAACATCCTCTGAATGTGCATTTTCCATTCTGCCAATAATTGCCATAGAGTTCTCTTTGCCTTCTAGCAGCGATTCTCAAAGGACAGAATGCGTTTTATCTGAGTTGATTCTGGAAAATTTGGGGTTGGCACATTCTCCCTAGGAGACGGGTGGTCGAGTGGTATAGAGGCGCTCGACTGTCGACCGGAGGGTCCCGGGTTGGAATCTCAGTGAGAACCTTAGGACTTTTCAGGTCCTGGTGAAAGTTCCCAAGTCCACCCAGCTTTAAATGGGTACCTGACTTTATGTTGGGGGAATAAAGGCGGCTGGGAATTGTGCAAACCACACAATCCCCTTCATATGCCTAGTTTATAGAAACAGATGAATTCTACACTTCATCTGCCCCGATTTAGGGCTAAGGAAACTTTACTTTTTACATTCTCCTGCGCCCGAGCTCTGTGTTATCCTGTATGTTTCTTCAACATTGTTTGTGAGGCAAAGTATAAGTGACACACTTTGCAAATCGATCATGTATGCTGGTCTGCAAAGATGGACAATAAAGATCATATGGTTGCACTTTAAAAACTCCTGTTAGATCTTGGCATAATGTCATCAAATTTGAGAGTTTGTTGCCACAAACAAACAATGAAGGAAATGTATGTGCATCTGCATCTGCTCTTTCTGAAGCTCTGAGTCCATCAGTTGTTTGGTTTGATTGGGATTGGATTTGGAGGAGGAAATAATCTCGAAGGTAAAACGTTGAAAAATGAGCTCTGTACTTTGTCGCAACATTTTATGTCCTGACATTTCACAATTTGAGTGAAGTATTGGCTGGTGAGAACATGATGGTCAAACCATTCTTATCCTTCGACATCAGTCCCTGCTGCATCCAATTCAGATTTCTCAGGGTTGATATATTCTGCAACTGTTGGAAATTGGTCAACAATCACATGCGACCAGATTTCAGCTAAAGTTTCACCTGCAAACTTGAAGTTTGTTCTTTCAAATCCTCATTTATTGTTCTGCCCTGCGAATCAAAGTGAATGCCATAATGTTCATTTGGCAATATGACACCAGACAGTTCGCTGCTAAATGGAGCCATTCGATGTTCCACGCGATTATAAGCACTTCTTCCTGGTGCACTGGTTGCAAGGAATAAGGCATCAATATTATTTTAACGAAGTGATGGATTGCAACTTCAATTACGGTAATTTTTTGTATTATAATACAAATTCCCAATTTCTTTATCAGTGATATAATTATGCAGCAGACAACAAAGAAATAATAACACTTCCGTAAGGCTACTGATAAAACAAGGCTTTGCAACAGTTTATTAGCGCTCCTAACTAGCATGAGGAATTGTGAACAACACATTGAAAAGATATGCATTTCATGCTATTTTGACATAAAACTAATTCAAGTGTTTCACAATTTTTTTGAAAATTATTTTTAAAACTATTAAGTTTTACTAAAAAAAATAAAATTAAATTAGAAATAAAATTAAAAATATATAAAAAATGTGACGTCACACTTGGCCTGACCCCCCCCCTCCCCGTCACAAACTGTCACACTTTCTTATACCCCTTCCCCCCCTTGGAGCGTGACGTACTTTATGGACGGCCCCATACAGACCCACATACAGACACAGAATTCATAAAGACATAGGTATAGGGAGAAAAGAAGTAGGCACAGTAAGAGAATGGCAATTAAAGTGATCTGAGGGAGATGGGAATACAAGGAGATAGATAGAAGGAGGGAGAGAGAGAGAGAGAGAGGGAGAGAAAGAAGGAGAGATAGATGGGGTAAAAGAATGAAAGAGAGAGGGATAGATGGGGTAACAGCAGGGAATAATTTGAGAGAGAGAGAGAGAGAGAGAGAGAGAGAGAGAGAGAGATGGGGATAAAATAAGAGAGAGAAACATATTGGGATGAGAGAACGAGAGATTGGGAGAGAGAGAGAGAGGGGGAAGAGACAAGGGGAGAGAGAGAGTTGGGGATAACATGAGAGAGTGAGAGAGATTGGGATAAAAAGGAAAGAGAGGAGAAAGAGAAAAACTGGAGATAAAATAAGAGAGAGAGAGAGATGGAGAAAGAGAGACAGATAACAAGAGAGAGAGAGAGAGAGAAGAGTGTGAATAAAGGGAGATATGGAGAGAGATGGAGATACAAGGAAGAAACTGACCCAAGTGACAGTTGGCCTTGTTGCTTCATTTCAAGACTATAGTGTGCCGCACATCACATTATTTATCAGACAGATGATTTTAATGTGAAACTACAGTACATAGTGATGCATAGCACTGAACAAAATAAAATAAAAAAACAACACAAAAGTTAACTTGATAAAGAACAGAACAGTTATCACTATTGACACGAGCACATAGACAGTATGACGCTACACTAACCATCACTATACAGTCTGACGCTACACTTACCATCACTATACTATCACTATACAGTATGACGCTACCATCACTATACTATCACAACACAGTATGACGGTACAATTTAAATTACCATCACAGTAGAGTGGATTTAAAAAAAAAATTACATTTTTACGCCGCCATTGCCAGCATGATAGGGTGTAGTATGCCTACCACACCAGCATTGTTGGCGGCGCTGATGCATGTCTGCCATCCCTACAGAGCGGCAGGGTGAGTGTGCCCGCTATAGGATGGCAGAAAAGAAGGTTTAAGACTTGCCCAAAATGGCCAGACCAGCAGGGTGTGTGTACAGCTGATCGGCCAGAATGGTAAGGCAATGGGTTTTTCCTGCCACTCAGACAGAGGGGTGGGTGTATAATCTGAACCCTCATCCCGAAATGGCAGGCTGCGTAGGTGTACTTGAGTGGAAGGGTGTTGTGTGCCGACATCACCACCGCCAGCTGAAAATACTATGGTCTCGGATAGTCCTCATCGACCACAGTTCCAACACCTTCGCTATAATATTTTTTCCTGAATAGAGAACCCCAATGATTATGTCCCCGTAGCCCATTGTATGTCTCAGACATGGAGAGCTTGGAGAACTCAAAAATCATGCCAATTAATTTTGAGTTACTCTCCACAACTGCTAACAGTAAGGTGCTTCACTCATCATCTTACAGTGTGTTGCTGCACTTACCATCATCTTACAGTGTGGTGCTACAATTACCATCATTCTACAGTGTGTCGCTACAATTACCATCATTCTACAGTGTGATGCTACAATTACCATCATTCTACAGTGTGTTGCTACAATTACCATCATTCTACAGTGTGTTGCTACAATTACCATCATTTACAGTGTGATGCTACACTCACCATCAGTAGACACCTGCCATATGTTAAACTGCTGATGACAGATAATTATAATTTGTTTGATGTTTGTGTTTTAACAGAAAATAGCTGATGACAAACCAAAAAAAAAAAAGAAAGAACTAGAATATTTTAAATCTACTTGAACGTTTTTTAATGAAAAGTTCACAAATTAGGAACAACTGTTTCTACTCAGCCTTAACTAAAATAAACAAACCCACCAGCCAACATGCCCCCTTTTTTTTACTGGTTATGTCCTTTTGCCGCACAAAAATAAATTCTCCGCAAGGAAACGGTTTGTGAACGCGCGTGTGTTTTGTGTTAGTGTTTGTAAAGTAAAGTTTACATTTCGAAGTACATTTGAACATACAATTTATTTTAACGATTATTCAGGTAATAATGTACGAGCAGAAGCATCTTGCAGTGTCTTGTACAGTCAGTACATAATGAACGTGTCTCAAATACAGTCAGTACACAATGAACGTGTCCCAAATGCAGTCAGTAAACAATGAACGCACCCGGACGAAGGTCACAGTCATCTGTCAACATAACGTGATGAAATAAATTAACTATTATACCGGGATGCACCCTTAACAAATGTGACATGTTGTTTTTGACAGTTTTGAAGTTCATGAAAAATTCATTACTGCCTTTTATAGAATAAGCTCATTCACTGGGGAAAGAAAACGTTTGAAGTGATTTACTTTATTCAGAGTATCCGAAAAAAAAGAAAAGGAAGTTGAAAGAAAATAACAGAAGTGATATAATAACGATTTTCTTTCTTTTGCGTATTTGTTATTAGCGAATTATTTTCTTTTCTTTCCTTTCTATTTCGTTTTTTTAATATCAAAAAAACAAAAACAAAACAAAATGCTCTTTGAAAAGATCTGTGGCATTCAGAGCCGTTTGGCGTAGACAGGTAAACTAGGTCTTCACTGCTATGGGGACCTCATGCTGGTAATTTTTGGGCCAATTACAAAGAAATGGTATTGGAGTAATTGCCAGGTGACTTGAGCCTAGATTACTTGATAAGGGCTGTCAGGGGAGAAAAGGGGCAAGACCCAGATTTCAATCTGCATCAGGGGCCATAAGTTTGCCAGCGTCGGCATTGACAGCTTAGTAATGGACCCCCTAATGGACCTTGGCCTATGGCCTTCAAATACACTTTTGATACTTACTGCTACTTATATTAGTACACACACACACAGGCAGTGCTACTAACAAACACACACAAGGCATGTTAAAAAAATAAATGGGCCTGATGGTGCATCGCGATTGTTCTAGATAATTGTAACATGCGCGATTGACATAGAGTCTCTTTCAATCTGAAGAATCAATCTGTGAAGTCCCTGTAAGGATGGAACGTTTAAAGATAATACAAACCAATATGAACCGGTTTTATAATGCTTTTCTTTCATCACCATGACAACGGAGACGCTACGAGAGACATGGAGGAAACTTTCACCATAAACTGCAAAAAAAATTTCCTTGGTTCCCGCTGGCGATCGAACCCTGGACCCTCATCTCGATAGTCAAGCGCTTTACCGTACAAACGTTCGCTTTACCGCACAACCATTCGAATCAAGTGCCCACCTAAACCCGAGCTTAACCAAACTAACATTTTGTGATACGGTACACAACCAGGTTTTATAATCTTGCTTGAAGGCTGCGAATCCCTCAACTTATGGCCGATTATAAAATAACACTTGCCTTAATCTACTTACAGGTACCAAAGCTATTTGCTAATCATAATTAATGGGAGGCAACTCATGAAACAAGTAAGTTAATCAAATATATCTTTTGATTATGGATAACTCTATTTTTAACGAATATTCCATAGCAATGTAAACACTATGTGTATATTTCATTATGTGTTTGTTACATCAACCCGCTAGACTGCGGCTAGACAATACCAGTGAAATCAAAACCTATAAAAAAAACTAAATTTAAATTTTATTTTATATCTTTATTTTTTCTTATGTATAACAAAGGCTGAAATAGAAAAAAAAATAGTTTTAATTATCCCAATTAGTGAACACATAAAGACAATTCGTTTACGGTTATTGATTTTGGGCTTTGCTCGGTCAGCTTAAAATATTGCTGTAGCCACGCACAATAAGGGCTTCATGTATTTATAAAAATGTTTTGCAAGAAGATTTTAAGACATACTAAACCATACGAGCTAACCCTCTCCTTGGTTTTAGGTCAGTCTGACTTAGAATTATATATATATATATTATATATATATATATTTATATATATATATATATATATATATATATATATATATATATTATATATTAGGGCTGCTGATTAAACTGCGTTAATTTACGATTAACGCGTCAAAAAATTGCGATTAAAATTTTTAACGTAACACCTAAATGCGTTAATTTGACCAAAATGCTAAAAGTTCACCAAATCGATAAATAACGGAATTTCACGCAACAATTTGAAGTTAAAGTCCGTTCACTATTAAAGATCTACCACCCCCCCCCTGTCATAATTTCACACACCTCAAGGAATAAAGAAAAAAACGCGTTAATAATAGAGTGAGCGACAACTTTCTGGCTATACTATTATTTTATGAAAGAAAAGTTACATTTGAGATATAAATGACGTGTGTATTTTTTGGAATGGGAAATGGATGGTAGGGTAAAAAGACTTATGTGTGGGCGGAGTAAAGGAAAATATGACAGGGAGGGAGGGAAGGGGATTGACATACTTCATTAGTTCGGAAACTATGGTACGAAAAAAGGTTAGACATTATTGTTAAATAAAAAGAAAACAATTCGCATCATTGACGTGATTGATACATGTCCATAAACTGGTCTCAATAACTAATTCAATAGACATATATGCTAATGCTTAATAAATATGTTATAATTCATTAAACCTCTTTCGTAAATTAAAATGACTTGTTTATTATGCCAATGTTATGCTTTGATATTATGACATATTAGTTTGAATACAAACAATTGTATTATATTGTGTCGATTAAAATGTGCGTTAATTTGCGATTAAAATTTTTAATCATGCGTTAATTTCGATCAATTTTTTTAATCGAACAGCAGCTTTAATATATATATATATATATATATATATATATATATATATATTAAGGAGCGACCGATAATCGGATTGGTATCGGACCGATATTGGCACTATCAGTTAATATCGGATCGGCCGATTTTCGTATGGAGCGACCGATAGTCGGACCGATATTGGCACTATGGGTTTTATATCTCATATGTGCCTTTCCTTCCTAAAATAATATATAGCAAAGTAATCGTTCCCTTATCATTAACGCGTTTTTATACCCCTTCCCCGCCCAATCTAGTTTCGTTTTAGACACAGCAGCACAGATGACGTCACTTACCAACAGGGTCGGCAAGATGAAGGACAAATTTACTTTTAATCTTCTTTTGAAGAGTTTGCTTTGCGCGTCGATTCTATAAAGTACTCTTATATTCTTTCATTCATTTACTTTCTTACTATCAACTATTTGTCAAGTGTTTTAGTGAACAACAGAAAAAGAAAATTGTATTGTAAAATGACACTCTTTGATGTCACCGCATGGCAATTCAAAGCAAAATTTTCATCGGTCGGCTTTCATTTTTTCATCTTGTTCTTTCTTTCGTGTGTCAACATTAAAAATTCTTTCTTTCGTTTCATTTTGGTTATAGCAACAGTTGTATCAGGGACTAGGCGTGAGTGCCAGGTTTAACTCTTAGAAAAATATATATATATATGTTTAACTCTTAGAGAAAAATCTATTGATGTTTTTATTGCTATATACAAAGCACAATCGAAAACATGCCTTTCCATCATCGACATTGCTAGTTTCAGAGTTTTAATTAATTAATAGACTTGCCAGGCAATAAATGATGCTAGCTGTCGACAAACATTGACAAAACGATTTTTACTTCGTAGGCAGCGTTGAAAGATAAGTTGGCTTCAATTAATACTATATTTACAACTGCCGATTGCTGAACGTCCATACACAGTTTCATTGGTGTTACATTACATTGGTTAGAACCTGGGTTATTCTCTCAGGGGACTCTAGGTCCCAGAAATTTTCTTCTCCCGGATATTGTTGGAAATAAAAGGAGGCTGGGAAAGGTACCACCCACACAATCACACACAATAGCCGTGGCTACTTATAATTATAAACGGGTTCATTATACGTTCAACAATTCGTATAGTACCACCAATACACGATATAAACTAGTGAATGAAAGTTTTCTTCATTTTTACTTGTCGAAGGGCTAAATAACAAAAACATCTTCATTATATACAAGTGAGGCTTCAATCGCAACCTGGGGGTGAGGGTATGTGCGACGACAGGCTTAAATGGTGAGTGAAATTCTGTTATTTGATCGATTTCCGCATTTGGTAAAATTAACGCATTTTAAAAAATTTTAATTGCGCGTTAATGTTAAATTAACGCGGTTTAATCAACACAATTAATGCATTTTTTGGATTGACATTTTCTGTTTGTGAACAAGTAAAAAGTAAAAACAACAAATTTATTTTAAAAACAATAAACATGCAGATTTCTGAGAGATTCAGGCATGGTTTTCTGACTGCTTCGGTCTTCTTTCAAAAATTGTTTTCTAATCTTCTAATCATGCAAGACACTCTTTCATGTAGCTAAATATCGGTATCGATATCAAAAATTAGCTGGGGGAAAATATCGAATTGTATCGGTAAAAAACATATCGGTCGCCCTAATTTTTAGATTGTTTTTGTCATATCTGTCCAATATTTTAGTACAGATGTCTGATGCGGTGAAATTATTACTGTATGATCACTTTCTAAAACTGGCTTTTTAAAAATTTTTATCTGAATGTTTATAATTAAGTAACACAGGAGCCAACACTACATCTTATTACCTACAGAAGTAAAGCTCATAAATCTTCGTGATTCATTGGATATGAAAAGCTGTTATAAATGTTATAGGAAATGGAATAGAGTATGTAATGGAATTGTAATCGAGATAATGGAATATTATACTGGTGTAATGGAATGTTATATGGGTGTAAATCGAATGTTATAGGTGTAATCAAGATATTATGCTGAGTGTAATGAATGTTATACTTGTAATGGAATGTTATAATAGATGTAGAATGTTGTGTAATGGAATTTTATATGTGTAATAGATGTTATATGGGTGTGATGATAGATATTATGGTACAACTATTTTCTCTAGTGAGATAATGACATATTCTAGTGAGATATAATACTACGGAAGTTATAGTATGTTCTACTCATATAAATTCTAGTGAAATAATAACATGCTCTAATGAGATAATGTCATGTTCTACTGAGGTAATTGTTAAGACAAGACTGAAGACTTGCTGAAAACTTGAAAACTTTAATACTTCAAATACACTAGTCAACATGAACATAAACATTGGCGTCCGCCATCGCGCCATCGCTTACAACACATGCGCACTACGTCACAGAAACACACAACAAGATCGCGGCTCTACCGGCAATTGAAATGTTTGGACACAGCAAGACAACTGACAGCACAGTTCACATAGCATAGTCATCATGCCACCTTGGATCGCCGACATTCTCTGCGGGGTCTAATCTGGTCCCCAGTCTGCAGTTGACCAATCCACGGCAGAGTCCACGATTTGATGCGATCCTCGTAACGTGATGTGGCCCGCGGCAGGCATCATTACCGATGACCTTTGTCTCAGATGAACCTTGTGTAGATATATCTTCTCTAACATGATCCCCGCTCCATCCTTTCTCTGGGTCAACTGAAAGTACACGGAACGTCTTCTTTAAAATAAATCTCGAGCTCCTGTCACTATTGTCTCTTCACTTGCTCTTGTGTTTTAGACTTTTTCCTTCAAGCTTCTTAGCGTGTCGTGTTCTGTTTAACAGTACCTGTGCAGGGCTGAGACCCGCCTATGCATGTTCCAGCATGATCGCGATTCCCGTAGATTCTTCGTGGCTTCATTATTTTGACAGCTGCTTGCCCAATTGCCTGGGGTGGGTCAGCTTACATAAACTATGTTCCACCTTTTGTGAACATAGCGAACTCTCTCGACGGAGGGGTCCGCAGTCAGTCCAATACCTTTGGAACGCCAGTAACAACAAGCTGTGATGTAGAGGTTGTGAGCCAATCGACCTCATTGAAAACCAGGCAGAAGACAAATACATTCTCCCTTGAATTTCAAATATGTCAGCCCCGATCCAGGAGCAAGTCCAAAGTGTCTCGAAAGTTTCTCTGGCATAGAGAGTTGGAAAAACACGGCATCCCTCACTCCGCTCGTCTTTCGGCTTTGAGTATTTCGGGCCCGAAAGAGTCTCACCCTAAGTATGACTCCGCAAATTGTCAGCAAAATGGCCAGATAAACTTTTTGTTTCAGCACATCTGACTGTGACCGCTCTGTAGAGGTCATCGAGGCTTCTATCAGGTGACGCAGCCGCACCCTGTGCTTATTCGTCAAAACCGTATCGGCTACTTCTCATGATAAGGGTTGCGTTTCTTGACCTGTTTTAGGTTTTCTTCAATATATTTGCCTGATGGTTGCGAATCATTCCGGCGCTGTCCACATTGATTGAAATAAACTAGCTGCAAAACGCGATGAAAAAAAGCTGGAAGTCCACTCTTAGTATAAACTCGTATCAAAACTTCATCAAAACCTATCTTGTAGCCTCGGCCTGGGTAGTGGTTTGTGGCTGGGAGAAAACTCTCTCACTGTACAGCGTCCACAAAACGATTGTGCATGAATCAGCTTTCACCGTCTCTTTGGAAATTTAAATTGGGACAAATTGCGGGAACTTTGATGCACCCATTTGTTTTTTTGTGCATTTCTCAGTGGTTCTTTATATCTTTAGTATCTGTTCTTCTAACTGATATTAATATATCAATAACTTTATATTTCTTTTTAATTAAATCTTAATTAGTGATTGTGCAATCAGGTCATATGTCCCATATTGCGATGTCCCCGAAGGTGGTCCTCATCAAAGTGACTTCCTAGTGGATCTTTGCTGCCCGTTATTAACAAGTTCTAAACTCTCTTGCTAGAAGGCACTGAACAACGACTGAGTGTCTGTTCATACCCTACAAACGTCCGATTCCTTTTATCACTGATTCCGTGCAACACAGAAATAGTGTTAACATCTGCGCGTGTCTATTGAAGCCTTACTTCACAGTTGTTGACTTTCAAATAGAGACGTCATCTGGCAAAATAGCCAGGCCACAGTTGTGGCACGTGCAGCACAGACGAAACTATTGTTTTGTCTGGTCCCCACCACAAACCTCCATTGCGAGGTCGCTCATGACTTTCCCAATGCCCCATCTCTCTTCGGTTTCGGACTCAATGCTAATATCGAGTCTGACCATGATCAGAGATGCTTGTATTTGTATTACTGAGGAAAATAATTTTGTCTCTCCTTTTATCCTTAAAGTTGTTTATCGGCCTGTATTCAATAAAACAGGTTGGATTTTTCAGCGGAATCAAATGCTGCTGGCGCAAATCCCCGAGCAATAACCATTGGTGTTACCGTCGACAATGTGGTCGAATACGCTGACGGCTTGCTAATATTTGTCTCTTCCACCTACAAACATGCATCTATCCTAATATAGCACACAGCTGTGTATAGCTACAGTACTTGCTTCTTTACCTATATGTTTTTTGAGACTGAAACTTGAAACAATACTCAAAATACACTAGTCAACATAATTTCGTCCGCCAAAATCGCCACCGCGCACAACACATGCACTTTTCCGCATCTGAAAATCACACAACAAATCGCCAATGTTATAATTAGATAATGTGTCTGAATGAGACAATGTTCTGATGCGACATGAGAGTAATGACATGTTATAAGTGAATGTGACATGTTCTAGTAAATATAATGATCAAGATTCTTGTGATTATTTTAATTTAAAATGTTAGGAATCATGTAAAATTACTTAAAAAATTGCTTTAACTTTAGATCAAGTTAAATATTTATTATCACATGCTCTCAGACGGTATACTTTCACTCTTATTATGGGATTGATCCTTTGGAGAGAAGCATCCACATCTAAAGCCTTGAATCGACAGTTAATGTCAGTTGTCGAGTCTGGGATTCCAATTACGATAAAAGTGAAAGCTTGGCAGTGGTAGCGTAGTCCCAGTATGTTCTGAGCCGATAATCGGTGTCGAACCGATATTGGCTATCGGTTATCGGATCGGCCGTTTCAGGAAAGACGCCGCTGTCAAGCCGATGTTGACACTATGGGTTAACAGGACGGCAGATTTTTGGCTGCCGAAAACATTGTTTTTTTTCTCACAGAGTTGCAGAAAAAAAAATCCGTAAATATAGGCAATTCTATTAAAGATTCGAACAGATTTAAAGGAAAAATTATTTACTATTGTCACGTCATCAGATACGTGCCATATAGCTTTCTTAATTTAACTATGACGTTGAACAATTAGTGAACATCATTGTATTTTTGGATAGCAGGCAGAAGACACAAAATATGAGAACATGGGTCTTATCATCGCGAGAAAAACGTGTTAACTGTCCATTACGTTACGTCGAGCGACAAGGAGAAGTGAAGACGTGAATATTACTTTTTTAATTTAATAATTAATTGACAAATAAGCAGCATTTGTAGTTCTGTGTTACACACTCGCTTAACATTCGGTATTTATCCTTGCTATTTTTGCCACATAAACAGCACAGTACAAATCAAATGTTGACTTAATTTATACTCAAGTTTAGTATTAGGGGAAATATTACTTTTTATAATGTAACAAATATCGGCGTATCGGTAAAAAATAGAAATGTTAATCATGTATGTGTATACCTATATATATATATATATATATATATATATATATATATATATATATATATGTGTATATAATAAAATGATTTATAAAATGTGAATATTAGAAATATTTCAATAAATAAAATTTTCATTTTCTTGCTTGATAACGAGGATTTGACTAATGCGTAAGTTCATGTCATAGATTCAAATTTTGTAAGGAATAAATAAATATAAATTTTAATGTTTCAATAATGATAGCACAATGATTGTATGAACAGCGTTATATGCACAACGTTGTTCGATCACAACGTTGTTATATGCACAACGTTGTTATACTAACGTTGATATATGCACAACATTGGTATATATGCACAACGTTGTATATGCAACGTTGTTATACAACGTTATTACAATGCGCAACTTTGTTATATTCACAACCTTATTGTACAACGTTGTTATATGCGCAACCTTGTTGTTGATATATGCACAAGCGTTAACAACCTTGTTAATCAGTTGATATAAAAAAAAGAAAAAATGGTATTAATTTATTATTCTCTATCATTGCCATATAGATGATTGATCGATTGGGGATTTTTATTTTTCCATATTAATGGCGTACATAAAACCAAATGACTATCGTAGACTACCGGAATCGTAGGCCATCGTAGGCCCATTCGACTGCACCGGCATGACATTCTGTAGACATGCTATATGTGGCCCTGTGGCGTAACAACAATCCCCCATTCTCAAACTTTAGTCCCGGATTCTATAAACCATTTAAAATATGAAAGAAAACTATTATACTATCTATCAATCAGTATTTAAAAAATGTGTCGACCGTCTGCTCAACAGAAGCTCTCGGCAAAAAGAAAATCAACCACTCCCTCCAAGATCGTCAACGTTGGAGATCGTTAGACTGAAGATCTAAAGTCAGTTTAGTGTGACGATTTGGCTTTATAATATCAGTTTTTTTATTATTCGAGTTTATGTGTAAATTATTGGCAAAAAATATTTTACGACTGCTTCAACTCTAAATGTGACATATCTATCTATCTATCTATCTATCTATCTATCTATCTATCTATCTATCATCATATCTATCTCTATCTATCCTCTATCTATCTATATCTATCTATCTATCTAATCTTAATCCTATCTCAATCTAATCTCTATCTATCTATCTAATCTCTATCTATCTATCTGTCTATCTATCTATCTATCTATCACAACTATCTACAATATCTATCTATCTTTATCTATCTACTTCATCTATCTATCTATCTATCTATCTATCTATCTAATCTATCACAACTCTATCTATCTATCTATCTATCTCTATCTAACTCTATCTATCTATATAAAAATTACAAATTTGGTGAAATACTGAAGACATGTTTTTCTCACATATGAAATGTGTCTTTATATTATACACGCACATATTTTATTATTATTATTTTTTTTACAAATGTACATTTAAAGCTCGTTTGGGACAGAGTTTAAACTAATATCTTTTTATTACATTTAATTTTCAGTTTAAAAAACAATTACTTGTTATTTGATTTTACACACTAACGGCACAAATATAAAAAGAAAATTAAACGAAAAAATATTGTATTATTAATGAAATACAAATTACCTTGATGTGAGTTATATTTATTCCATATGTTAATTGATCATCATAGCTAAGTATTTATTGATAAATAAAGCAGTCAAATCTTTGTCATTTGACACAAACTAACAGAGTGAAATTGAAACTTGAGCTAAGTTATTAAAAACTTTCTAATAACTTCTCTAGAAATAAAAAATTTAAATATATATATGTATATATATATATATATATATATATATATATATATATATATATATAATCTTATATAATGAATCAGGAACTAACTAAAATAAGTATGTATTCAGCTCCTCAATAATCTTTCAAAATATTTTCTAGTTACAATTACAGTAAATAATTATATTTAAGCATAGGTTGATGCCTGGGCCATTGCGCATGTTTATTCTCATTTCCGGCCCTTCCCGTGAGTCCAAACTATTTTGAGGTATTTGCACGATGTATAGCACGAGATTAGAATCACCTGCTCTTTGGTGGTGTGCTTGGGCAAAAATGGGGGTTGTTGTTTATGATGTCGAAATAGTACATTTCATGAATCAAATTCCGCAGAACCCCGTCATCGAGACGTATCAAACTCTGAAACTTTGGCTTTGGCTGACGAGACGTGAGGCATCGGATCTGTAGCGACTGACGACAAATGCCGCAGGTCAGCTAATGTGACGTACACGATATCCATGTGATTTGACCAAGACGAGAACCAAAGATTTAAATAGTTGCGTTATTCCTGTCGCACTCTCTCACTTCATCTTCAGGAAATAATAAAGCAGAATATGTGATACTGTTATAACAGTGTAAATACTCTAGGAATTATCGATGATTGTTCTAGTATTTCTATATGCAGCATTTCTACTGCAATAAACATCAGTGCAAGACAGCAGAAAATTACAGCATTATTCCCGTGTTTACAATAGTGCTAAAGAAAGTCTACGAAGTAAAACGCGACTGTGATGGACAGAAATGAACGGAAGAAGTTCACGTCCTTCACACCCATGAGGAAATGATTGTGTTACAAGTGACAGCGTGTCAGTACAAATGAATTGAATAGTCACTGTCGCCAAATGGGCGTTCATTATTCTAAATGGGCATATTAAATGAACGTTTATATCGTGATGTGAATTCATTATATATCCTAATAGGAGCCTCCTGATGTAAATGGCGTTCGATAACGTCTGACGTGGTATCTAATATGATATCTGTCAGGAGAACGTTGTTATCGTCAATTTATATGGACATACTTATAAAAAGTTACTTTTATGGTGAAGGTGTAGTTTTTAAATAAACGCGGTTTATAGTATGAGTATTAAAAGATTGTAGTAATACATTAATAGACCATGACAATGCAGTCTGACAAAAGCATTGCGACGGTACGGTATGTCTGGTTATGAATGTATATTGTATATCTAATCACCTTGGAGTTATTTAGTAATAGCAGTCAATAGAAGACATTTAACTGTTGCTTTCATTCAAATCGAACTATTATATCATAGTGATCGTTGATACAGAAAACTATTTATTGTATACTATACCGAAAACTAATCTTCAATTCTCTCTTCAGAGAAATAAAATTATCAATGTTATTCACGAAAATATCATAGCACCATACAACGTATAGAAGCATGCGATTTGTCTAGCTCTGACACGAAATGGGAGCGTTCTACAATTAACTCTAACTAGTCATTTGTTGTCAGTATGTGTAGTGAAAGAAAGGGAAGCGTTGGTTAATGTTTTGCTCTTCATCTGGCATACACACACAAATTCATCAATTTCTATCTATACTGTAAAAATATCCACATACTCTTCCGACGGCCTCTGTCTCTCACTAATCCATTGGCTGCGATTCTTGATGTGCTTCACTGTTGAAGATGAGAGTGAAAAATATTTAATGACCAAAGTAATATTACTCAACATTGAGAGCATATGTGTATCTCGGAAGAAATCGATATCGTGGCGATTTTTGTTGTCTTATTATTACATCTTCGTCATAATAAACAAATCAAATGTTATTCCCGATACTCTTGGGATTGGCAAAAACATCAGTGAATCTCAACACAATGTCAACCATATTTTACTCATTTAACTCACCAATGCCCATTTTAAAATAGGCATTTTGATTGTCCTTTCTCTCTAATCACTTTTAAAAAAATCCATCTGTTGACATGGACCAAACATTTAGTTACTCTATATTAATCCACGACTATAATCAGTGTGTCGTTAATAATAATAACCATTAATGATTAAATATCGAGACTATATTGCACACCTTTAATAACTTTCTTTCATTAATGTTAACAACCGTGCGATATGTAGCAACTATCTCATTTCATAAAACATTAAAAAATGAAATTGTGATGACTTTAATGTTAAATTTACGTTGTGTGGTTGCGATACACCTGTCATACTGTGTACGTATATGACCTCGTACGGATTCTTTTGCTATTTCCCGAGATCCGTCTTAACACAGATAGTAAACAATAATATATTATTTAAATTATGTTCTTTTTATTTTTTAGTAGTTTAAACTAAAAATAAAAAAATAATATATATACATTATTATATATATATATATATATATATATATATATATATATATATATATATATATATCGCTTAGCCAATCTCTTTCTGACTCAGCTTTCTAATTAAAAAATAATTAAAATATTCTGATATTGATTCAAGGAAGAGAAAAAAGATATTATTTAAAAGCGACAAATTGTATATATAAAACTATTGAATATGATCTTTATATCCCTTTTCGTGGCTGTGATTCCCGTTGACGCCTTTTTTATAACGACTTCTAAATAGAACGTCGCACGTGACTTTGCATTGAGTAAAAAACATTTAATTCTTAGCAATTTAAATGTTTCACAATTTTGAGTTAAATTTACAGAGTAAATGATGTTCAGATAATTGTGAAGGAGAAATAAATTATGGTTCTTGCACCAGAAGAACAAGAAAGTCAATGACGAGTCAAAATCATTTGGGAATGTATCCACACGATGTGATGACAGAAGACAACGATCAAGACTTCTAGTGACATCTCTCAGTCTGCATTCTCATAATTGAAGGCGTGAGGCACTATAATCAATGATGTCCATTATGCATGAGTTATTCATGAACACATCTGGCGTGGCAGGGCAACAAAAAGTGATCTTGCGAGACATTTCTCTTTTGCTGTAAGCTATACTGTAATCAAAGTCCTTTTAGTTCTGTTCTTCCTCCTCATATTGTGGCAGAAATGATGATGAGCGAGTGTGATCCATATGTAAGTTTAACCAATGTTAGATCATCTTCCATAAAATTTCTAGGGCGTTGATGAATTCCTGTCACACACTCTATGTTTCAGCTCCTCTTCTCGAGTATATGGCGAAGTATCTTGCCACTGTTATGGCAAATTATCGATGATCTAAGTTTATTGAACATTGCTAACATTTCAGAATTCTTCTATCAGCGTTAACAATAAAACACGTGAAGAAGATAAATGCTAAATGCTAACGAGACCATTGGCAACTAAAACCACAAACAAGAAGGTGGACGACGTCACTCCGATCGCCCACCGCCACTGCATCTTTTGATGGAAGTGATTTATCCGTGAAGAGAAGTGGACATAATTCTTGAAATAACTGTATAAGTTGATTATTCGTAACATCTGATGATTAACGAGATTGTCTTAATACGTCCATGATATACAGTTTTGTAGTTATACGGAAAATTGAGGCATCTTTGTATTGTCTGCAATTTATGTTTTTCGAGCCCACATAAAGGTAATTTTTTTTCAATTTTCATATCAGTATTAAGTCTGTTAGTTTTGTTTTCAAACAAAAATAAACGCACTACTGTAACTAAAATAGTCGAAAATAAAAAAACCCAAGTGTCTAATAGTTGTGACATTCACTATCGATCTTAAAAAATACTTTAACCTATGATTTTTAAAAACTATCTGTTTATGACTTGTGAATTTTGGTGTTTGTATTTTGTTTTATCTTTATGACTTGTATGTGACAACATGTTGTCACGCAAACTATAAAAATATCTAGAATTATTTTTCTTTTTCCTAATCATCGAGTGATATCAAAACACATTTAATTCTATATATTAGGTAAAATTGAACACAATCTTTACAACAGACAAAAAAGATACAAAAAGATTTTAAACACTGAGTATAAGAAAATAAATGTAAGCAATACTTAAAAACAACAAGCATAAGGTGTGCTTTACCTACTATTGTAAATACTATGTCTATAAATATATGTCTATAAATTACACTCATTATATTGTAAATACTATGTCTATGCACTCACCTATATTATATTGTAAATACTGTCTATAAATCTAAAATTATATTATTAAATACTATGTATATAAATTACACTCATATTAAATTACACTCTCATGCTTTCTACTAATGTTTATAAATTACACTCATTACTATGTATATAAATTAAAAATTGTAAATACTATGTCTATAAATTACATCATTAACAAACTGCATTATTATTATATACGAAACTAATAATCAAGTTATTAATGCCATGATAAGTTCTAAAATATATATCTATGATTTAAATGATTATTTTTCACTTTTTAATGTATTTCAATAAAAGCTTATTTAAAAAAAGTTTGAATAACTTTATAAAATTAAAAAATTCTCAATATAAATAATGTTTGATGATTATGTCGTGATTAAAAATATAGAACCTCTTTTTACGTTTTTTATTGTAAGTTGTTTAAGATTTTTAAAAAAATTAGTAGTAGTCAAATTACAATGTCAAGAATAACTATTTTTTTTTTTAAATGACATGAAAATAATGAAATAGGACAACGATAAAGGCTGTTAAACTTTGTTAGATTAACAATGATATTTTTCTGAATCTTGAGACATCGTGGCAGATCGAACAAATACGTTCATGGGTGAGCTGAAGTTTGGAACTATGAAATGTTACGTCCAAAATTTTGGAATATTGGCCACATTAAAACGAGTTATCCCTTGTCTGGTCATCATATCATTAAGGAACTTTGAACCACTGCACTTTGGCACATAACATTGTGGGATTGGGCGTGGTGAGCATGGCAAAACGAATGTAGTAAAAACAATGGAGCATTGTTGAGACAATCAACCAATCCATGTAGTTGGAGTTGGCATTTCTCAGGCGTAGCGCTTTTCTAATGGAACCGGGAGACGAATCTGCTCATGATGATGACGAAAGATATTGGCGAAGTGTGACGTCCACGAATATCAGACCAAATTATTCGCCTTCCCGTCTAAGTTTGAATATCTTTCATCTTAATAAGAGAAAGTAAGTTATAACTTAGATCAATAGGTAACACGGATCTGAATTTTTATTAAACGTTGTTCTGTAGAAATTATTTTTAGGCTACCATTGTGATCGTTACTCAAGTCGGCAAAACTGAAATAGTTAACTAAGCAACGCGTAAACCACGAACTGAATTTGATGACTGTGAACAAGCGAGTGAGATACAGACAAGAAGAACAATCATAAAAATCCGCACCCATGAGTATCCCTAATGATGTTACCCAGCCCGCCAACGACAGGCTACTGCAGAGGATATGCTGATGAATTCCGTGAAGAAAATATTCATCGAAAACATGTTCATTATTTGGTCATTAGATAAGTATTATCTCTTTAGTCTCATTCTCCAATGAAAAAATGATTTATCAATGATAAAAAAATCAGCTCTGTCTAGCAGAAAATCTGAATAAATATTTTATTATTTATCTAAAAAACGAACATCCACAGTCATAATAATTTATTAGTACAGATCTATTAGTAGTTTATTTAAAAGTAAATATTAATATTTAAATCAATCCATAATCTTCTTTTATCAAGTTTTTTTCAAGAAAATATTTGTAAAAAAATTATGTTTAATATTTATTAAACGTTATTTTCTACTCACCATAATCTAGTATGAAATGAATATGTAATACTTCAGAAAATATTAATATGCATAGATGTTTCACAGAGTGCCACAGTTGTTGATCTTGTATATTATTATCTCAAACTTTTGCTGTGACTGAACTTTAATAATTTAAACGTGGTGTCAATATAATTTTCTACCAGCACAATGTGCTATATCTCTCTTCGTTTGTCTGTAACAGTTGTCATTTAGAACATTACGGCATATTTCGTTTTATTTTTTACGGTTTTAATATACTTACAAATCATGTCCTTGTTAAACTTGCATTCGTCTTATCAAAAGTTAATAAAAATATAAAAGTCATAAATAATAATAGATAAAGGTTTTTATTAAACTCATGTAAAACTAAAGTAAACAATAATATATATAATATACTTCGTTTTTCAGAATTGATGCATTTCAGGAGTCAATGGAAAATTCTATACGGTACATTCATATGATTGGATATTATCGAATACTTCTGTTCCATCGTTACTTCATTGTTTACCAATCACATTCAAGATATATGTATCCACATGTAATGGATTTATGTTGATAAAACTTCAGTTACGACCATATATATGAACGTCAACTACGTATTACATGAAGGGCTTTTATAATAGCAAATTGCGATTGTCTCAGGAGACTAGTCTCCAAAGACCTATCTTGTAAATTTGATCTTAGCGTGTTTGCTACATCCACGCCATTTTATTACATACAGACTAAATGTAACGGACAGTCAGTAACATATGTCGATAACAGATGCTGGACGTTATCATCTATCTGTAAACACACACCACACACCTTGCGCCAATGACCCCCGCACCGTGCGCTGCTTCCCACATTTATTGCCGCCTCTGTATAGACAGCCATCTTAACGACGATGGATTCTTCTTATGTAAAACAACGTATTCATAAATAGACGGCATCGGTTGTTTGTTCGTTTTTCGAGAGGAACACACCGTGGTTAGTACCAGATAAGTAAGTTATGACATGACAATCCATGAAGCACCAGGCGTATACCTCTGTAATTACAAAGCAGACAGTTAATGTGGCCTAGCCCATACTTGATACTGAGTCTCAAAGTTGGATGTTTCTTATATCAACTATCTTTCGTCTCATAAAGCCGACATTACAATACCCTTTGGAGCTGCAAGGATCTAAAGCGGGGACTTGATATTCATTGGTTCTCATCGGAAATCAGAGGCCGAGCGCTTTACCGCGACCATCTCCGTCTATTCATGTCGCCCACCCCTTAACTTTTCCCAAGTTAAGAAATATCTTTATGCAAAATTTACTGAAAAACATTTTTTCTGACGAGTAAAGCTGCATATGGCGACCTAGGGTCCGGCGATACAAACCTAGGTTATCTGGGACAACTGGTTAGATTACGAAAAATGACAACAGCAACAGATTTCCAACAAGTTCGATTCGCTTGACTTGTCCCGATTTAAAGAGCCGTATGTTTCCATTCACTTTCTTTTTTCTTAGGCGGCTGATCTCTCTTTGACGTAGGGTGTTCCGTGCTAGTATGTATGATGCTCTGCGGCTGTAATGGTTATAATGTCAAAACCAAAATCCTCTGACTTGTGGTGGCCTCAAAGGACCGATTGTAGAAGCTGTGGAGGAAAAATGAATAAATATAAAATCATATCACATGCTATTTTTAATTAGCACGTCACTTATAATACGCCACCACCCCCAGTAAAGTATCTAGTCATGTCACGTGTCAGGAAGAAACAGATTCGGCGGTACATTAGTGCGCAATAGATGCTGTGCCACAGTCGACAATAACTGTGATCTTGGAGTTATCTTTCTTCCTAGTCTGACTTTCACCCATATGTATCATCTGCCTACGTCTTTCGTGTTCCATCTGCCATTTCGTCTGGCAGATATGCTGTCAGTCTGGCTTCACTTCAACGCCGTGGGTACAAAGCACTAGCAGACACGCAAAAGATGACAGTCTGTAATCCTGGGCAATATTCATCATCCTTCTTCTTAGTCGTGTCCCTTCTGGCATCCGACGATACAGCGGATGTGTCCGCTCTTGCCAATGAATCAACGCCTTGATAAGTAGACCCAGTCCATGTCTCTACTGACAAAATTGGGGACGGTTTTTAAAATATTCTCTAGATGTAGTAGAGTTGTCCACTGGCCATCACGGTGGTATTCAAAGTTACTCTGCAGTAGAGGATGACAGGCAATGCCTGTTACTGTGAAGATTCTCTGCAGTGGTTTACAATGGTGGCGATTTTGTTACTGCAGAGCAGAGCAAGGCAGTAGATCTCTCTCACACACTATATATCTGATGTCTTCGATTAATGCAGTTCAGCCTGTCTTAAAACGTCATTTAAAATGTGCTTTATAAAACATTTGCTAGGACTTCCAAAGAGAACAAGTTAATTTTCTTTTTTATCCTTGTTAATAATTTATTCTTTTCTGCTGATTGCAATATTTTATTTTGATTTTTTGTGAATTTAAATTTTAATAGATTTTTTAAATTTAATTTTATATGTGTCAGTGGCATATTTTCTCAGGATATTGCGATTTTCCAAAGACTAGATGTTAACCGGGAAATGGTGATTTGTGGAAGCGGCAGTGGCATTGTAAATTAAAATAATCTAAAATATAAATTATCAACGTATGCCCCCTGGCAGGCCGCAGTGAAATTATCAAGCGACCGGTCCATTGGCTGAAACTGGTTGGAGAGCATTATTCATAGGATCTAAATTTCATATCATCCTTACACAGGACTACATACACACACTCAAAGTGTCTAAAGGATGACTAAATATGTATTCAGGTGATGCTGACTTAGTGTTTATTAGTAATATTAGAAAGTGACCACCTTTTATTATACGTCATCTAGAAATGTGTTGTTTTTTTAAATATTTTTTTGTGAATTATCAAGCATGTGTTGCAGAATGTTTAAGACCAAATTTGCTAAAAAAATATAGCACAATGTAGAAAAAAATATTTTGGTCATTATGTATTATATGATATATATATATATATATATATATATATATATATATATATATATATATATATATATATTGTAGTACTTTTGGACTTTTATGCATATCTCCAAAAGTGAGAATTACAAAAAAGTGTTGCAAGATCTAGAAGCTTTAGTCAAAACACGATAATGCATATTTTTAAAAATTCAAACATTAATCTCTAGGCTCTTTGTTCTATTCATCTTCAAGCTGTCTGTTTGTCTCCATTCATACACATTCGTTCAATTAACACTGTTTAAAAATCTTATTAATTTGGTTTGAACATTCGGTTTTTGATGCGCTAGTTTTTGATAGAATTGTAGGTGGAATGTGGATTGGTGGACAAGTTGATTCACCTACAGGGTGTGGCAGGTTAAACACTGACAGAAAAAAGACCAGTCAAACCAGTAGTAAAAAGGTAGCAACATTTTATGAGAACTTGTTCAAATATAGATATATTGTGTCTATCTATCTATCTATCTATCTATCTATCTATCTATCTATCTATCTATCTATCTATCTATCTATCTAACCTCTATCTATCTATCTATCCTATCTATCTATCTATCTATCTATCTATCTATCTATCTATCTATCTATCTATCTATCTATCTATCTATCTATCTATCTATCCTCTATCTATCTATCTATCTATCTAACTATCTATCTATCTATCCATCAAACTATCTACTCAAGTAAAATTAACTATTCTTGTTAAGCAAAATTCAATACTTTAAATAAAATGATACACTAACACAATAATTGACGATTGTTTTAGATATTCGAAAATGAAAAAAATGTTTTTAAAAAGTGACTTTAAATCGAATTTTTTAAATACAAGAAACAATTTATTACGATGAGCAGCGGCTATTTTTTTAGATTTCTGAGATTCTGATTATTACGATTTCCATTTTTTACGTTTTGAAAAATATGTTGTTAAAAGATAACGTACATTTGACTGGTAACATTTTATTCCTTCAATATTTAGAACTATACTTCATATTTAAAACCACATAAACTTTTTAAAACTATCAATTTAAACTAAATAGCAATATCCGAACCTAGACGCCAACAAGCTGCCATACTATTGTAACAAGAAGCAGTTATCGTACTTTCAGACAGCATCAGACATGAAGTATCTTTTATTGATATAGATTGTAGTTAGTAATTTTCACTTGCGTGACAATAATTGTTAAAAAATGTTTACCTCACCCAAAAAGATAGAAATCAATCAATCACTCATGCCTTTCTGACTGCACAGCATTGAACACTTCACTGTGATAGGCAAACATTTTGAATCGCGGGCCACATGGATTTCATACTTTAACCGGCGGGCCCGAACAGACAGATGGGTGGGAGTGTTGACAAAATTGATAAGAAGGGTCATAACATAGATGGCTAATGCCGTGCTTCACCCTGATATTAATGGCGGGCTCGGACCAGATTAAACGGCCCGGTGAGGTTTTCTGTCCGCGGACCATAGTTTGTCCATGGCTGTTCTGGATGAAGTTTAAAATGTCAAAGACCTAGACGTTTAATTTTATTTCGAATACGCGGTTGTTGAATAAATGATGCATTTATTTGTATGAAAATACAAGTGTAAATTTAGACAATCACTGGCCTATACCGTAATCATGGCGTCGACTCTCACTGACGTATGAAGACAACACATTTACCATAGTGTCATTAAAATGAGAGTTCAAAGATATCAAAGTGAGATTAACTGTTTTTGATCAAAGGGGCTGACCATCATCAGCGCCCCCCCATCCTGATACTTTTCTCATTCTATTTTACTTAATATCGAATTAGAATAACAATTCTCAGTCACACTTACAGACACAGAACATACAAGATACAGAAAGCTCATTGCTATATATAATGCAGTCCTCCGTGAATGACTTTCAAATATGCCCCTGTTTGTTTTTTCCCCTGTTAATAGTGTAGCAGATAAATATTGATACCCAATAGCACAAAAATATGGCCGGTTTTTGGAAATATTTAAATTGGCAATGTGCATTCTGTATTATTTATATTGTGTGCTTTTAGAAACTTAGTAAAGAAAGACAAATGCTCAAACCAATGTAAATTTTGAAATATATTTATTTGAGCTTCCTATTCGATTAATATTTTAAACATGTGTTAATTTCCATTAAGAATAAACGTGTTTAATAAACACAAATTATTTTCATTAATTATTTCAATTCAAAATAGTTTGTCAATATATTTCAAGGGTAACCTAATGCAATTTTTAGAGCTGCATGTGGTTTTCTACGACTTCCGATGAGCTGCTTTAGCCTATAATTCCAAGGGTGCGTGGCTCGGCAATAATGAACTCATAGGAGGCCCCATTGGGAGGGGGCACGTTCAAGACATAACCTCCGGTCATCGTCCACGGTTACCCGCACTTGGCCTAAACGTCAGCCTTTTCGTTCTGGTATCTACTGTGAGAACTTTTCTACTCCGTGTGTGCAAAAGAGTCACCATCTCTCTCTCTCTCTCTCTCTATATATATATATATATATATATATATATATATATATATATATAACACAACTTCCAGGACTATTTATAGATTGTGGTATTCCCAAATACGTCACAGACGACACCTCGCGATCGGGTCAAGTTCAACTTTGCATTCCATGTATTTTCTCCGAAGATGTCAGCCTGTTATTTTGTTTGATTGCTTATTTAAAAATAAAATTGCAATTATATTGATTGATAAAGGCGGCGTATTTTACACCGCGAGATGACTAGTAAAAAGAATAAAGCTGAAATGACCCAAATTGACTTCACGGCCTCATAGATTTTCAGTTTTCTTACAATTAGGTTACTGAAACAAAAAATTCCAAGCGCGATTTTTAAGGCTGCTACATACTGATTTAGTGCACTACTACTAGTTGCCGTTGCATTCGCAACTAAATAACAAAATAAAAAACAGCGCCATTTTGTGCGTCACGTGCAGCCGACTTCCGTGAAATGACGTCATAGAGGATATCCCAAGTGCAGAATTATTTTTTTTTATAGCGACGGCTTTCCCATTCTGCACGGATGGACGGACGCCAAGATAGGGATTTTATTAGTAGGATATGAGTTTAATTATGTTCAGATTTTCCTCTCTTATTGTTTTCTTTCATCTTCTTACCCATTGAAAATGTACACCATGTACAGAAGAGGTTCCCAAACTTTACAATCCCATGTCCCACAAAGCCTTTCTAAAATGTGCCCCCTTCCCTGTGTTGCAAATTCAAGTTGAATCATAGCAGTAATTTTGTCTTGACTAGCTATTTTTCTAATTTCCCTCATTGGCTAAACCACCCTTACAAGTCGATTTGCCCCATTTTTGGGTCTTGGGACAGACGTTATGAAAAACATGTGTACATAGTTTGTAATTAATTTTTACTGTTGTGTGCACGTTTGTGTGTGTGTGTGTGTGTGTGTATTTGTGTCTACATTGGTCTATAGGTCAATGCCCGTCCAATAAACAATTCTGTCCTTATTTTAACGATTTGTTTGGCTAGAGTGCTCTTCGTATATGGACATTCATGTCTCAGTAGCGGCCCTTGCAGTAAGCGATGCCTAACGCGAGAGTCTTATTTGGGTACTGGGTTGGAAACACGAAACATGGTTTAAGTGATTAAGCTATAAATATTTCATATCAGGACCGGATACTTTGGTTTCACCCCCTCCCCATTTCCCCAGTTGCCGCCACTGATTCATCTTTATTAACCTGTAAATTATTAATCATATTTAATCAATTAATTGGGTTTTCCCTCGTGTATCTAAATATATTAATTAGGGTACCAAGTGCATGCACATTAAAACGTCATGTTCGAGTAAGATGCCAGTGTTTTCTCATTCAAATGTATTAGTTTTTACGGTTCATTGGAAACATTTTTCTCGTTAAATCCATTACAGAAATAGACCAAAGTTCTTTCTAAACTTGGAATTGTAATTGTAGTAAATAAGTATACCAATGCTGGAGTTGAATAGCTGGAAGATTTCCATGACGCAGATGAAAGTCAAGTGAGGTAAGCTTTTCCCGGGTGAAATCGGGCACGAAAATAGTGTGATGTCGATGAAGATTTTCAGTGTACACGATGTACACCGTCGAGATGAGGACAACCTGCTGGACGACGGAGATTTCTTTAGACGATAGTTTTGCGATGACCTTGTCCGTTGCTGAGGCTCTTGTTTCTCAGTTGTGTATGACATGTGGGGTCGACTCACTGGGGATAACGGTGACTTGCGTCGTGAAGACGTTGACTTGTCGTTCGACGCTTTGCCTGAAAAGAGTACACCGCGGAGTGGCGAAATTTTGCGGCGGTTCTAAGGCTCCTGCGGGATGACGACGCAGGCTATGACGACCATCTGTGTGAGAAACGTCACGAAAACGTCCCGTGATATCCACACCGCCTGTTTGATTTCCTCTTCGGGGAGATCCACAGAACCGATCTCGTTGCGTTGACCCTCGAGTCATATTCGTCCACTAACTTCATGTACGTCAGTATAGGAAGGTAGCTCGCCACCGAGATCATGCAGAACGTCAGGAAAACGACGGACGTCTTCCTACTGAACCAGCTTTTGAACCTGAGTGGCATGGCGACACACAGCACCTGGCAATGGCTACGAATGTAGTGACCAGTACAGTTACAAGGTAAAGGAGGATCCCAAGATTGGTCAGGAAAATGTAGACCCCGAAGGGATCGATGCAGTAAAAAACCCTGTAGTTGTTTTCTTTTCAACCACATACAAGCCCAGCCAGACTGGGCAGTTATTAACCAGGTACGCCAGGTCTGACACGGCCAAGAAGACGGTCACCGTCCTTGATGCCTATGCATTTGAACGTGTGGATGACGACTAAGTTGCCGAGTGTGCCCAGTAGGGAAAAGCTGCTGCAGGTTATACTGAAGATTTCCGTAAAAGAACAAACTGACCATCAGACAGCAACTTTTGTGGCTCATTAGCGTTCTCTGTCATATTGCTTGCATCTTGGATGAAGTCCATTCTCGCTGGGCTTAAGTTTAGGTCAATTAAAAAAAGAGCTGGCAATGTTTCCTTTGTCTTTCTATTACACATAAGTAGTCAAGCATCTCAGCATACGAATAATTTAAATAAAATCTGCAAACCATGTAGGAAATTCAATTACTTATAAAAAGTACACAAAAACCTTTTGAATGAATTTGTCAACAGAGAATTCCACCAAAAAAAAAAAAAAAATAAATAAAATAAAAATATTTTGTAAATCCGTTCATTGGAATTCTTTTATTTACATTGTGTTCTCTTTTAAGAACCATTAATTTCCACCGCAATAAAAAATTCTTCAGTAGTGTATGTACATAATTGATTTCTAAGTCAACAATACATTTTTACATCATTTTCAGCAATCAAATTATTAAGTAGCAAATACAATTTTGTATAATTGTTTTGAAAATATAGACGAAATTACATTTCACTGTTTGTTTAATGAATTTTTACATTTGTTTAAAGAAGAAGATTCATGGAAGCTTTCGACAGCACTCTTAAAACGATCAAAATATTCATAATAACTATTCAGAACAAAAAGTAAAAATAAACATCATCGACTACTTTGAATCAACATCTAAAGTGAAGCGATACCTTCATCTCAGTGCTTCTTTCATGTAATCTGAGTAACATATATCGTACAAGGAGTATCGATCCAGAATCTCATTTAAAATCTATTTTTGTTTTGCTTTTTTTATAGACTGTTTATTTATTTTTTTGACATGGTCTCATCGTGTAGCTCGATTTTAATTGCACGGTCGTTTTAAAGAAAATATAATGAGACGTATTTCATCTGATCATAGGATGCGGTCTGAAGTAGTATCATATGCTTTTAATTCTATGTTTAAGTTTTGAATTAAAACAATCTCTAAAGACAAAAAAAACGATTCGAAGATAATTGTTAAATTTAGATGAATTAAGTTCCGTTAATTGGCTTTGATCGATTCGAACAAAATTGGACATTGAAATCGACCTGTTTTTATTTTTCATGGTTGCCTAGTTTGCTAATTTCTGGCTGGTGTAATTATTCCATCTGTTACTTCGAAACTAATTTAAACTTTTTTTTTGTATGTATGTGAGTGGATAATTGAATGCTATTGGCAGTCAGAAAACCGTATATTATATAACTGGATGTACTGAAGTTATATTTATCATATAAAATCATAAAACTGGTATTTATACGTACAGTTGAAATGTGGTGTATTTATTAGGTGTTTTTCTCGTCTAAAATTGTAGGGACTTTTCACATGGTAAATTATGGCCGCCATGATAAATGGGTCGATTAACAATGTTAGTGAAAGTCTTAGATATTTATATTTCAAACTTCGGATTAAATATTTATTTATGAAATAAATATTTCATAAATAAATAGACAAAGCAATCTTTCAATAGTAACAGAACAATCAATTATTATAAAGACGTTCCAGGTAAAGACAAATGAATTTTCTAGATTTGAATACAATGGAACGAGTTCTCTAAAATCGTAATATTAAAATAGCTAATTATTAAAATTTGAAGGTTTATTTCTTAAATTACTTTTTTTTATAAGGACGCTTTGTAAAGAGATCTAATATATATAAAATGATTTGGAATCTGGGTTAAATCGAAAGTGAAGAATTAATACAACAGTTTTCCACTTTAAAATACAATCATTGAAAATATCGGTTTGCCACAAGTAATTAAAAATAACCTAGCCTATTAGGATATAACTCTATACAAAGGTTTTGCAGGGTGCAGCTAGTAATATATATGAAATTGATTTGGGCTATGCGTTAAAGAATTAATATAACAGCATTCCAGTTTAAAATAAATGTTGATAATATTGGATCCGCCAGAAACCAATTAAATAACCTAGCCTACCGATCAAGCCTAAGGGGATATAACTGTAAGCAAAAGTTTTGCAGGTTACAGCTGGTAAACTATAATAATGATTAGAATAAAAGTCTTCTTTAAGCATGGCACTGAAAAGTATGTTTTTATTAGGGTGAGAAAGCACAAAGAAGATTGAAAAAGTTGCAAGTTAAGCACATTCAATTAATTTAATGGTTTCAAGAAAAAAAGTAAAAGCTATAATTTAAATGTTGTATGATATTAAGAGTAAAACAAAATTACATTCTATAAAATGTTAAATTGTACAATAAACTTTATCATTGAAAGTATACTGCAAAAAATACATGGATACATTTTTAGCGCATTTTCGAGAAGTCGAATGCGCTATTGTTTCCGTTTCGTCCGTCCGTCTGTCTGTCGTCTGTTATCACCCTGATGTATATACTTTTTGTAGGTCTTGGCCTGCCATTCCTGCATCAATATCCTTTTGCGATCTGACCTCTTGTAGTGGCAGCGACCTCCTGGAAGTGCCATATGACCTCATTTTCTATACAAATTTTCACTAAAGTGTTCAGAAATTTGAACAGAAAATTCTGAAATTCATTACTGATCAAACTTATTGTTTCGAATAAAATTAATTAGTTAAAAAAATCCTACATTAATAAAAATGGCACCAAGAAAATCACTACATAACACGAAAATGCGCTAACACGTCCCGTGTCCAGAATGTAACAGGCTTAAGATGCTGGTTTTCCTTTATTCCTGCGGAAATATTGACTCAGAATTTTGTGTATAACTGTATAATACTATTTTTAACACTTTTGTAAAGTAAATATTTATTAACAGACAGATGGACAATGAAGGTCAGATGAAGTGGAGCTCCACAGTTTATTTATTCACAACACAATGGAATTGTTTAACTATGATCAGATTAGCCTTCACTTTCATTTAACAATGTTAGACTTTAAAGGAAATCGCTCTGAATTATTGACACTCACTGGGGCTTGAACACACGATCTTCTAGACGGCAGTCCTGAGCTGTACCACACAGCCATCCCGTCTATCGGGAAGTTTTCTTGCAACAGATTTCTTCATCGACCTCAAGGTCAAAAGTTCAATAATTATTTATTGGGTATCACGGGATGCACATACGGGTTTTAAACTCTTTACCTGCACAGCGTAGACAGAGCTTGACAACCTCATCGCTATTATATACTCCTTAAAATCCGCAGAACAATAACTAATTCGGTCACTTTTCATCATAATGATAATATATTTTATATGCTGGCAGAGGTCCAAAAAACAATATATAAGGCAACACCCAATGAGAAGAGGCCTCAGGGCAAGACCAAGAAGCAGATGGTTGGAGGAGGTGGAGAAAGATCTTAAAGCCATAGGAGTGACAGAGTGGAGGAAGAAGACCATGGATCAGGAAAAGTGGAGAAGAGTAGTATGGCAGGCCAGAGCCTTCAATGGGCTGTAGAGCCAAAGGAAGAAAGAAGAAGATGATTTAATATGCTGAAGTTTTCATTTCAATTGTGTTATGTTTGTGTTTTACCACTAAGTTCTCATCTGTTAAAAACAACAACAAAAAATATTAAAAGCTTTATACGTAAATGCCATTTTTTATATATATCTTTCAATATAAAGGGATGCAAATAGCCAGTGCGCCTTTGCAGGACCCTAACTTGATAAATCAAGATGGTATTTGACAATAGAACACATGACATGTGTCAGATCAGTCAAGATTACAGTGGACAGAGAACAGAACGACAAATCCATTAATTACCGGATTACCAGAGGAGGCAACCATTACGGCCTGCACGTTGCCATGGTAACGTGTAGTTAGTTCCATGTTTGTTGGGCAAATTCACTGCAGTCAGGTCGGTCAATTATAATAACAGGCCAAACCTAGAACTAAGCTTCAGAATGCCAGTATCTCAAGTTTGAATATGTGGTTGTGATGGCCAAGGTGCATCTGTTTAGCGTGTGTAATTTCTCTTTGATGTATTGTCTCTTTACTAACTTCACAAGTGAAGTTATAACGAAATAAAAAAATAGCCATACATGCTTTGTGTTTAGTGTATAACACAATTTTAATATTTTTTCATTCTTATTAAAACCATTATTTTGATTCAAACAATTTAAAACAACAACAGCAAAAACTCTTCAGCAAGCGGGGTGTCGCGGCCGCGGCCTTTGAGTTCGTTAACACTAGGCCCAAAAAATTTAAGGTGATACGATATTTAACCGCGGTTCATGTTCCCTGCGTCTCTTCCGTGGTATACCTCTATGTTCTCTGCACTACCGGCTAGTGTGAGGGATGAAAGAATGGCACTGCAAGTAATCTCCCTTGGTGGTTTATAGCAGAGTTTTCAATCTGTGGTCCGCGGACCCTGGGAGCTTCAAAGGTCCGTGGGCAAGTCAATGAAATTAGTGATAAAAATTATTTATAGGTTTGGTCGAAAAAAAATACAAGCGATGCCACCCAATGTTCAAGTACGAACCCCATGATTTAGAAGCTCCGCGAGTATTTGCTTATGCTACGTCTGAAATATGAACTAGAGTGCATACTACATACTTGTGTAGTGAGTTTTGAGTCATGTCATCTTGGCAATACTTCTTACTTGCTGGCGTCACTGTTAAAACATCTTAAGTGTTCCAGCGTGTGTATTGTTTTAAATAGTCTGGTTGATCATGCTGTAATGTTTTTATAACATACTTTGGAAGGCGGAAATTCGCCCTTTAGATACACTAGAGATTACAATGGGTGCATGTTTAGAGAGAGTTTGCATTTTTAGGTGACACTTACCTGGAAAGATGACCTGGTTAGTAGGCAAACCGTCCATCTCGAAAGATGAGTGGTAGCGCACTGGTTAGTCATCTAGTCGTTTTTTGATAGCGTTCTTGAGTGACTCAGCAGACCGATCCTGGACTGGCAGACTCTTCCACGGTGGCCAAAATGAAGCTAGTGGGGAGCAGGGCCTGTTTCTGTCTTGCAGTCTTCCTTCTCTGTCTTTTGGTCTCCTGCAGTCTCGTTTCCTTACTTGTTCACAATAAGAATGCATTTGTGAACAGCCTGACGCCACCCACTCCGGTCGTCGGCGAGCTGTTCCCAATTGTCGAGGCTGATGCCGGTCAGTTTGGGTCGCGTTTGCAGACATCCTTGAATCACGGTGCAGCCAGGGCAGGCTCGCCATATAGGATGTCCTTTGGTATGCGTCCATCTTGCATTCGATGCTGCATGACCCAGCCAGCGTAGACGCCTTTGGCACAGAAGGAGATGCATGCTCAGTGAGCTGGCTTGTTTGAGCACGGCAGTGTTGGTGATTTTGTCCTGCCATCTGATGCCAAGGAGCGACGGAGACAGCGGAGGTGGAGCTCTCGAATATTCCTGTTTGGTATAGGTGGTCCAGGTTTCGCTGCCATATAAAGAGTGCTGAGAATACATGCCTGGTATACCTTGAGCTTGGTGTTCAGTGTCAAATGTTTGTTAGTCCATACTCGTTTGCTAGTCGTGACTGGTTGCTTTGGCTTATATATATTTATAAACTATGTTTTCAATCACATAAAATATAAAAAATGGAGGCAGTAGATCGTATATTTACCAATGGTCCCCAGTATGTATATAAGTAGCCAATTCTAAGTTCTGGGAGAAGCTGAGATAAGGCCATCACAAGGAAATAAAGATTCAAGAAAAATTTGAACTGTTCAAATAATACCTAGAATAGGAAAAAAAAAATTCACTTATTATTTTGAGTCTGTTAAAATTTAAACTTTGCTCAATCCATTAAATGGGAGGGAAGGGGTAAGGACTAACAAAAGTCGAAGAAGAGGCTTACTAAGGGAATAAATGTAATAATGCTGTATTTCTGGTTTCTGATCACATTGCGCGGATGTTTTTCTGTTGAATGAGTTCCCAATCCAATGTGGACTATGCGAGGCTGCAGTTCTTTTTCTCGACAACAAACTGAAAATAACTTGCCCCAGCAACTGCAAGACGAACCAAAGTTTTCATTTTAAAATTCAGAAATAATCTAAATTATGAACAACTATGTTTATTCTAAAAAAAAAAGGCAAATAACATTATTAAAATTTTTTTTGCTGATTAGTTTACAAAGTGGGCAGGATGTCTTGGTTCAAAACTTTCATTACTAATATTTGAAACATTGAAATCTTTATGGGATATTTACATCTAACAATCATCAGAAGTCATCACAGTAAACAGAATTGAGCAATAAACAACTATGTATTAATTGAATAGGAGTTCAATATATTACCAGAATTTGATGTTTAGTAACGAGCTTCTGAATTTTGATGTGCCTTTTTCTTCCATTTCAATGTCTTATGCTAAATCATTCAACATCTTTTTTTTTTCAAATTACCATCAATTATTGAGCATCATTTGAAAGGTTGTTAATGTGTACACAGTTCTACAATGTTATCTTAATTCTATTTTTGTTTTGGTACAAAAACAAATAACTAGTCACTCAAGACATTCTGTTATACCCTTGTGTGAGAAAAAGATCCAATTAACTACAGTGAAACAACCATGTTTAATCCACAGAATGCTTTCAGTAGGATCTATACAACTAGTAAAGTGTAAAGCAATACACAAATGTGTAAACATTTTAAAAAACTGATTCATTAATCATCTTAAAATAACAATGGTAAATAAGCAATGGTAAATAAAAAAATCCACTGATGACACAGAGAATTTGGTTTTCACATGGAGGCTTAAGAAATGTAAACAAACAAAATATATCCCAACATGACCATAACATGTGGTATGAATTTAAAAAGAAAAAAGAATCCTATGCATGAGTTGAGAAATGAATACAAGTGGTGGAAACATCTGTTGAGTTAACATTTATCTTCTTCCAACTTTGGCAAGGAGCGCATTATGACCAAACAGGGGGCAACAGCTGGACAGCTAACATTTTATTGCAGCTTCAACTCTCACTAAAATACATAGAATGTTTACCACTATGCATATCAAGATAAAAATTTATTGACTATTTGTGACAGGTTCAAAGAACCAGGGAGGAAAGACAGCAGATTATGTGCAAATAACAACCACAGAGAAAAAAAAAAAGTAAAGATATTTTATAAAAAATCTATTAAGTAGTAAATAAAAATGGACTTCTAAAAACATTTCAAAGGATGTTAAATGATTATATAGGTAAGTTTCAAGAAATATTGTATACTGATATAATTGTATTGATTTGTTTGTTTCTAACGATAAAACTTAAAAGATCATACAGAACAGCAACTTATAAATTAAAATTTCAAGCTATTATTCATCAAGAAAACTTTAAACAGATATTTAAAGATATTTGAAAAAAAAACAGCTAAAAAATGTAGATATCTAGAAGAGTTTATCTTGGCACAGCATTTTCCCTTCTAGTTATAAAAAGTAGCAATAAAAAATTATGGGTTAGAACAGAGGTTTTCAACCTGTGGTCCGCGGACCCCCAGGGGTCTGCGGGTAGCTTCAAAGGGGTCCGTGGGCAAGTCAATGAAATTAGTGATAAAGTATTTATAGGTTTGGTTGAAAAAAAATACAAGCGATGCCAATGCTTCGAGTACAGACAACAATGTGCAGAATTTAAAATTCCGCTAGTATTTGCTTATGCTACGTCTGAAATATGAACTTAGAGTGCATACTACATGTACTTGTGTATGAGTTTTTGAGTCATGTCATCTTGGCAATACTTCTTACTTGCTGGCGTCACTGTTAAAACATCCGCGAGTGCGCCAGCGTGTGTATTGTTGATAAATAGTCTGGTTGATCATGCTGTAATGTTTTCATAACATACTTTGGAGGGGCGGAAATTCGCCACATATACTATGAGATTACAATGTCGGTCATGTTTAGAGAGAGTTTGTATTTTTAGGTGACACATACCTGGGAAAAAGATGACCTGGTTAGGCTGGAATTAAAAGCAAGGCTTAGCGCCCTTGTGTTTTCAAGAGATAAATGTTGCGATAAGCTAATTATATACTGTCTGGTATCGTATGTATGGCGCCGAACTTCTACATGGGTTTTGTTAATGTTACAAAGAATCAGTGTCCCAAAGTTTCTAGGTTGAGCATTGTATTTACAAGAATATGGATCACTGAGTCAGGGATGAGAGTTAATTAATTAGTTTGTCACTAAATTACAAAAGTTCAGGGTTACTGCTGTTTTGACTGAAATAACAGAATATCCCCAATGAGGCACGGACAAATCAGAGACAACAACATTGGTGAGAAGACGCAGATCTTTTGATAGGTATAGACTAGTATATAGATTGGAATAGAGAAAGAGAAGGGAGTAGGAGAATAGACTGTTACAGACATACAGTTCGAAAAAAAAATAGGCAGCCCACAAGATAGAGTAGTGATGTTTCAGTGAATATGTATCTTTGAGTGTATACTTTCATGCTACTTAAATCGCTATCAGAGAAGTGAAGACAGACACTTATCATCACAATAACGCACAATGTATAGCTAATAATACAAATAGTTATGACACCTAGTAGCATGGATACATTTCTGAAGAGGAAAGCCGACCAGGACCTGGAAGATTCTGATGATCAAGCAGCCAAAAACGAACGAAAAAGAAAACGGCGCAAGTATAATCCAGAATATATATCATTCGGCTTCACTGCAGTGGGGACCGATGCTGACCAACCTCTTTGTGTCGTGTGCTTGCAAACATTATCGAACGATGCAATGAAGCCTGCCAAATTGAGGCGCCATTTGACCACAATGCATTTGGAACTTGCCAGTAAATCGAAGGAATACTTTGCGAGGCAGAAAGAGCTCTATTTGAAACAGAAAGGCAAACTGGTGGCCTGCACAACTGTGAATGAGAAAGCTCTTCGAGCATCATATTTAGTAGCATTACGAATAGCGCGTTCCAAAAAACCTCACACAATTGCAGAAGAGCTAATTCTACCGGCAGCAGTCGACATATGCGAAGTCGTTCTTGGAAAGGAATACAGTCAAAAACTGAAAGCTATTCCACTGTCGGATAACACGGTGAGCAGACGAATTGCCGACATGTCTGAAAATGTTCGCTGCCAACTTATTGCACGCCTTCAGCATGTCAAATTCGCAATTCAGCTTGACGAAAGTACGGACATAGCGAATGCAACCCGATTGTTGGTTTACGTTCGATACTGCTGGGAAGGTGAAGTCATTGAAGACTTTTTATTCTGCAAGTCACTGCCGGGGCGCACAACCGGTGAAGAACTTTTCCGTGTACTTAATGCATTTTTTTTAGAATTAGGACTGGCCTGGACACTATGTGTCGGCGTGTGCACGGACAGCGCTGCTGCGATGACTGGTCGTAAGTCTGGTTTAGTAGCTCGAGTAAAACTAGCAGCGCCTCACATAGTATCAACCCACTGCGTGATTCACCGCGAGGCCTTGGCGGCAAAGAACATGAATGAAGATCTTGCTGACACGTTTTCTACAACTATTAAAATTGTTAACTTCATCAAAGCCAGGCCACTCAATCAACGTTTGTTTGAAAGTATGTGCCGTGAAATGGATGCCGAACACAAGCATTTGTTGCTACACACGGAAGTCCGGTGGCTATCACGCGGTCGCGTTGTTCAGCGTGTTTATGAATTACGAGACGAGCTGCTAATTTTTCTAAACCAGCATAATGAATCGATGGCACACTTCTTTACAGATGAGACATGGGTTGCCAGACTAGCTTATCTTGCAGACATTTTTAACATTTTAAATAGTTTAAATCTGTCATTGCAAGGACCTGACACAAACGTTCTGAAAACGCATGACAAAGTCGATGCCTTCCAGAAGAAACTTCGCATATGGAGGGGAAGATGTGAAGAAGGCGCATATGATATGTTCCCGTTGTTGGCTGACTTTTTTACTGTGAACAATATTTTGACAGGCGTCATTGCCGGCACCGTTTTGAACCACCTACAGCAGATGTCGTATAACTTTCATCAGTATTTTGGTGACGACGATGTCAGCGCATTTGATTGGATTCGAAATCCCTTTGAATGCGGGCTAACCGATTTAACTGGTCTTGAACAAGAACAATTGGTCGAATTGTCGTCCGACAGGACACTGCGCTTGCAGTTCAGCAAACTGCCACTGTTGTCGTTCTGGCTAGCATGTTTCCAGGAGTACTTGCTGCTGTCAGACAAAGCAATTAATGTCCTGCTACCATTTTCTACGACCTACTTGTGCGAAACTGCATTCTCTGCTGTTACTGCGATGAAGACCAAGTACAGGTCCAGATTGGACATTAAACATGAAATACACATATGTTTATCACGCATACCACCATGTTTGGACAAACTCTGTAGTGCTAAACAGGCACAACCTTCCCACGGAACGGAAAACTATGTAACGGACATACCAGTGGAATAAATACTCGGTGAGTGTTTCATTATTTGGATAGATAGCTTTTTCCGTATGTAAAATGACTTTTACATGACGTGCACGTAACCTAGGCTTGGTATGTCTGTGGGGTCCGCAGGGTAAAAAAGGTTGAAAACCTCTGGGGTAGAACACTAGATAATGGCGAAAAAAATTTTTTTTTTTTAATTTCTACTAACTTGGAGCAGAGATTTGACCACTGGTGGGATAGATTATTAAAGAAACCTCTAGACCGCCTACGTCGTTCATTGACGAGGCGGTCACTTTCATCCATTTCAAAGCTGTCACCACACATTAGAGGCACTGTGTCAAGACAAACACCATAATCTCCTTCGTCCTCAGAGCTACTTGCAGTGCTAGAAAAAAGAAGATGAAACAATGAAAATGATGGGTGCCATGAAACAAAAGTTATTGGCAGTTATATCGCATTAATGATATGGAATTTTAAAACAAAAAGACACAACATGAAGAAAAGAATAAATTTTAGGTGGAAAAATAAATACATGTAGATCAATAATAAAAAAAAAATTCATAACAAAATTAATTTTTAAACTGCCCTTTATTATTTTAATAATGTTTTGAAACAATGGTTGATACTTAAATATGTCTTTTTAATACTTGCTCTAGATTACTTTTTTTTTCTTTCTATTTTACCACTAACATTACTTGCCTAAAAATATTACAATAAGAACTAAATTGATCTAAGAAAACTACCTATCATGTAAGTTTTATTAGTCTAATAGGTGCATTTTAATCAAATGTATTAATAATATGAGTAACAGATATATTCATGAGTCATTACTGTTATGAACTGATAAGAGCCGACAAATGAGAAAAGTCCAGTAAAGGTATTTCATGTTCCAAGAAAAAAAAAACACATGAGCTTTGTTTGTTTAATCAAATACAGGTATGTTTTATTTTATCAATATCTTTGATTTGTTGTGAAACAAAAAACATGATAACGTATGAAATGAAAGATCAATCCTAGAACTTTACATAGTTGTTTTAAACAAAATAAACCTTTTACCTTCTTCAATACAGATGTGAAACCAAAAAAAAAAAATATATGAAATGAAAGACAAATCCTAGAAACATAAAATTTTTTTTACCTTTCTCAATACTTTGATTGGTTAACATATTGTGAAACAAAAGTAACAACAATTCTGCATGAAAGATGAACAACAAATCTGACAGATCCCCGAACTGAATTGTAAAAATGGCTACACATTACACATTATTGATCATGTAGGCTAAACAAAAAAAAAAAAAAGCTTTATTTCCAGGTATTATAAACCACGATATTGATTTTTTTCCCCCCACCAGTAAATATGTTTGTCCATTGATCTCAACCTATAAAGGTAATCCTTGTCTAAACAGAATACAGAAATTAAGACTTTGAATATGCATTTTTTATTAAAAAGTTAAAAATATTCTTTAAAAGAAAATATGCTTCAAATCATAATTTAACTACAAACGTATCCGTCCAGCTCGCATTTAAAAATTATTGTACATTATTCATACGATGTATAGTTTAAAACATGAACGCAGATATGGCTAATTAATTCATTAGCCTAGAAAATGTCATGTCTAATGACCTTTAGCAAATGAAACAGACTAATTGTTCTCATTTACCAAATAGCATTATTTATAACTAAAAGCTAAATGTGTTAAGTTTTATAAAATAATATGAGTAGCTATGATGAATAAAATGTAAAATTGAGAAAATAAAGAGATGCCAGATTTATTAAACTCTTTATTCTATTGGTTTGGAATGGAGTGAAAAAGGGTACAATGAAACAAACAAGAAATCATCAGTAAGATTTGTGTAAAGATTTGCAGTTTTTTTTTTTTACGTCTTATTTGTGAAAATATGGAAAGATAATTTTCAAAACTAAGTGATATACTAATACATGTTAAATCAAATCTTATTACACAGAGGCCAGATGAAATTAATTTTTATCAGCGATTTTAATACATTTGTTTTACTAGATAAGGTTGGCTCTAGATAGCTTACCTGCCAGTCAGAACTTTATTTTAAAAAATGTCATAATCAAGTAAGAAAACCATTCTGTGTAGTAAGATTTAACATTTTTCATGCATTTACATAGATCATCTAACGAGGACTAATTGTTTAAATACATTGAAAGTATAAATGAATCCAAAGTTTATATACAAACTAAGTTAATGTAAACAAAGGAAAAAAAAATGCACATATCATGCTAAGATCATCCATGATTAAAAAAAAATAAATAAATAAATAAAAAAAAATAATTCAAAGTGGTTAGGGCAAAATAAAAAAGAGAGAGATAAGCCAAAGCTGCATTCATTTATAACCATTGTTTCTCTTTTAAATGTATATGTAGCTAAATAAATTTAATATAAAAAAAAGGGGGGGGAGGATTTTTAGATCTGTGAAAAAAGAAATCACCAGCTTTTTAGATTTTAAAAAATAGTTTTTTTTTTGTTTTTTTTTTTGTAACCAAAACTTTATGTAACTAAGTAACTGATTATCATTCATATAATACAATGTTTCAAATTGAGCTCTGCAGATACCCGCAATCCCTTTTTTGACACTTTGATTTAAAGCTAGTGTGAATGATGTTTTTTGTTTGTGTTTAGGTGGAAAAAAAATTTATTTTAATGCCAGTATAAGTAGTTTCTTTTCATTTCTCTATTTGAAGCTTTTAATAGCTTATAAAAATTAAGTTAATGATGTCTATGTTTTAAAATTAATTCATGACAAGGCTATAAGCTGTGTTCTGCACAATAGTCTTACCCAATATCTCTCAATTTCAGTTGTTCACCCATCTGCAACATTTATGAAAAAAGACAACAAGATACTACATTTATAAAGGGAGCGGAAAATGTCATAAATTCCTTATCAATTGCAAAATTTCGCTTGCTTATCTGTTAATTTTTTTTACAAAGAAGTAAATATGATATCTATGTTTTTTTTGAAATATTAAAGATAGCCGAACCTATTAAAATTATACAATTACAAATTATGTTACTTAATGCAGACATAAAATTTACAATTCAGTGGGGTTTAATAGTTTTTTAAACATCTCATACATATTACATACACATTCGTTAGGGTGACCTGGAATGAAAACTTATCAGCAACTGTAGTTATTAATGTTGTTAGAAATACAATGAAGCTTTTAAAAACTTAAGATCAGCTTAATAAATATATCTATTTAGTTTTTTTTAACCTTTTTTATTTTTAATTTTTTTTTTGCAGGCAAAGTAACTAGTTGGTTTATGTTGTGAAATGGAAGTTCTTTTTTATTTTAAAAGATAGCACTGAGGAACATAACATATTCCACATCAAAACAATGAGTCCTTTATAAATCATAGTGGCGCTGAACTGTTTCTTACAGCAATGGCAATTATGTAGCCATTTGTATTTTATCTGACTTATGTAATGTACCCATTTAATAAACATTTTTGCTTGTTTTATTGTTTAAGAAAATTTGGGGAAAAGAAAACAATATAGAAGAAAAAGAATTTTATTTTTAATTTGAATTATTTTTATAGGAAAATAATTTTAAAACATTTGATAAAAGTAGTAAGAATAATGCTGCATACTTTCAAAGAATTAGCTCGAGAAGTAGCGACAGGAATAGTGCAAAAGTTATTTAAGTTATTTAATACAATGTATTATTTTTTCTTAAGTGAAAAAAAATAATGAGTGTTTCTTGGTCATAAGTTCTTATCATGTGGTTAGGGATACATAAAGAACATAAGATTTTTTTTAATGCATAAATTGCTTATGTATTATGCAACATTTTTCAAATGTGTACATAAAACAGACATGGAGTTAAAAGTGATGATCAGAACAGAAAAATATGCCTTAAGCAACCTCAAAAACAATAGTTTATGAATTTGAATGTTAATGAATGTAGATAATTTTTTACATATTTTTTTAACATGTAATAGGATGTGCATACATTTTTATAAAATGAACTGGTGTCTGTATTTTAAATTCATTTCATTGTTATTCTTTTGTACATATTATCTGTTACAATTTTCACAGAGACACTAGAAAATAATGTTGTAACTCAAATAAAACACAAAGATTTCAGTACTTTCTATGAAGTTTTTTTTTTTTAAGTGGAGTAAGACAAAGAAACATTTTATTACTCACAAAATGAGCAGAACACAAATAAACTTAACTGTCATTTTTTTACTACAAAATGTACACATTAAACCTGCAACTTAAAATTTTTTTCCAAAGTTTATGACTGAAATTACTTTTAATTGACAGTAGTTAAATAATTCTACATTCATAACACTTTGATAAATTAACTGGTTTGGTAATGAATTTCCAAATTGAAATGTTATGTATAGACCTAACCGAACCATAAAGGAAACACAAAGGACTAACAAGGTAATGGACAATGCAAAAATCTTATTTTGAGCAGTATAATTTTAAGAATATACAGAATTTAGAAAAGTTATATTTTCTGCCTGGTCAAAGAAAACTTGAATAAGATAAGTATTTTACAGAAAGACGTAACTTTGAATCAATATACTCATTACAGTTCTTATTTTTAGACCAACCATACTGCTCTTCATTAAGTTAATGAGGCTTCCATTGAGGCAGTTTTTTTCTCTATTATTTTACTACTTTTGCTCCCTAGATCTAAATGGACTTTTAGTGCAGCTCTCCTCAACCTCATGTATGGCCAATAGATTTTATCACTGAATTGTGATTTGCTTATCCCAGGATAGCAGGATAAAAAGTGTCTATATTAAAACATATTTAAACTGAATTAATATATAATAGAGTAGGAATAGTAATTTCTTAATTTATAATTTATATTTTTCTTTTGCATTATGCATTCTTCATAATAGTTGAAATTAGCAGTCTACAATAAATATGAAATAAATAAAATCTCTTTGATTGAAAATGTGAATAAATACAAAGTTATTTATTGCAAAAGAAAACTGAATTTAAAAAAATGTATACTACTATAAAGGAAAGAACATCAATAAATAAAATTAATGAATAATGAGACATTTTTTTTTTGCAATTTACTACTGGTTTATCTCATTGTAACTAAAAAAAATAGTGCAGCTGAGATTTCCATTTCACATTTGAATGAAATGACAAGTACTATTATAGATGTGAACCATCTAACAGCTAACCCATTTCGCTTAAACAATAGTCTATAGTCAATAGAAAAGTAAAGTTCCCTTAACCCTAACGGGCCATCGGGGCAGATGAAGTGTAGAATTCATCTGTTTCTATAACCTCGTCATAAGAAGGGGTTAGCACAACATCCAGCCGCCTTTACTTCCCCAACTTAAAGTCAGGTACCCATTTAAAGCTGGGTGGACTTGTGGGACGACTTTGAGACACATTTTCCCCTGGAAAAATTCCACATGGTTCTCACCGAGGATCGAACCCAGGACTCTCAGGTCGACAGTCGAGCATCTACACCACTCAGCCACCCGTCCCACCTATAGTCAATAGACTAATAATATTAGTCATATACACTTGTGTGTTCAATTCCCCCTTCCCCCAAAAATACAAATGTCTTAAGTTAAAGAGTGCATTTCCCCTCCTCCCAGCAATGTAGTTACTTGGTGATGTAATAATGCAATTCATTTTAAAATCATGATTGAGTTTAAAATTCTAACTACTAATATTGCTTGTCAAAGCACTCTGGGATATCCCAGGATAAGATCATAACTTAATTCATAACTCAGGACATTTTTAATGAGCCAAAATTTGACCAGGATCCTGGTGTCTCTTTTTTTTTCATTAGAGTAAATGGTCACAATAAAAAGTGTTAAAACTTATTACAATCACTGCCACTGCAAGTGTTATACTTTATTATACTTTATATTTATTTAACCAGTCTTTATTTAAAATAAACAATTACCAGTTCATTTATAACAAAGTGTTAAGTCACTGTGACCAAGCTGAGTTAAAAGTTAATACACTATTATATAATTTATAAATAAAAAATGTATACTGCTGCTCCCTTATATTTGGATATTTATTATTATTATTTTTTCATTGCCTTTAAATGAGTGAGAGTGGGCCCACAAATTGCTGATTTAACAAGCAAAGGAATACTGTCACATAATCATAAGACTTGCCTAAAATATTAGAAAATATTTCCAGTTCTAAATTCTTATCAAATAACACTAAACACAAACTGTATATATTCTTATTGCTATGTTAGCTACTGAGTCCTACTTCAAACTTCACATACAATGTGATTTTGATTTACATAACTTGAGAAACATAATAATAATTGTTTACGACTTAATAACTTGATTAATATGACTTAATATCGTGATTAATATGTCGTAAATACAAATTACACGTATTTGACATATGAAGACAAATTTATACCTTTATTAAAATTATATCAACTAATAAGAAGAGCGTGAATCAAACCCTTAAATGCATGATAATATAAATTTACCTGGATACTTTGTTGTATTTTTTATGTTTGACAAAATTACTCATAGGCATGTGAATGTGTATACATTACTGACTTGTTGATTCTCTCGGTAACACTTCCTAGAAATCGTCACCATTGATTCTATCCTGTGTGTGTAATTAATTGACATCACCATTAATCTGACTAAAATATTATCATTACTTACTACAAAAAAAAAGAAAATATTTATAAATACATAAAGGTAAACTAATGTAACGGTTCTGACTCGGAATTTCCTAAATGTGTGAAAAGTTCGATTTTTGTTTAAAATTAAATGATGGGCATAAAAAACAAATACATACATATTCCACCGGAAGCGGTGTCATGGAAGCATAAACTGGTCTTGTCAATATTCTGTATTCTAGCTGTTTTCGTTTTTTTTTTCAAGCAATTGAAACAAAGCAGCCAATTAAAAGGAGCAATGCTATTAAAAGTGATATTTAATTTTTCAGAACTATAGTTAAAAGCTGGGAACATAATATGGCATCCGTCAGAAACTCTGAAAACAAACAGAAAAATACCAATAGAACTGTTCAGAATACTTTGAGACACAGCGCTGATGATATGCATCAGCATAATGATAAAGTAAGAAATTCGAACAAAAAAGTTTTTGTGAAAGACAGTTACTTGAGAGAGAACAATCCTGTAAAATCTTCAGTAATTGTTAATTAATTTCTGCCTACAAGATAAATCATAAATGGTTTTTTCATCATATCATCAACTTATGTCATTGCAATCAAAAGAAATGAACAGTAAAATTATACACACTAATTATTAGTCTAATAATGTCAAGTTACTTATAATTATTTTTTTACACTAAATTTTATTATATTCAAAAGTTAACACCACCATTTATTGTGATGTCACACACATGCAGCCCAACCAATTTAAAATGCAGTGAAATATAGGTAAAGAAATTTTTTTTAAGACCTTTACATTAGGATATGAAAGAACCATTTATCTCGTGGGCATACTGTCATTAACAAATACCAAATCATCAATACTGTGATCATGAATCCTTGTCCATTTCCCACACAAATTGGCTTTCTTTTTTTGTTTTTTTATTCATTTTCTTAATTAGAAATTGTATCAATTTGATACTTATATTTAATTTTTTTTTAATTTACCCATAGTTTTTTCTGTAAATAGCTTTTGTGTAGCATACCTTCGCCATATTGTTATATCTTACTTCTTACCTTTATTAGAATTTTGAGAACTGCACATGTGAACCATGTAAAAGATTCTGGAACAGAAGCTTTGTTGAGAAAAAAAATGGCAGCATTAAATCAATTTCTGATGATGAACTTAGTCAAGTGCAAAAAGGCGACAGAGTTGTGGTTTATGGAGCCTCATATCACAACAAAGGAGAAAAAATATTACCAGGCAAGTATATAAAAGCTTAAATTATTTCTTATGGCGATGCTGCTGTTTCCTCTGGGTTTTTTTTTATATTGATCAACTTACTTTATTCTAAAGTTCGCAATATATTTTTAGTTTAAGATAGCGTAATATATGCTTTGACCCTAAGTAGTCATAAGAAAAAGAAACAATCAGGTTTTTAACTAAGATATAATGGCACCTATTGCAAGTTCATTTGCTCTTTCATTAGCTACATCTTTTGATGTCCCTATAAATATAAGACATTTTATTTTAATTATATAGCTAAACCATCACCACTATTGAAACTGTTCTGCAGTGCTCCTTTCTACATTTCCATCATAGCCTAGGCTGCAAAGGCCATATCAAAGTATATGTGTTTTATTTCTTATGCATTGAAAAAAAATAAAAATTGTGGATTTATCTCTTATAAATGTAAACCTTTTTTTTTTTACATAGAAACTTAAAGCTGTTGTCTGAAATTATCTCATTGAAATTCTACAATTTTTTTTAAACCGAGAAAGGAGACTGTTGGAGGAAAGCCTTTTTTTTTTATTTATGTTAATAGAAAGGATAAATATTTCTATGCCACCTATAAATCTAGTTAGACCTAGACAAAATTAAATAATGAAATATGTGTTTATCCTAGTAAAGTAAAATTCCCTTCTTAGCCCTAATGGGCCATCGGGGGCAGATGAAGTGTAGAATTCAACTGTTTCTATAACCTCGGCATATGAAGGGGTTAGCACAACGCCCAGCCGCCTTTACTTCCCCAACTTAAAGTCAGGTACCCATTTAAAGCTGGGTGGACTTGTGGGACGACTTTGCACCAAATTTCACCTGGAAAAATTCCAAGGGCCTCACCGAGGATCGAACCCAGGACTCTCAGGTTGACAGTCGAGTATCTACACCACTCGGCCATCCGTCCCACATTTATCCTAGTGATGGAGTTTTAATGTGTTACTAAAATATATAGCTCGAGTAAAACCTTTTTTTTTTTTTAACCAAGAATGGCTTATTCTTCCTTAAAATTGAGCCTTTCAGAATATAACAAAGTTTTTATCTTAATTATTTTTTCTTTTCAATAGGTGTCGTTCAGTATATTGGATTATATGATAAATATGCCAAAGCACCCAGGTTAAAAGTTGGAGTCTCTCTTTATGATAATGGTAAATTTTTTATCTGCCTATTTGACTAAAAATATTTTACCCACTAATCTCTAACGCTAAAATTTTTCACATAAAACTTTAAAAAATTAGTGTGTTTTAAAAATCTTATCATTTCTTTATACAGTAACAAAATAATTATTTCAAAATTCAAACTAAAAAACAATACATTTGTAAATTTTGTAACATCTACTTAATAATTTTTGGTGAGATAGGTCGTGAATATTCTTTAAGGCAGAAAATGTTTCATTAATTATATAACATTTAAAATTTATGACAGCTTATACTACCCACAATGGAATTTACAGAGGAAAAAGATATTTCTACTGCCCTCAAGGTCACGGAGCTATGGTGAATATTACAGATCTTCAGCAAGTTAAACCCATTTCCAGAACCCCACCACTTACTGGAAATTTTATGTTTCCCAGTTATGAAGAGATGGTAAAAAGGAGAAAACTTAGACAAAAAAAGTATGATTTATTATTCACATGAAAAGTTGCAAAAAACTTACTGATTAGAATTAAAACAGAGTGAATGAATGTTTGATAGGTTTTTGTTAGATATAATAAAAAAATACATTTTCACAAGAGATTTGAAAATCGCTTAACTTATTGCTTTTGTAAATCGTTTTTTTTATATCTCTTTATTCCTTAATTAAATCACCTTGAAAGAATCTCCTGACTGTTGATCAACTAACCCCACTAAGCAATTATGTATCATAAGCTAAAATTTTAAAAAGGTGTTTCTTTTACAATTAGAAATTTAATCAGCTAACTGCTTCTTCATTATGTGTTTGTAAGATGTGGAGTTTTCAGGAAATACTGTGCGTAGTCAAGTTTAATGCTAGTAATTTAGACAATATAATTTTTGTTTTTATTCAACAAGAATTCAAGAAGAAGAAGAGAAGCTTAAAAAAGACCAAAAATTAAAGCAAATGGAAGAGAGAAAAAGATATTCCAGATCAGCCCCGCAGCAACTAGGTCGCCACAATAAAAAGTGTCATTCAGAAGATGATGAGAATAATCACATTTCTAATGAGGTAATAGCACTGCAGATGTAAATAATTGTATGCTGTTATTCCTTTAAAATTTTGATGAAGTATACCTTTCAGGACAGTAATTGTTCTATGATTTAAAAAACTAACAAAAATTTTACAATTTTTAGGCTATCATGGTAATTTAATATAATTTAACACATGAGTTTATGCTATCAGAAATTTGTCTTAGTTGCAAAATGAAGCAGAGAAACTGCATTAACCTGTGGCTTTAAATAATGTAAATTGTTTGAATGATTCCAGGATCAAAACGAAACTGACCTAGCGTCACAGAAACTACAAGTTAAACAGATGAAGAAGATTTTTGGAGAGGGCGACAAAGCAGAAAGAATGGCACTTACTCTGTTGAAACTCTATCAAGCCTATGAACAGGGCAAGCAGTTTGTACATACTGAACAAAGCACGCATTAAATCACTTTAAGACTGTTGAAAGCTTTACAACACTTACCTAGCTGCTTTTTAAAAAAAATATTTATGGAAACCTTTTACACTGTAGATTTGTTACACATTTTAATATTTTTTTTGTGTATAACTTAGCTGTATTATTACTTGCTAATATTGTTTTTTTTTAATGACAGTATTATTAATTCTGTGATTCAGTAATCAAAGGCTCTATGTGATAAAAACAAACTCTGAAAATCAGATCTTTGTATAAATCAATCACCTGTTAAATTGTTGGTCATTTTCCCATGATGATTGTCCACCATCACATTAATTATAATCATTTACATTTCCTCCATGATGACATATTTAATGTTACTCATACATTATTTAAGTTTCCAGCTATATGATCCTGTATGTTATTATCATCATATGATTACAACTTTACAATAATGTTCAAATCTGATATTTCAGTTAATTACTAAATTGAAACGATTTGAATATCCATCCATATAAGTGTCATTAAAAAAAAATATTTTTTTCTATTAAACGTCTTTCATTATTTTTTTTATTTGAAAATATTGTATTAATTTAATAATGCATAGTTCAAACTGTTTGAGAGAAGAAAATAATGAGACATCCCATCTGTATCAATGAAAATCTCCATGTTTTTGTTACCTGTTGTACATGTATCACATATTTTTCTGTAAATGTTCCTGACATGTCTTTGTTTCTACATCAATTTTTTGGAATTATTTTAGATTACTAAAGATAAAGAGCAAAGGAATCTCAAAGGACGTAAAATCAATATAGAAAAAAAACAAAATGTTTTTTTTTGCATTTACTTTTGGCTGTTGTTTTATGAAATAGCTGATCAGTGGTAGACTTACATATGAAACAATTTTGAAATAAAGATTAATTGACAGCTGCGTATTATTTTAATCTTTCACTATTAGTAACTTTAATTTTGAATAATAATTCTAATAGTATGTCATTTTTTTTTTAAGATTAGACAATGAGAAATACAAGCTAAATAAACTTATGATGAATTCTTCCAATCGTTTTACTTAATTACTTTATTGATTTCTTACAAATTTGATTAGTTATTTCATTCCCTAGATCAATTTCTTTCACCATTTAAAGACAGGCATGCAAACTATATTTTTTATAAAAGAAATTTAACAAAAACAAAAGATAAGCAAAAAAAGAATTTTTTTTTATTCAGCCCAGTTTATAAAAATAAGTGACATTTTGACTTAAGTTAAAACGACAAAGTTTTAAAGCAAAGTTTGTGTAAATTAACAAATGAACTTATGTGCGGGGGTAACATAATTCATATTAACTTTCAAAACTGCGGTCAGTGAGCACTCACATCAATAGTTACAGTTTTGTAAATGTCTGATTGTATGCTAAGGGCTACAATCGAATGATGCTAATACTCCTGAAGGCATTGATTGTGACCTGAAGGAGAAAGGGGAGGTAAATAACAGCACTTCAAAGATGAACACCAAAGTGGTTTCCAGTTCAGATGTAATATATAAAAATAGATTTTATCTAGTTCTCTTTATTTAAATTAAGCAACATCATGTTACTAAATAGTTTAATAATACTTGGTAGTTCTATAATAAACCACAAGGTCTTTTAATGAAATTTTTCTATCTCAGGGTTGGCCAATCCTGTGGCCACCGAGAGCAGAATTCCTGTAAAATATTTTTAAAGAACAAGTGAATAAAAGTAATGAGATAATTGAACAAATGCCGGCACAAAACTTAATGAAAGGCTACATATGGCCACCTGTGTTACATCCTGTGGTAAATTTTTTTTTTTAAATTAAAAAAGAAATGTTGGAACACAAAAAAAAAGCTCAGCTAGAGGAAATCAATATTTCAGGCATAAAAAAATGCAACGAAAAAAATAAGGTCATGAAATCCTGTAGAACCACAGTTTAAATACTGATTTAGTAAAAGAAGACAAGGTGTCCTGTGGGGGGAGTAAAATGTAAGATTAATAAGTAAGCATTGAACCATACATGTTCATGAAGCTTATCAACAACAGTACAGTGGAGGGCATGAGAAATGGCTTCTGGAACTGTGGCCTTGGTTATGGTTTAAAGAAAGAGAAAAAAAAAATGTATCAACAGTAGTTTACAGTACTAGTGTAGGATCAAGGGATACAAATCTCATCCTTATATAAAAGTTACAACTCAAAGAACCAATTCATTTCATTGAATTAGATTGTAAGCAAAACTTGTTACGTAATAATAGGTGACAAACTAAAATAATATTAACATTAGCCAAAACCCACAGACTCTACCAATAGTCAAAAACATTGAAACAAAAAGTTTTTACTTAATTAAATTGCAAAACTCAAAACTGAATCTTGAATACATATGCAAAAAGGAACAAACAGAAGGAAGTTAAGAGGGAAGAAAATTTTGCCTCTTTTTGTAATAAATTCATTGAAACCATTTAAGAAACTTACAGCAAAAGTTTTTAAAGGAATAAACTAAAGTTTTGGGAAGCAGTATTTAATTCTGTAAATTACAAATTAAACAAAAGACCCATCAGGAGAAAACGTCTTAACTGCTAATGCAACAATTTGATTCTTGCAACTACTAGCTCATTTTGAAAGGTTATATTTGATGTCAATAACTAACTCTAAGTAAATTATGAATGAGTGTAACTAATATGAGCCGTAAAAAAATCAATAGACAGTGCACTACTTAATAAGAATTATGTTTAAGGCTTCTGAAATAAACATGATGCCTTATTTCATTTACATACTAAATGTTCCCAATAAATCACATTATTTTACATATTAATTAATGCACTGGTATCAAAATTATACTTCTAGCTCATCTCAATTGGTACCGATGAACATTGATACCATGCTGAGTGTTGATTAAAAAAATATCATTAAGCTTTAAAAAATAGATGAAAATTCAGTTACTATTTAATCAATACTCATCAAATTAATTTTCAAAGCCATGATAAAACATGATATTTCCATAACTAAAATGTCTACTTCTATGTCTTAAAAAAAATGGAACACTTGTTAAAAAGATACTGAACAAAAATTAGTGGAATCTGTAAAAAGTTTTTGGAATGGCTGATACAGGATGAAAATACATGTATTTATAAAAAATAAATGTACAATAAAATAATATTCTAATAAATATGTGAACTTTAAAATTTATTGATTTACATTATCACTATAATAATATTTTAACAAATCAACAAGCTGTAAAAAAATATTCATGGATATTTAAATGTTACACCAAAACATTTACAATCTGTACGCAAAGAATATATAAAAAGAGACCATTTATGTAGATAGAAAGATGTTTCCCTAGATTTATTGGACAGTCAATCTACAATACAGGTGTAGTGGAAATAAACAGAAGCTCTTCAGGTATGTGTGAGCCAATTTATTCTCATTTGGTAGAAGGAGCGTATGAGCTTCATTGGCATGGGGGGTCTTGGTGAAAGTCCACCTAGCTTTAAAGGTATCTGACATTTGTTAGGGAAAGTACAAGTGGCTGGGCGTGGTGCTGACCACACAATCACGCAATATGCTGTGGCTTCTGAAACAGATGAATTCTACATTTCCTCTTTGCTTTTTATTGGCCAGTTAAATTTAAGCAAGACTGTCAAAAGGTTACTATAAATTTTTGGAATATTTTATCTTATGTGAGAGCGAGATTAAGTGAATTTACAATGAACAAAATTTTAAACCAGTCTGCACTTGAAGTCAATATAAAATGATGCCAGGAATAAACTGGTACAGAACTGAAAGTTTTCAAAGACAAGTGGGTTTCAAAATTGGTTCAATTCAGAAGAAAAAAAGTATCACACCTGTGAAAGCCTGCTATCATTGTTCAGTCATTACAGCTGGACCAGTTGAGCTGGAATACTATCATACACATTATCTTAAAAATATATCTAGCATAAATTTCCGTCAAAGGATGGTGTGAGTTACTAGCAGATATGTATGCCTTCATGGACGCACTGGCTAACGTGGGGATAAAGCAAGGACACAGTAACCCAACAGTAGTTACATGCTGCAGTTATGTTCAAGAGGTTTTCACCCTTACCTGGAAGGGGCTCATAGAGCTAAACAGTCTGATCTTATATATTAACACCTCTGTATACATCTAGATAACAGTCCAAGAAAACTAAGTGATTAATTGTTACACAGATAGTTACAAATTTTGTAATTAATTACGACTATACCCTATTGCATAAATCCCATGATTTTGAAATGTAAAATAACCTGTTTAAGTTGGTAATACTATTTTGAAATGTATATCTTAAATACTGATACAATTTACATCAAGCATGAACAAATATAATTGTCATGTTTGTAAACACTTAAACAATTAAATTTTGTCTGAAGTTGACCAGACTTGTTAAAACAACACAATAAAAACTGAGGTAAGAAAAAGTTCTTATATTGATACATTCAGAGAAAAAAAAAATAATAACAAAATTCAAAAGTAATCAAATGCAATATTTCAACACTACTAGATAACAAACATAATAGGTTTTTTTTGTTCCTATTAAACAAACCACTAAGATTTTCATTTCAAAGTTTAAAAAAAAAACAAAATTATAATTCTAAATTTATCAGTCTATTTGTGTAATAAAAAATAAATGTACAACTATAATGATTATATATAGTTCACAATTTTTTTTTTTTTTTAGAAAATAAAAATGTCTTTTCATCTTTATCTCTTAGAAAGAAAAATAAAATGAGAGAACAAAATAGTGAAGTAGTTGTAAATTAATTTAACTAAATTTAAGTGGCACTCAATTCAAAATGACTAGAAAAGTTTATACAGATCCATTTACAAAAATTCTAAGTAAAAAAAAACCATTTCCAAATTAAATAAAACAAATCTCACAGGAACAAAAAGTTAATCATTTTTTTTATTAAAATTAACTATGAAATAAAATCTAAAAAGATTTTTTTTAAAAGTGGAAAGATAATTAAGACTAGGTTGAAAAAAAACAACAGAATATCCCTACCCCCAATTTATTCTTTGGATTTTGGTTTTAATATTTATTATGTTTAAAATTCAAATAAAAATTCCAAAAGATAAATGACAATCAGGCAATAACTGATGTCTCATCTAATTTTAAAAGCACCATGTGAAGGTCAACAAATACTGGTGCTGAAATTTACCCTGTTGTCAAAGGGATATATAAAATGTTGAAACTGAAAAATACATTTATAATATACACAATATTTCCGATTTTCAACTTGAGGAACTTAAATGCATTAAAAAAAATCTTATATAGTATAATGGGGTCCATCTTACATAGATTTTGATTTTTATCAAATTGTCAACATTTTCAGGATATATATATATAGATATAGATATATAAATATTTATATGTATAGAGATATATGTGTAAATAACAGTGTTACACAGCCGAAATATAGTTGAAAAATTGTACAAATGGTAATTTGACAAAAATACCTCTTTTAAAATTTAACATAATAAAATTTGTGGTAAACTTTACAACATACACTGTATATGACATAAAATGTTATTGGCTTTCCCTGTTGTATAAACAAAATAATTCACATTAGTAAAAATGACTTGTATAGTATATAAACAAGACACTTTGTGCTTCAACAAAATCAATGCAAAAAAACTGGCATTATTATTTTTTAAAAATGTTATACACGATCCACCAATGCATGAAAGAATTGGAAAAAATATAGAAAGCTAAATTTGTATACAAAAATAAACATAAAACAAGATAGCTTTTTGCTATTTTTTTTTTAAAACAATGCATATCTAAGAATAGCATGATAAAAATAAATTTATATTTAGATGCAGCTAAATGTTTTAACCCAAGATACTAATACACACTTGTTTCCGTAATCAACCAAGTGATGAAAATACCTTTCAGCAGGTATACCAGTGTTGTTAACAGCCATTTTCTATAACCTATTCTTCAAGCACTCAATAAAACTTTCACATTGAGCTGTTTTCATAATGAAGATTGAAGCAGAGCTGTAAATATCTGCCCACAGTGTCTAAAAAGACGAAAAAAAAAAAAAATCAGCTACATGTATACAAATTAAAAATCTTAAGTAAGAAGAATACATTACACAATAAATAAATATGTAATTTTACACAAATGAATATTCAGCATACAATAGTCCCTCATTTATTGCAGTTAATAGGTTCCAAACTCAACCCAAGTAAGTGAATTTAAGTGAAATATGTTAGCTATTAGAGCATAGAAAACTTTAAAATACTGTTTTTTAAACATTATTAGAGTTATCTGGACACGAAATAAGATTTTTTTAATCACCAATATGCTAATATTGCTCTATAATTTCTCATATTTAAATTAGAGAAAAAAGACAGATGTTAAAAGTTTCAAATTTTCATTATTATTGTACAATAAATTTTATATGGACTGTATGTCTTATATAAAGCCTATAAAGTGAAGCTGTGACTTTTGATCTAATACTAGGAGGCTCATCCATTAAAAGTACTTGCCAATATTTTGAAAAATATTTGCAGGTTTCTTCCACCGTATGCATATAAAGTAAACTGGAACTCCTAGAGCTATTACAAAGGCAACGAAACCAAGCTCTTTGGGTTTTTCAACAACAGATGTGGTCACCAGAAAAATTGTGAGAATAGAGGCTAAAATTGGTATTACCAGTGGTACCTGAAAAGAGCAAAACAAATGAAAAACATAAACTTGTTCAATTTTTTTTTAAGACCTTCTTGAATATAATAAAAGTATACCGTGAACAAATTAACTGATTAATCAATATTTCAATTTATTAAAAAAGATTTTACTGCTTTTTAAAACATTACCTTAATAGGACGGTTTGCATTAGGAGATTTCCAGCGCAATACAAATAAACAAAGTAACAGTATAAATATCATACAGCCTGGTTAAAGAGAAATTAAAAGATAATTTTTCACTGGATAGCTGATACTTCATATACATATAATTCTCATGACATTCATTATCTATGTATGTTATCATTTATTTCAAAAGTATATAAATTAATTTTTTTTTTGCCGGATAACAGGAAAAGAGGGGAGTCTAATTTGTACCCTACATAATTTGGTAAAGCAGTTTAAGCTAGATAAATTGTACCTTACATTGATTTAGATTGCTGTGGTTGGCACAAAAAACAATCTATATAAATAATAGCGGTGTGTGTTCTGGGTTATATCAAAAGTAATGAATTAATACAACAATATTCCAGTTTAAAATACAATCATGAAAAAATCGGATCTGCCTGAAACGAAAAAATAACCTAGCCTACCGATCAAGCCTAAGGGGATATAACTCTATGCAGAGGATTTTGCAAGGTACAGCTAGTCTGCTAAGATGCATCTTATCCAAAAGGATGATGTATTATCCACTTGTTTTATGAAGGTTAAGGTTTAATAAGAGCTGTTAACTGACATTATTTATGTCATCAATACATTTTATGAATAGCACAGACCTGTGTACAGACTGATAGCTTCTACCAGAAATACAACACTTCCCCATAACAGCATGACAATTCCTAAACAACCCTGAAACATAATAGCAGGAAAAAAACCTTTAAACATTTCATTGAAGGGCAACATGCATAGCTTATGGCTATTAGTTAAACAAATGGTTTCCTAGAAGGATTTGCTAAATTACCCAGATTCATACATTTAAACTCACCAATGCAAAAGTAGCAGGCCAAGGAGTGTGGAATCTTTTGTGCAACATGGTCATAAATTTTGGCATGTGACCATTTCTCCCGGCAGCAAAAATCATCCTGGGAGACCAGAAGTAAAATCATTAATCGAACATTTTGTTTAATCATTTATAAGATGAGTTTTTTTTTCTGCACCTTCCGTAATATTTCATGAAAACTCTGCTTGAGACCGCCATTGATATTTAATAGCTGTTTAATCAGAATTATCCTTTCATTTATTTCCTTGTCTGTTTTTTTTTTTGAGAAATTCATTCAGCAATCAGTCCTTTCAAATAGTAATTATGTGCGGATTACTTTAAACTAAGTAAAGTCTTAAAAAAAAAGCTTGCCACAAATGCAATCACCTTTTAAAAAAAAAAAATAATCTTTTTGTTTTGTTCCGGATCTAATTACATGTAACTCACTGTTCATTATCTTCAGCTGGTGTTATCTCCCATATATACATAAAAAAGTTAAAAATAAATTAAAAGGGGTAATAAATACACTCGACACATTCACAAACAGACATTTGCTGCTTTCATTTCAGTAGCATCTGTACAGATAAGAATCTCATTTGGTTAATAAAACAATGTGGGATAATGAAATCATCAGTTTCTATTCATTTGGGCAATCTATTCTCTGCCTACTGTCAAACAGCTGACACTGATTTGCATGAAGAACATATAAAGCTCTTCCCACCCCTGGCCTTTAGGTGATAATGATGTCCGAAAATTGTTGCCACTTTGTCATTTATACATGTTACTTCTGCCCGCTTAAATGTGTTTGGAGGAAATAGGTCACATAAAGGCATGAAGCTGTTATTCAAAATGTAGCAATCCTTAAATATCTTTTATAATTCTTTAGTCAATCATAATGAGGGCTTTGGTTCTTCTATAATGTCAGAATAAACACTTTCAAACAAATGACATTCAATTAACTGCACTGTTTAAACAAACAATAAACTTAATAATAAAATAAAATTCTTGGTAAAAATTTAAATGTACCATTGATTTTAAAACATTTTTTTATGATTTCACTTTAAGGCATTAAGTCACTGATTAAAAACCACAAAATTCAAAAGTATTTATTCTTTATAACAGTTGATAAGACGTTATAAAAAGTATCTGCACAAAACCTTTTTTTTTTTTTAGATTTTTTTTCTAAATTGATTATGGTTAAAGTAAGGATTAAGAGATAAAGCGTGTTCCCTTACCTAGGCTGACCAAGGATTAAGACATTCAGTGTTCCTATAGAACACAGACATATGAGAACAACCAATACAACAGGCAGCATTGGGTGAATCATTCTTCCAAATAACTAAGAGAAAAGTTGATCAAACAAACACATGAATAAATGGATGTATATTTAGCATTGATGGAAAAAGTAAAGTTTCCTTTATATATATAACTTATATATATATAACTTAAACAGACTATCTGGGTCAGACAAACTAGTATTCATCTGTTTCTGTAGCCAAGGCTATTCTATAGCATTGTGTGGTTAGTAGAAAGCCCATCCACCTTCCAGGTCAATCCCAACAAATGTCAGGTATCCATGTGTAAGTGGACAGGGACATAGATTGTACTAGAGGAAAGTCCTGGCACTCACAGGGGCCCAAACTAGAGACTTTTCGGTTAGCAGTTGAGGGCTCTACCAAACTGCCACCACAACCCTTATATTTAGCAGCAGCATGGATTAAATTCAATAATTTCTTAATTAACCTTATCAGATGTGCTTTCAAGCGTTCTTTCTATGGGCATGTAGACTTGGAGGCGCCCATCTCCCATCCAAGTGAGCAGCAAATATTTTTGCCTTTACCAGAGGTTGAACCCTGTACCCTTTGCATGTGAGTCGAGTTCACTATCAAATTTGCTATCAATTAGTGCTGCGTTAATTTATACAAAAGACATTTAGCAGAACAAAGGATTTGATGCTTTCATTTTAAATATTAATTAAAAAATTTTTGGCAGGAGTGAAATAGTGACATTAAGCCTAGCAAACTTTGATGAAGATTTAAATCTTTGGATGATACATCTACAAGGTAAGAAAAAAAGGTTTGATAGCTAAATTATTTACCATTGCTACAGCATCTGATCTCAAAGCTTCCTCTTTAGACAAAACTGTGTAGTATGCAAAGTTTGCGGCTACCATTGTAGCAATAAGGACAATGAAACTAAAGCCGAGACCCCTTGGTAAATCCCTGCAAAAAAAAAATTTAAGTACTATAAAACTAAATGTTTTAACAAAAAAAAAAAAATCTTTGTTGCTAATGTGTTTCTGAAAACAACAATTATTGTAGTTAAATTAATATATATGGTGCAATTGAAGTCTAAGGGGGAAAAAGAATAACAATTGAGCCGAAAATAATCATAAAGTTAAGAAAAAAAAGAACGTAAAGAGTGCGATACTGATCATATGAAGCATTTTTTAATTAAAAATAGTAAGTCAGAGATGAATTATAAAAAAAAGCCTTCTTTTTTTTCAAGAATTTTTCAAAGGCTAGACTAAAATAAATCACTAATCCTTCAATATATTAATATCAATACCAAAAAATACTTTCTGTTTGAGGTTAGAAAAGTTAATGTTATTTTTTTTCTTTAAAACGATTTCTTTATTATTTAATTTCAAATTACATATGCATAAGTTTTCTTATCCACCTTTGTTTAAACAATATCACAAAGGTATTGTAAAATATCACCTACTGACATCGAGAATTATTTCACACAGGTTAGAAAAATCACATATTTGTTAACACTGTTAACAGTGATCAATTTCCATAAGCCAGGAGAGTCCGGAATAAAATTAGTATGCCTTAAAGCATGTTAAGTTTTCATTCGGCATTGTGCTTTTCCTTCCCATAATGTTTCTTTCCACTGCGTGATAATACACTTTAAACTAATATATGCTAAAATTCTATTGTTTCATTATAAAATTTACCACCATTTGCAATGCCTGGTACGAGATGGTACCTGTAATTTATTTGTTAGGAAAACACTCTTTCAACATTAGTATTACAAGGAATCACTGACCTAAAAAAATTCAGAATATTTCTAGTAACTTTATATTATCTCATTGTTAAAATTTCTTAATATAAAGTCTGCAAACAAAAAGATCCTTTCTTATTCCAAAATAAATTTTTAAACAGAACAGAAACAAATTGTGTAACTTCTAATAAGAATTAATAATTACAAAAACAAATGACCAAGGCTATTTAAGATAATCAATCATTAACTCTCCAACATACTAGAATTCTAAAATGCCATTTTATTACTGCAATTCAGGGTAACATCAGAATGGATGCTCACACAAAGAGTTTTCAAAGAATAGAACATAACTAGCTAATGCCAAATATCAGGCCACACTACAAAAAGCTTTTTATTTTAAACTATCATTCTTTATGTAAAAATATGACACACAGTTATTCATAATGCGTATAAATAAAATAAATAATAACTACTAACATGACTTAACACTAGATACATATTTAAAACTAGCTACAGTAAAAGTTACAGACGAAAAAATACTTGATTTTATTTATTTATTATTTTTAATTCTGTTTTAGTTTTAGTACTTATGCAGTTTTTGTTTAGAATTTTTGAATGTAACAAATTTTTTGCAATATAAATGCATATTTCAATTTTTACTAGCTTTGGATCATATTTTACACACACTATGTCTTAATGAAGTGAGGCTGTTTTCATATTCATCTATATATCATTCTTAGAAGTTTAATTTAATAGAATTTAAAGAATTAAGATCAGCATGTAAATGTCAGCCATTTTTCTCAATGTCAGTCAGTTCCAGTAATCCATTACTGACATGAACCAAAGCCTTATCGACCAACACTTTTATTAAAGTTAGATATTCCCTTTAGCACGAGACTTATTGAATGGCAATCGTTTTTCTATTATTGATGAAAAACTTGTGCAACAATAATACACATTTAATTATCAGCCACACATGTTAGAGGGGTGGATTCTGAAAGGCAACTTCAACCCGAGACTATGTGCACTGCTTACCAAGAACTGAGATGAGCCAACCTTAATCTGATATTGATAGATCTGTGTGGTCAGTACAAAATACTATGTAAGACTATTCATTTCAACAAGTGATGCTTCTTTTTTACATGTACACCCCTGCCTCTTCTATTTGGTGCCAATCCTGATGGATGATTGAACTTCTCATTCTAGACTAAACAAACTGAATTAAATGATTTAATTGCCAACTCGATACAAAAGTAAAATGCTTCGCAAATAAATGATTTGCTAAAACCAATTATAAAAAAGCACGCATTTTATCTAGATTTTATTGGACAATCATTATTCTAAATTCTTTTGTCATTTTTTTAAAAATTAATAGTGCAATAATACATGCATGTTTATTAAGTATTTAGTTCACAGAAATCCAAGCCCCAGTGATTAAAAGCAATCAGGTTTTTAAATAAAGAGTATTAAATAAAAAGTAGTTTTTGCAAAGAACTTAACTTTTTTTTGTTCTGTTTCTCAGTTTCTTCCCTTATTAAATAAGCCAGTAATACTAAGCTCTGGGATAGCATATGAATACATGAAAAAAATATATACACTATAATATTTCTATTAGTAAAACATCAATAGTTTGTTAATACAGATGTTGCTTTTGTGGCCAGTCATTATATGTTATTTCTACAACATGATCAGAGAAGAAATTTAAGACAAGTAAGTTAATGACAGTGGTTAAGAAGAAAATGAAGTTAAGCAAATAAACCAAAGAGTGAAAGTAACCAAGACAGCCTAAAGATAGTGCTGGACACAAAATTAGGCCAAAGTCTGATAAACACACAAAACAAAAAGGACAACAGAAACATTTCACAAAAGGATCAAGTTACAACAATTACACATGCTTGAAAATTTACTGTATACTATTTGTTTTGCGGTACTGTAGATTTGCTAAAGGTTCCAGTTAAATGAATAGCACACAAATTTCATTAACTACTATAGCAAAACCACTATTTTCTTGTTAGAAATATAAGAATAGTAGAGTATACTGATTATATGAACTAATTATTTATTTTTTACTCCAAGACTCAAGGTACTGTTTGTGAATAATGCTGAGGATATTCTCTGCCAGCTATGTTAGCAGTAGTTTTTTTTTATTCCTTATGAGTCTTAGTTTGAAGTTAGGTCTCAACAAGAAAACAAGTGATAGACAAGTGAGTGAAAATAAAAATTTTGAAAAAAAAAAAAGAGAAAATAGCTTACAGTAAGACGTACTTACAGGTCAATCAAAACGACTGGGTCACCTGCCTAAGTAATACAATAATAAACGTGCTTACAAAATTTAGTTCAACAAATAACGGTTTGTTCGTTTTTTAAGTGAACAGTGAACTGAAAGTAGAAATTTCAAGAAAAAAAAAAAAAAGGAGCTAAATTGATCCGCATTCCTTAATGCCAAAGATATCATCATGGTTTGACTAGCTTTCTGAGCATTAATGGAATGTGTCATCTCAATTTGAAATTAAGATTAGCTGTAGAAATGAAATCTTAAGATTTCTAAAATTAATAAAACATGATAATCTCTGCTCTACATTAAAAAAAAGTTCTTCATTTCATGAACAATTTTTTTTTTTAAACGAAAACAATCTGATCAGATGAATATTAGCAACATAGAAATGCGTAACTTACCTCTCAGGCTTTTTCACTTCTTCTGTTAATATTGTGATGATTGGCCTGTGAAATAGTTGAGATTAAAAAAAGCCACACGTGAATTAACAAAGAAAGAAATTTATTCCCATTTTTAATAAAGTCAATTAAGTTTAAATATAATATTACTGATATGATATATATATATATATATATATATATATATATATATATATATATTATTTTAACACAATAAAATTATTTGTTTCTTCATGTTGTAAATGAGATAAGAACAATCAAAACTAAATAATTTTTTCTTTAGAATGCTTACCATCCTCCAAAGCCATAAAACGCAGCAAACAAAGCTAAAGATATCTGCCCTACTTCCTTACTGGTACCATCCATAAAGTGATATATATTCTCTTGTCCTATTTCTGAAATGCCATTCAATGTACTATTTATCACCTAAAGCAAAGAAGTACAATAAACTATGTCTCTAAAGCTCAAAATTTAACATTTATAAAAATGAAAAACTTTTCAAAAGATTTATATATTTTTGCAATTTACAAGATATGCCGTAAAGCTTTAAAAGTATACAGCACCATAAAGAAAATATATGCACAATCAAAAATAATTTTTAAAATATGTTCTTATGATTTAAAAAATACACTCTATAAGAAGTTTGTTTCAGTAAATTTTAGAAAAAAAAGAACAAATAAACATCACCAGCATAGTTAAAGAAAAATTTTTAAGCCTCTCAAATATTTATTTATTACTTTGCAGAGACTAATGAGAATATGAGGTTGGGAAGATTGAATTATATATAAGAACTTTTTTGTGAGCTGCTATGTTTCACTGTGGGACGGATGGCCGAGTGGTGTAGATACTAGACTGTCGACCTGAGAGTCATGGGTTCGATCCTCGGTGAGGCCCATGGAATCTTTCCAGGTGAAATTTGGTGCAAAGTCGTCCCGTAAGTCTACCCAGCTTTAAATGGGTACCTGACTTAAGTTGGGGAAGTAAAGGCGGCTGGGCGTTGTGCTAACCACACAATCCCTTTATATGCCGAGGTTATAGAAACAGATGAATTCTACACTTCATCTGCCCCGATGGCCCTTTAGGGCTAAGGGAACTTTTTTATGTTTCACTATGTTGCTAAATATACTGAGTCCTAAATATGGCTTATAAAAAAAATATTCCTGTTAATTAAGCTTTATTATCACCTGTTGAGACTTGCATTAATCCTAAGATGATGATGACAACAAGAGCAATGACCTTGCAAGAAGTGAGAAACTTCTGAATCACAGTAATTACTTTCATGTAGGTACAGTTGATGGCAATGACTGAAACTGAACATAAGCATCTATAAATACAGATTTGATTAAATTAAAAGTCCCAACCACAGAAAAAATATCATTCAGAAAGTGCAACGATATTTTAAAAGTCCTCTAAAACATGACTTTAAAAAAATGCTGCCATTTGTGTTATTTTCTTTTTTGATAGTGTAGCACCTAAATCCTGATTCACAATCGTAAAGAACACAAATATGGCGGCTTTCAGAAAAGTCACTTAAAATTGATAATGAACATTTTGTATAATTTTTTTTTACTGTGGTCCTAACCAATGTTCCCTCCAAGCTGAGCACGTGAGCAATCGCTCACACGAATTCAGAGCATCGCTCAAACTACACGTACGATCGCTCACTCCGACGGACGAAATCGTTTAAATCGCTCACAAATTCTAGCCTCAAACAAAATGTCGCCCAGAGACAAAATTTTTCGCTCACTTCATACCACACCTTAGAGGGAACATTGGTCCTAACCATGAAACTTGATCAAATAATTAATGGAGATTATGGGATACACAATTGCCAAATAAAATATATTATTAATTTTTGTTTTGACAAAATTTAATAAGAGCATCAATATTTCTGAAGATTATTTTTGAAGGTGTATATTTCTATAACTACCGTAATTCTGAAAAGTGTTTGGAATGCTGTGAAGTTATAAATGTATTGAGCCTGTAAATTCTTCTGTTTATCATTTCTTCCAGTTTTATATCCTATCTGCCTTAGGTCTAATAGTTAAATGGCCTTCTGACCTACTTTTAAAAAAAAAATCAATCACTGGTATTTTATACTTTGTTGATTGTGGCAATCACCAAATGCCTGGGCAATTACATTTTCATTGTGTTTATGCCTACTAACACAAGGTAAAAATGGGAATACTTGACCAGTTTAAAAATCTGAAAAAAATTCCTTTTTAAACTAAGGTGAAAAATATAAGTACAGAGAAAAGTGGAAATATTAAGTTCAAAGTGCCAGATAAAGTTTTTTTTTTGTTATTTTAAACATGCATTGTTTCCTCATCAGACTAGAAAACCTAAAACCTTCAGGTTGGAAGTTCTATGCTAAAATGCATAGTCAAGTGTAAGCATGCTGTTAAATTCTTGCAGTTATAATTTAAAGGTGATTTTTTTTAAATACTGAATAAATCTTTTCAGTTAACTGATCTTAGCTGTCATTTGATTAATATTTGTAACATATAGGAATATATGTGAATAACATCTAGCTTTATTAAACAGAAATAGGAAGATTTCTACAATTATATAGGCCTATCAATTATATCTAAAATATTGGTTTTTCTTTATTAACCATTAAACAACTATTCAGATAACAGAAAATATTTACTTACTCATAACCCAAGCAGCAAGTAATTTTACCAGTCCATCTGGAGGGGGGCAATCTTTGTATAAAAGTGACAGGCTATATAAGCTAGTTGTGTATGCTCCTAAAGCCCAGGATGGTGCAGCGATGAATATCAAGTAACCCCACATGAATACAAATCCTGGTAAATCCCCAAAAGTCTGATATATGAAATAATAAGGTCCTCCAGCTTTATGGAACATCAGTGCCACTTCCAAGACACAAGCTGCCATGCTCGCCTGCATAAAGCCCCCAGCTGTCCACATGATCATAGCCAAACCAGGAGATCCACAAAACCTCAGTATTGTAGTTGGAGCGATAAAAATACCAGTTCCTCCAATGTTGGCGATAGCAATGGCAACAATGCCGAAAAATGTTATGGTTTTTTTTAACTCGACTTTCTTGACATTTTGATTGGGTTCTCCTGTAACAGCTTCACCATTTTTTAAAGCTAAGTTTCTGTTACAAATGTCTCTCTCCTGCTTTGGGTGAGTTTTATCATTTTTACCTCTTGTCCCATTCAGTTTTATTGATTTATTCATTCTATGTATTTCTTCCTAAAAACGGTCAAAAGACCAAATGTTTGTTTTAATTCAGATACTTCCATTTAAAAAAGCAAATAAAGTACATCAGAATACAAACAATTCTCAACAGCAGCATTTTATTAAATTATGGAAGCAATTATTTTATGGGCTGGTACAGGGCCATCTGAACAGCAATAGTGGCTGTGTGCAATGTTCCTTCTAATTTTCTAAAGGTGATTTGCTGCATAAGATATTGGCTGTGTGCAACATAACAGTATATTGAGGTACTGAATGAAAAATGTGTAAACTGTAAGATATGCAGAGATTGGCAAGGCACCAGTATGCCCCTTTATAATGACCCAGAAGAAAAAAAATGAACTAATGGGGCCCTGCCCTTCCATATTCAGATAGTTGAGAAAGTCATATGATATATTTTTTAGTAAAAAAATTATTTAAGGTAATTCTGTTCGGCCTATACTAGCCTATGGAGTATGCCAGTATGGTATTTAATTTATAGGCTGATAATTTTCATGTTTCAATTTCAAAATACTAAATTCAGTAATAAATTAATAATGTGTCAGTAATAGTAATATGGTTATGATCCTAATCGTCTATTCTGTGACATTATGACATGTACAACAACAAAAAAATTAGCCTAATGCGACAATGGTTTTTCATATTTACTTACAATTTACAACACACGTAACTGAGTTGGCACACGCAATAATAAATCATTAAAATCGAACTCAATTTATGACATTCTTAAACTTAAATTAATGACTGACGGATTTATTTTGTCAGTAGTCACTGATTTTTTTTTCGAAATTGTTTTAACACTTCAAATTATAAAATAGAATTTTTATTTTTTAACGAATACATGATCCAGTTGCAATGTATTACCTTCCCAGCTTTAGAGAGCGGTGCGGCTGCAAATACAAAAACTCAGTCACTCAATCCTGCTCATACATTTGTAATTTGTTTTCAGTTTACTCCCTTTGATGACAGTACGACAGTTGGCTTCTCTTAATCCCCCCTGGCGACACTGTTTGCGAGCCAGATTTTTTAACGTTGCGACTTGGCCCAGTCGAGAGAGACAAGACAGATTGGTGGTCGCTGTATTGATAAACAATGAATACATTACTTTGTCCGCCCTTGTGTGTTGGTTATTGAGTTGATTAGCAGAAATTAATCAAACGTCAAGAAGATATATATATATATATATATATATATATATATAGTTTGTATTAACATATACGATGATAAAGGCCTACGTAACGTGAATTTATGAATTATTTTTTAAAATAAGATGTACATTTTAATTATCACGAAGCCCTATAATTATTAATATTTTATTTTCAAGTAGTTTAAAAGGCCCTCCCCTACAGTAAGCCTAACAATCTCCTCGTCACATTTCCTGAGTCAACTTGTAGCAAAATGCTGGAATGGGGCTTTTGGCAAGCTTTTATGTGACCTCTTTCCTGTGAACGTGCAGGAGAATAACTAATACCATACATCAGTAAATGCAGAGCCGCTCTTTGTATTGGCAAATAACAAACTGGGTGTTTAAAGCTCCCCCCCTACTACTTTTAAAGGCCCGTTTGCAGCGAGAATTCCGATGTTTCAAAGGCCCTGACTAATACTTTGAATAGAGACCCCCCCCCACACACACACACCTTTCATCTTCCCTGGTCAACGTCAAACCTAGGAAAAGCTATAATATCATTATCATGCATCGTCGTTACCAAAGCAATAACATGCCCGGAGGGGGGTGCATGTTGGCCACGTGTGTCTGAAAGAGAGGGGATGGGAGGGGGGGGAGTAACAGTAATAATCGTGCGATAAACTGATACCATCATGCCATCATACCATCAACGATAAGATATGTGATCGTAAGATTTTTTTTTCCGCACGTCATCGTGAATACAGGTGGTGAGAGATATCTACTGGACCAGCCATCTCGCTGACTGGACAGTCGGAGAAACTGAATCGAGTGAAAAACGACCATCAATTGGAGGGGGCTTTGTTGTTGTTTTTTTAAATATACACACATGTGATAACACAGAGAGTCGTTCTTAAGGATAAACAAAGGCAATCGCTTAGGGTACCAGATACCCAACTGACGAAGGGCCCCTTCTAATACATATTCTATTAGCGCCCCGCAGTGCCGAACCTATGGATTTGGGGGTCCGGGGGGCTGGCTTGGCCTCTTTGGGGGGGGCTGTATTTTGACATTCGACACCATGACATAAGATAATGTACTTAATATTTAATGCAAAAAAAATTGGGCCCCCTCAAGCTGGGGCCCGGGGGAAACTTTCGAATCTGGGACCCCCTCACCCCACCCTAGGTACGCCTCTGAGGCCCAGGTAGGTACATTCCCATAGGGCCCTAAAATATCATTATATGTCTCTTTCTAGGGCTCCTTTAGACCCCTTAGAATGGTTATCTACACTCGCACTCACAAGCATCCTCTATCATGGGCGTATTCATGGGGGGGGGGGCAAGGGGGGCATTTTGAAAAAATGTCATATAAGAATATAAGAGGGGGGCATTTGCTCCCCCCCCCCTTTACATTTAAAAAAAATGTCATAAAGTTGTTATTTGCCCCCCCCCCCATGGAAAATTTTTGCCCCCCCCTGAAAAAATTCCTAGCGACGCCCATGTCCTCTATATATATATATATACACACACACACACACACCTATTATATCTACTATGGCCCTGTCTCATTCCTAGTAAAACAACTACAACGTATGCCATGCAATGATTAATTAGTTTTAGAACAGGTAGATTCCATAATAGTTAGACACAGGACCCACATCAACCATTTCAATATTAGCAGTTTAACATTTTGTGAACAAATATTTTTTTCGAAAAACTTTGCAACTCGTGAAGCAAAAGAAAATCTGACACATAAAATCCCCTGACGAGTAATAGGAAGAAATATTCCGGTAGCTGCTATGCTGCTCGAAACAGTTTGCTTAATTATTGATGATAGCTTTTGCGACTATAAAATTATTATATATCATAGGCATTAATATATTGGCATGGGTTAAGCAGAGTAACAAAACGTTAATGGCACCCAGGCGGACTGTAAAAATGCCGCCCTTTTACAATTGTCAGAAAGTACAGACTGCCCCTTGATGATAGCAAAGTAAGATGTCGGCTGGAGCAAACGGCCGGACGCTCCCCCCCCCTCCCCCACTAGTTAAGCAATTACCATTGGCCCTACTAAGCATGGGCATACTTTTTGAACCGAGAGCCACAAACGGTTCCTAAGTTTGACCGTAAGGCCGGATCCTATAGATGAATTGTTTACCTGAACTAATTTAATTTAAATGTAAAAGTCAATGATGTTAATGGGAGCGCATCGCGGGCCTGATCAAACGGGCCGTACTTGACCCCCGAGCTGCAATATCTCCGTGTTTACCTTAGACATTAGGGGCTCTTAGCCTCCCATAAACACGGTCCTGTCAGACATACAGAGCGTCAACCATACAGGACTTTTAAAAATCTCTATCTTTATATTGCAGCCACATTCATGGGCGCTTACGTGGCTAAATGGAACTCCATAATTTTGCCCCAAATCGAATGATACTCCTTAATTTTGCCCCAAATCAAATGGTTCTCCATAATTTTGCCCCAAATCAAATGGTACTCCTTAAATTTGCCCCAAATCAAATGGTTCTCCATAAATTTGCCACAAATCTAATGGTACTTCATAATTAGCCCCAAATCAAATAGTACCGTATAATTTTACCCCAAATCAAATGGTGCTACATATTTGCCCCCAAATTGGGACGCCATTCGCAGTACGTAAATACTTTTTAAAATACGAGAATGGGGTGACTTTAGCCGGACATGAGTACATTTCTTTTTTTACTCGGAATCGAGAAGGCATAGGCTGTACTTCTGTACATTTTAAACACGGGATTGATGCGCCGTCCACGCCACTGACCATTGGTTCTCTAATTATTGTTGAGTACGTATGAGAGAACAAACTGACTACATCCGTATTCCCACTTACCCAAATCGCTGGACTGACTATTGTCATGTCGATAACCAAAGCAGTGACAAGACTTAATCCTGGCACAGGAAGCGAATATTGATTAGGCTGGACTGTTTTTTTTTAGGGAAGGGGAGAGGGGGGGAGTGGTAGCTCGGTCTTCAAAGTCTCAATATATTATTTCAACTTCTTTGACATATAAAGAGTAAAATGTTCCCTTAAGCCCCTGTGGGCTCATTTGGTGTGTAGAATTCATCTGTTTCAGTAACCTCGGCATATGAAAGGATTGTGTGGTTACTGGTTAGCACAACGCCCAGATGCCTTTACTCCCCTAATTTAAAGTCAGGTACCCATTTAAAGTTGGGTGGACTTGAGGACTTTCACCAGGAGCGCTCTACACCGCACGACTGTCCGTCCCCTCTTTAACATATAATATCACACGAATGCCTTACAGTTAAATGAGCATGAGGCTTAAAATTACGCGTTCAAATTAAAAAAAAAAACATCAAAAACTTCTGTCATTATTAGCCAAGTAAAAAGTCACAGCCTTATCTATACAGTACAGCCTTTGATAGCTGCACATTATTAGCGTACAGCTGGTTATGACTGCTGCTCTCACGCCAACAGTTCGGCTTTCCCATTCATTACATTGTTACGGTCATAATTTGCCTTCCGTCCGAAATGTACGCTTCAGTGAACCTACCCACTCATAACACTGTTATGGTCAACCTTGCAAATCCCACACTCTTTACCAGCGGTGGTAAAATTTAAACTCATAATTAAATGATCGATGATGTAAATATGTGTGATAACAAACGTTTGCAAATATGTGTGATAACAACGTTTGTAAATATGTGTGATAACAACGTTTGTAAATATGTGTGATAACAACGTTTGTAAATATGTGTGATAACAACGTTTGTAAATATGTGTGATAACAACGTTTGTAAATATGTGTGATAACAACGTTTGTAAATATGTGTGATAACAACGTTTGTAAATATGTGTGATAACAACGTTTGTAAATATGTGTGATAACAACGTTTGTAAATATGTGTGATAACAACGTTTGTTAATCTAAAACAAGTAATAGGGGCAATCAATATATATATATATATATATATATATATATATATATATATATACATATATATAATTAGGGACTGATGCCCGAATGGTGTAGATACTCGACTGTCGATCTGAGAGTCATGGGTTCGATCCTCGGTGAGGCCCATGGAATCTTTCCAGGTGAAATTTGGTGCAAAGTCGTCCCGTAAGTCTACCCAGCTTTAAATGGGTACCTGACTTAAGTTGGGGAAGTAAAGGCGGCTGGGCGTTGTGCTAACCACACAATCCCTTTATATGCCGAGGTTATAGAAACAGATGAATTCTACACTTCATCTGCCCCGATGGCCCTTTAGGGCTAAGGGAACTTTTTTATGTTTCACTATGTTGCTAAATATACTGAGTCCTAAATATGGCTTATAAAAAAAATATTCCTGTTAATTAAGCTTTATTATCACCTGTTGAGACTTGCATTAATCCTAAGATGATGATGACAACAAGAGCAATGACCTTGCAAGAAGTGAGAAACTTCTGAATCACAGTAATTACTTTCATGTAGGTACAGTTGATGGCAATGACTGAAACTGAACATAAGCATCTATAAATACAGATTTGATTAAATTAAAAGTCCCAACCACAGAAAAAATATCATTCAGAAAGTGCAACGATATTTTAAAAGTCCTCTAAAACATGACTTTAAAAAAATGCTGCCATTTGTGTTATTTTCTTTTTTGATAGTGTAGCACCTAAATCCTGATTCACAATCGTAAAGAACACAAATATGGCGGCTTTCAGAAAAGTCACTTAAAATTGAGAATGAACATTTTGTATAATTTTTTTTTACTGTGGTCCTAACCAATGTTCCCTCCAAGCTGAGCACGTGAGCAATCGCTCACACGAATTCAGAGCATCGCTCAAACTACACGTACCTGACTTAAGTTGGGGAAGTAAAGGCGGCTGGGTGTGAAAACAAAACAGTTTTTATGATGGGTCGCGAAAATAAGACTGTTATTCAGCCCCGTAGCGTGAAAATTCTACAGCAGGGGGCAGGCATTCTACAGCAGGGGCCAAGCCAATAGCGGGGGGGGGGGGTTAGGAAATAAATGTTACTAAGTAGAGCAAACAAGCGGAGAGGGCCAGAGAAAACACAGGGGGGGGCGACACCCCAGGCACCCCCGCACGCTACGGGCCCGCTGTTATTAAAAGTGAGTCGCGACGCATTAAAGTTTGAGAACTGTTGCCCTCCATTATACTATGGGATGTGGGGAAACTCGGGAATATGATACAGTTAACTTGATTGGCATGGCACCGGAAGGCAAAAAGCGGAAAGTGTACACACGGGTCACTGGCACGGGGCCCGCGAGGTGACAGGGTGTGTGCGTGTGTGGGGGGGAGAGAGAGACCGATGAGGTAATTTTTTTTTTACTCTATGACATTTAAAAATATTGTTTGTATAAATCATTATACTTTCTAAGTTTTGTTTTCTAAATCACAGTTAGAACGTGTTGTTGTTGTTACTGTTGTTGTTTTCCCAATTTGATCGCGTAATTCAGAGTTTTGACAGGAAAAAGGCCAGGAAAGCAAAACTATTCATTAGACACTAAATGAAAGTCCCCTTGTCAACAGAATATAGAGAAGTTTTAAAACCAGTAGCTATTTGATACCATGGGGTGGAAACTCTCACCAGGGGTATTACCATTATATATCTATGGGAATTACTGTTGAATGATGAGAGTGATCCCTCCCTTCCGCAGGAGGAGGTACGGTACATGCTTTTCCACAAGGCAAAGGCGTAATTTTCCATATTCAAATATTTTTTTTGGCACGGGAAAATAGCAGCATTTTCATGGCATACCACCCCCCCCCCCCTCCAAAATCCGCCGATTTGATAGGTTTTATGTGGTCTTGGAGTTAAAATATTTTTTTTTTTCGAAAGTGAAAAGAAACATGAAACAGAAACACTAGACATGCAGTGACTAAAACTAATGACTACAAGTAATGACTAAACGTAATGACTTAAAGTAATGACGAAAAGTAAATGACCAAATGACACTATAATTCGTTAACACACGGGTCCGCATTAAATCTTAATACATTGAGCCGGGTTTCACCGTAGTCTGGATTCCACCCAGGCCCGTAGCGTGCGGGGGGGGGCTGGGGGGCCGACCCCCCTGCTTTTTGTCTGGCCTCCTCCGCTTGTTTGCTCTACTTAGTAACATTTATTTCCTAACCCCCCCCCCCCCCCGCGCTATTGGCCTGACCCCTGCTGTAGAATTTTCACGCTACGGGGCTGATTCCACCGAATACCGTTTTCACGACTCTAGGCTTCAACAACAAAAACTGTCACAGTGTTGGTTTATTTTTTACGTCATATGATCTTGTAGATGCACTTAACGGTGTCGACAGATACAATGCGGCAGGAAATACCGACATTGTATGGGCTAAAAAGGCTCACCGTTTTCAGGCAAAATACTCGGTGAGAAGGGCTAAAGCTCAAAATCACCTGAGGTTGGAAAGTGTATGTTAGATCAGACATGGGCAAACTACATCCCGTGGGCCCAGTACGGCCCGTCAGTCTGTTTGATACGGCCTGAGCTCTGCTCATATCCGCTACGTTCACACCTAATGACGTTTACACCAATGACGTTTACACCAATTATGATGTTCACATTTATTTTATATTATTTCATAGAACTCACGTGCTTTTAATCTGGATCTTCTGTAAATTAGAAAACTCGCTGTGGCTCGTTGTTCAAAAAGTTTGCCCTTCGACAAGATCGGACCCAGTGGCGTAGCGGGGGGGGGGACATCAAGTTCTGGGCGCTACTCACAAAGGGGCGCCAAATGGTATATTTTACATATAATACATGGCTTTCGAATAGGGGGCGCTAAAAAGCTACTGTGCCCCGGGCGCGAGTTAAGCTCTCTACGCCACAGAGCAAAGGTAGACGGGGTAGTGTTTATATGGAATAATATGAATTGAATGGACTTCAATCGCAGGCCGAAATAAACAGCCATATGGGCCGTACTTGGCCCGCGGTTTGTAGTTGCCCATGTTTGAGCTAGGGTCTATAAATGCCTTTGCCTTCGAACCCCCCCCCCCCCAAAACATCAGGATTAACTCCAAGCAGCCCCGTAGCGTGAAATTTCTACAGCAGGGGCCAGGCAATAGCAGGGGGGGGGCAGGTAATACATTTTACTAAAAAGACCAAATAAGCAGAGGGGGCCAGACAAAACGCAGGGGGGGCGCCCCCCTGGCATCCCCCCCGCACGCTACGGGCCTGACTCCGAGTAATGCATTTAGAATGTCGATATATATTCGCTCACTTACCCTATTTGCTTTGATGCCCATAATTTCTCTCGGAGGCCCTGAACAAACAGCAAAGATTTCTGCTAAAATGATTGAATAGTTTCATGGCCTCTGTTAATTAACATATTGTTCTACCACATTATAGCACCTACATTTGTCGCCTGCTGCAGATTCTTTTTTTTTTATTATTATTTTAATTTACGTCAACACATATTATATTGAGCATTGTCACCGACATGTTTTTTCGATGATACTTTATGAAGAATATTGACTTTCTGTCTAATCCATACATTCGTGTGTTATTAAGTTCTCATGCCCGTAAAACATTAATGGGGAATGATAGAGGGTCAGAGAAGAACGATCTCGTTTCAATAAAAAAATTACTTTGAACATTTTCATTTTTTTTTATCTTTGCATTGTGACAAACAGCCAAATTAGATCTGGTCATATATATGCACAACGGCTTCTTCAAATTTTGATATAATAAATTAAATATCTATCAACGCTTCAACCGATCAAAAGAATAAAAAAAAAAAAACAACTAACCAATCGCCTTAATTTAGTTTCTTACATGCAGCCCTACTAGTTATGTCGCCATTGTTATTTCCGTAAACTCTTTAGGGAACGCTGGCATTTAAAACGACCAATTTATTACCATGTAAGCTTTTTGAAATATATTTTTCGAACAATCTTAAATTAACATTTATTCTCGAAATGCTTTATTAGAAGTCATACATTAGATTATATATTTAGATAAATTTACCTTTAGTTAAAAATAATGTTCTCATTTTAACATTAACACGTACATCAAGCCAATCTAGGATTCAAGGGCTGAATTGTCACTTCTTGATTGAATGGAGTTAGTTAATTATTACGTTGTCTAAAAACACATGACAATATATTTAAATAAATGAATGGGGCCAGTTCTTTATTTGACAGACTTCACGTAGTCATAGAGACTGCTAAAGATTTAGTAATAGACAAAAAAAGCTATAGGCTATATACTATATGTATGACAATGACCTAACTGTCCTAACTCAAAATATTGACTTTTTGTGTAGTTTTAGCTGTCAAACCATCCTGTCTATTTGCTGATAAATGTTCTGGTTTATGAATATGAGGTAGTTTTACCCTTACAGATGGCTTAACTTTTGTGTATTTTGATAAAACATTAATTATTTAAATAGAACATGACTAATGTATGATGTACAAACATCATCTATCTAATGAGACGGATCACACTAATGACAACATCACAACTGATGATATTGAATATCAATCACTCAATCCAAATAGCCAATCAAACATTAAATTAATAATGCCTAGCTTGGGTACTTCGGTTAAAAAGTTCAAATCCTTTAAAGAATTAAAACCTGATTGTATTTTATTTCCTTAGGCCTATTAAGTTATTTGTATTGTATTTGGTCTTATAGTTATAATTTGAGAAATGCCTGATAACATGAATTGGTCATAAAAGAATCATTATTAGTGATCCTTCTGATTCCTTCTACATTCAATGCATAAAAAAACAAACAAACAATAAAAAATATGTATACAGTACCAATATTAATACAACATTCTTAAACTAGATCTCAAATGATTGATATATTTTACTAATCTTTTTCCATTTAAAAATATATTTTGTTATTCACACCTATACCCCCTCCAACATGGTTTGTGGGGACATGGGGGGGCTCATCCAGAGCTTTTATTTCCCCGCGACCATTATAAAAATGACTTTTTATCAAGGACAACTAAATTTAAACTGCAAATAAGGCAGGTCATTTCTTTAAATTATAAGGTTTTTAAATGTATTGACCATTCTAAGAATATATATATATTACCTTTTGAAGGCTCCCTAAATCATAGGGACAGGACTGACTGCAACACAGTTATGGTCTATCACATTTGATGATAGTTACCATGTCTATACTGAAATCATTTATTCACTCTTTCTTCAAGATCTACAGTCTGGAGTAAAAACTTCTAGAAATAAAACTCATCACTCCTTTAGCTTATTTCCATTATATTATTTTTCAGATGATTCCCACCAGAGGATATAAACTTATTAATCATTTAGTAACACTGATGTTGTTGATAAGAAAATAAAGGTATGTTTTTCCTATTTAAAAAAAAAAAGGTCAAATTAATTGTTAACGATGCTGACATTTTTTTTTTTAAATCAGTAATTACTAGTTACAAAGTATGTCTGTATCATGTAAACTCTTAAAGCCCTGAAATAAAATGTGTCATCTCGTAATTAAGTACAGGAAAAACTCTTTAAAATAGAGATTTTTGAAACTTGCATTATTGGCATATTTACCAGTCTTTTATTGAGTGTTGCTTAACCAACAGATATGGCATAGAATCTTCTCTGATTTGGATTTCTCCCAATTCTTTTACTGAAGATGATCAAACTTCATGCGGCAGACATTTCTAAGCAATAATCAGTGCATGGATGCCCAGCTTTATCTAAACTGTTTTTAGATGAAATTTTATTTCAATTGAAACTGGCTTCTGTCAACAAAGTCTTGTATTTGATTTCATTCTATAATTAAAATCTATATACATATTTATACTGTGAGTTAAGCCAATGTACACATTTTATTTTAATCTTGAAGCCTTCAGTTTAAAGTTGTCTTTTTTTTTTTTTTGGACTACTTTCAGGGCAATGGCTGTATTATTAAACTGATTTTTCTATTGTTTTAGACTGAATTTTCAGTTAAAATATATTTTTGTCACAAGTTTAATACTTGGTTTTTTGTTTTTCTTCCTTTTAATCTTATAATCAGTATAGTGCCTTTTTTCACTGAAGTAAATATTGAGGATCTTTGATTGAACACCCACAGAACATTTTCTCCTGATCATCTCTATTTTGACTTTTTGTGTTTGTGTCATAGTATTTAGAACTGTTTGTTTAATTGAGAGTTTACTAAGTACACCTGTTCTCAGCCTAACAGCAAATTTAAGACAGTTGTGTTGGAATCTTTTTTTTTGTGCATACTTATAGTTTGAAATGTTTTAGTTTGTTTTTAATTTCTAATTATATAAGATGTAAATTTGAAATATTTTACTGGTTTTAGATCAAATTTTTATTGCTTAATTATTTTTTTTTTCTAGATTACACCAAAAAGCCACAAATGTACTACACAGGTCTGTCTACCAACAGTGGTCCTACCGTATCTGGTCAACCTGTTGAAAAAACTGGCATTTATGTACCAGCTCCGAGCCCATATGCTCCTGCAGGATATCCTCCAGGCCAGCCAGGATTACCTCCAGGATTAACACCTCGTTTTGCCGCTGCTCCACAAGCTTATGCAGTTGTATCTAACACAAGTCCAAGTGGCTACACAATCTCGCCAGCATTTCACTCTATGCCATACACTGGACTGCAGGGTATCCCAACTTCCACTCACGCCTATGTATCTGCTGCACAATATCCTGGAATCAGCTACCAGACAGCTTTGGGACCCCGAACAGGCGCCCCTTCCCATTACCCGATTCAAGCAGGTGCTCCTCTGATAGCAAGTTATTCACCCATGCCAGGCACAATGCCTGGCCCCGCTGCTAGGGCTTACCCCATGGGCCACATGGCTGCCTATCCTCCAGGTTATCCTCTTCCAGCTGGTTCAGCTCCTATACCATATCATGGAGCTGCAACATTTGGCCCACCATTTTAAATGTGAGCCAACTAGGTAGAGGGTTTGGCAAGAAAAAAAAAAAGTGACAGAAATAATGTGAATTATTGCCACAATTTATTATTACCTATCAACTTTTTACATGTGTGGCTCTTGTATTATCGAAGCTCATGATGTTATTTAGATTTTACTCCCTATCGACTTAAATTGTTACTTAAAATTTCTCTTTTTTTACACACTATTTATTTATTTATTGTTTGTATATCTGTTAATTAAAAAAAAAATTTAGATTTTCCGTCTTTAGATGTAGTCTATCTGAAATTTAAATATGAACAGCGAAAACATTATTGTGATGGGAAAAAAATAATCTTCAATTTTTTTTTTATTAAAACATTAGTTGTGGCTGGTTACACTTATCTCCTCTCTGTTAAAACATGCATATGAAACGAAGGAGCAACGTTTCTCTTCCTTGCCTTGTATTAACATTCCCTTTAGTTTCACATTTTTATTCAACAGTTCTCTATATCAGATTTATTCATATTTCCCTAAGAATAATAATAAGTAGTAAAATGTATTACTGTATAAAATTAATACCCTTTTTTCACCTCTTGAAGTGGAGACTATTCACAGCACAGTTTTGTGTATTCTTTCTCATCGAATCAACTAAGTCTTGAAATTCTTAATCTGTTATTGATGATTGTACTTAGTAAGTGGTAAAAAATATATTATGTCTTTAAATTATAACTAGCTCATGGCATCACATATTTAAAAAAAAAAGGATATTCTATGAGGGCAGTTTTCATTGAATTTTATTAAAAGCACCAACTTTCAATATGAGACATAATAGATTTTCCTTTTCAAATCATAATTTAATCACTGTGCAATATCAGGTAAAATTAAGTTTTTAAAACCTATTAAAAAAACAACAGAACAGTATATTTATATCATTTTTAATGTTTCTGGCTGTAAGATAGCATTTAGTTATGACTTCTTCCAAGCTTTTTTCTTGTTGTCTATCACTATTGTGGTATTGTGATTTTTGTATGAACTGTTTGTTAACATGTAAAAAAAATGTAGCTACAAATGACCTATTTTTTCCCCCTTAATATTTATTGTGACTTCCTTTGGTAGTTAATATATGTGAGAATGTTGTTTCAAAACTACTTTGTTGTAAGTTTAACAGTTACACTTACAGTTGAGACATTTATTGGATGCAAAATGAGAGCCATTGCTCTAAGTTTCTAGGTGCTTTTATTTTTGTACATTTTAAATTTCCTTTCTGAAATGTTTGTTAATCAAATATTTTGTTGTATATGAATCTCTGAAATAGTCAACATCTGACAATTTTTTTTTTTGCTGTTAAGTTGTATAAGAAAAGTTTTCATGAATTCTCTATCTTATCACAGAATGTGAAAGGGAACTAGACATTTGAATCACTGTTAAATTATATAGTTTGTGGAGTAAAATTTTTACCTGAGTATTTTACTTTTTAAAATCTTGATCTCCACATTTTTTCAAGGTTGTTTCTTTTTATTACACACTGAGGTAGATTTTTGCTAAGACCTTTTGTAGAGCAGATAACCTATACTATTTGGCCAAGAATTTTAAAAACTTTGTCACCAAGAAGGAACAATTTTTTTCCCTAAGTAAATTCCATGTCAAAAAACATGCCTTGGCCCAAGAATCCTTTCCAAATGTTTGCAGCACCATTACTCCTGGGATGGTATATCAACTTTAATCTTTTTTATAAGTTGCATAATAGAAAAAGTTTTCTACCAAAAGGAAAATGTTTCTTGGCTCTGTGAAAGGTTATCAAATATTTGTCTAATGACACCCACATTTTTTTTTTAAATGGAAGTAAACTTTGTTACTGTAAACAAATGCCAGTTAAGAAGGTTGTGCTGAGTTGTCACTTATCTAAAATGCTATATTTTTTATTATTGAATAAAAAGCTAAAATTTAAAACAATTGTTTTTTTTATTTCGACATAAAATCTTAGAACCTGAAACTAGTACTATTTTGCCAACTTTTTCTTTTAAATCATTACTGTGAATGATATAAATTTAAACTATAATTTATATTTTTTTAAATTATAGAAATGGCTTCTTGTCTGTTTATATTGTTGATTTAAAAAAAGGGATCGTACATAATTACAGGAAATAAAAGACTTGTTAAAAATCATTTGCAAACAGCAGTTTCATTTGATCAATACCATATTTATTGTTTTATAAAAAAAACATATGCACATAAAAATTGGAAAACAATATATAAAAATTCTTCATACAAGTAATCCAACAAATATTAACTGTCACAATTAAGGAACAAATAGCCAACACATGAAATTTAAAGTAGTTATACACTGAACAGAAAAATTATATGTTTGTAATGACATTTTTTTTAAAAACCTAACCCAATGATTTTTTTCTTTCTAATACCTAAAACATTGGTGTAATAAAAATACAAAACAATACTTATTTGGAACAAGTGAATCATTTTTATGAATATTCTGGAAAGAAACCTGTAACATTTGAGATTTATAAAAAAAAAGTTAACAGTCATTCATTCTACCTTCTTAAATGTATCACATTCTGCTTGCATACTCCCATTCACAAAGAAATATTTACAGATGAATAAAATGTCAAACTTGTACCAGGAAATGAATTCATTGCAACCTCTATCTTCGTCCTCCCCTAGGGCCACCTCCGCGAGCACCACCACCTCCACCTCCCCTAGGTCCACCTCTTCCTCTGCCTCTAGGTCCACCACGTCCTCGACCTCTTCCTCCAATGGGTGCTGGGGGGAAAAAAAAAAAGAAAATGAACACAATTACTCAAGAACATAGATAATATTTCTAGGTGTCATGTAACTAATAAAAAGTCAACCTTTTCAGGCTAATAATTAATTAATGTACTTAAAACATGGTTTACTAGTAGTCATAATTACTGTTTTTCCCCAAAAAATAAGACCTAGCATGATTTTTTTAAGATTACTGCAATGTTATCCCCCCCCCCATCATGTAATGAATTTCCTTTGAATAAAATAAAGTTAGATTAAATAGTAATTACTCATGGTGAAAATAAGACATCCCCTGTAAAAAAAAGCCCCAATTAGACTTTTTCAGAGTAAAAAATAGTATTAGACTAGGTATTTTATTTGGGGTAATAAATGTACACTATAGGATCGAGAAGGGGACGGATGACTGTCAACACAAGGGGTCCCAGGTTCAATCTACAGTGAGAACCAAGGGAATTATTCCTATTATTGTGAAAGTCTCCCCCCCCCAGGTCCATTGTGTAGCCTCCCTGGCCATTGCACCATCAGTTAATGTGGGGATGAAAAAAGGGCACTACACAAACAGTCCATAGTGGCTTATAGGATCTAAAAAATATACATCTCACCCTTAATGGGACTTCACAGATGGATCAAGAGATAAAATACCATATCTGATGGGAGGATCAAAGGAATAACCAAAGGAGATTTGAAATAAAATTGAAGATGATGACATGCTAATTCCAGAAATAATCTACTCTTATTTTAGGTCAAGTTTAACTATCAAAATAACAAGCCTCCTATATGCTTCACCTATCTATGAAAGAGACCAACTAAAAAATAATGCACAAGTTTTATTCGATTTTCAATGGTACTGGTATTCT
>JAGDYQ010000014.1:6335767-6342004 GCA_021962125.1 Bulinus truncatus | reverse complement strand
TTTTTTAAATCTAGCAACACTGCATTCCGATATTTAAGCCTCTGGGTAAACAAGTGAATTGCGTCCCCCACGATTAACATTTATAAGAGTGAAATACAAATGGTCGATTAGCATCGAGCCCCTATAGTCGTGGGGACTCGTGCCCACCCCACTCGGACAACTGTCTGGCTGAGACCAGGCAACCAAAAAATGATCTTGAAGATCTGGATTTTATAGTGGTCTTTTGTAAGCAATGAACATATCATTCATCCACTGTCTAGGCTTTGCCATCCCACTACTGACCAGCAGCTCTTATAATTTTTAAAAGAGTCACATAAAATCCTTAAATACATAATCGTCTAACCCGTGTGTCTCCCTCAGGTAGTTTTCATATCGTGCGGTGTATGCGTTGTATTTCATTACATTTCTTTGTTATTTCTGTTCATATCGTATTCTGTTCATGGCAATAAAGGCCACATGTTCGTTTCTGTTGCATTATTTCGTATATTTCTTTGTCATCCCTTCTGTCGGATCTCGTTCAGCCAGCTTCAGCAGGTTTTTTCCGCTAGTTTGAGAATAAATACTTTCTCCAGTCTGCCATAATTTTCTTTTTCTTTTTCAATTAACGTCTCCGTCTTCTTTTTTTTTCAATATTACATTTTTTAGATTTAATTTTTGCCTGATTGAATTATTTTAATTTAATTATATTTAAAAAAAAAAAAGATTTACCCTACCGGAAGTTTAACCCAGTTAGTGTTGTTTTTTTTTTTAATTTGAAATTGTAGCCCAGAAATCTCACGTAGTATATTTGACATCCATCAACTGTTTCCCCCCTCCTTCACTGAAGTGGAGACTAGGAGAAGACGGTGGTTGGGGGGGGGGAGGAGGGAGGAGGTATGGAGCGGGCGGGAGGGAGGGGTGGTGTACTTGTCTCTAATCATTTATGTAAGACGAGATGAATGACACACACGTGCGATGACACACAGCGGCTAGCTTGCAAATTGATATCAACCGTCTGTCAACTGTCATATTCTTCCGCTTTTACCTGCTGTCATGCGGAGGGATGTGTTATACGTAAAGTTGTGATCCGACGGAAAGGGCGTGGCTATGCTTTTTAATTAACAATGGAGTTAATTGATTTACACGTCGTCCGCGAAACCTTTTGTGGGTTTTTTTTTTAACAAACAAACAAACAAAAATTATCATAAAGGAAAGGATAAAGTGAATTATTAATAGTCAGCCATAAGAAAATTTAGAGGAACCTATTGCTCTCAATGACCTGTCGGTAAAATAAAGACAGACCCCCCCCTCCATTACGATGCCGACCTGGTCAACTAAGTTTTGACCCATTGGTCAAGAGAGGGTAAATCTCATTGGTCAAGAGAGGGTAAATCTCATTGGTCAAGAGAGGGTAAATCTCATTGGTCAAGAGAGGGTAAATCTCATTGGTCAAGAGAGGGTAAATCTCATTGGTCAAGAGAGGGTAAATCTCATTGGTCGAGTACTTATAATACACAGTGAGGATTTACGGGCATGCTTTATTGCTGCAATGAAGGGGTGGAGAACATTCAAAACAACAGCCTCTCCAAGCAAAACAGTTACTTACGCTTAAACGTAATTTAGCTTCATGTAATGTTGTGAGTTACTTGGTACAAGTAATGCTGTGACTGACACTGAATGTATTTTTTTTTTGTGTGGCTTACCCTTAATGTAATGGTGTGACTTATTCAGTTACGCTAAAGGTAATGTTGTAACTTACTCTAAACCTAATGTTGTGACTTACACTAAACCTAATGTTGTGACTTACACTAAACCTAATGTTGTGACTTACACTAAACCTAATGTTGTGACTTTAACTAAACCTAATGTGACTTACACTAAACCTAATGCTGTGACTTAAACTAAATCTAATGTTGTGACTTAAACTAAACGTAATGTTGTGACTTAAACTAAATCTAATGTGACTTACACTAAACCTAATGTTGTGACTTACACTAAACCTAATGTTGTGACTTTAACTAAACCTAATGTTGTGACTTTAACTAAACCTAATGTGACTTACACTAAACCTAATGTTGTGACTTAAACTAAATCTAATGTTGTGACTTAAACTAAACGTAATGTTGTGACTTAAACTAAATCTAATGTGACTTACACTAAACCTAATGTTATGACTTTAACTAAACCTAATGTTGTGACTTACACTAAACCTAATGTTGTGACTTAAACTAAACCTAATGTTGTGACTTAAACTAAACCTAATGTTGTGACTTAAACTAAACCTAATGTTGTGACTTACACTAAACCTAATGCTGTGACTTAAACTAAATCTAATGTTGTGACTTAAACTAAACGTAATGTTGTGACTTAAACTAAATCTAATGTGACTTACACTAAACCTAATGTTGTGACTTACACTAAACCTAATGTTGTGACTTTAACTAAACCTAATGTTGTGACTTACACTAAACCTAATGTGACTTACACTAAACCTAATGTTGTGACTTAAACTAAATCTAATGTTGTGACTTAAACTAAACGTAATGTTGTGACTTAAACTAAATCTAATGTGACTTACACTAAACCTAATGTTGTGACTTTAACTAAACCTAATGTTGTGACTTACACTAAACCTAATGTTGTGACTTAAACTAAACCTAATGTTGTGACTTAAACTAAACCTAATGTTGTGACTTAAACTAAACCTAATGTTGTGACTTAAACTAAACCTAATGTTGTGACTTGCACTAAACCTAATGTTGTGACTTACACTAAACGTGATGTTGTGCCACCGCCCATCGTTCAACGGCTCCCTGTGTCTGGTCTCGAGCAGATCCACGGCCGCCAGGGTCGGGCATGTAATCTTATAGTGCAGCTGGCCGTGCCTCAGGTAAAACGCCAGGATCTCCGTGGGGTAGTGCGTGTTCCTGGTGTAGAACAGGACGCCCCCTGGACTCGTCGTCTTGAAGGAGAACTCAAAACGAAGCCTGGAGCGGAAACGGGATAGAACAAGGGAAATAATAATCTATGTGTGAGATTTAATATATCCTGACATTGTTTAAACCGCGTAGGCAAAACACAGGACTCGAGAGACAGACAGACATTCAGAGAGAGAGAGAGATAGAGAGAGAGAGGGGGAGAGAGAGAGAGAGAGAGAGAGAGATACAGGCAAGGAGTTTACAAGATGGCAGGAGGGTTCATTTTATTATTTACCGGCACGTATCAGACATTAGAACTATTTTTTAATATATTATATATATATATATATATATATATATATATATATATATACATAAACCTTTTTTTAATTAAAATAAAATCATAAAAACAAAAACTTTCGCAACATAAGTCTGTATAAAAGTACACTAGAAAGTGAGAGAAAAAAAAACTAATTATTTCATACAAATATTCATATAACTTATCCATATAAAAAATATTAAAAATATGAGCGTGTGGGCCAACCTAGATGTATAGATTATTAAATCATTTATTGTTACTTATCATTTAATGCACAGAAATATTTAGTTACAGAATATTGCAATCACCCAGACACCGTTTCCTCAATCCGTGCAACGGGTGAGCCAATTCAAAATTGTTTCCCAAGAACACGGGTGTCGAACAGCGCATCTCTTAATATCTATGGGTTTTTCTTATGTTTTTTTTTTCTTCTCCACAAATGAGGTTTATTCTAACGAGCATCGGTTGCGCTTTTTTTTTATTTCAAAAAAAGGTTTCGCCATTTTTCTTCCTTAAAATTATATTGTTTTATAAAGTTAAAGTAATGTTACAATTTAGTGCTACAAAAAAAAACAAATATCTTCAAAGTTCAGAGTTCAAAGTTCAGAGTTCCAACGACTTCAAACGTTTAAGAGCCACTGTCAGCCAGAGTTAAGATGAACTGGGCGAGAGGATTAGCACAGGAAGCAGAGGCGCCTGCTACGAATCTCACACACACACACACAGAGGCGTACGTAGGGTGGGGAAGGGAGGGGTGTCCAAATTCAAAAGCCCCCCCGACCCCGCAGCTTGAGTGGGCCCCTCCCCAAATATTTTTTTTACATTAAATATTATGTACATTATCTCATGTCATGGTGTCGAATATCAAAACACATGGGTCCCCAACGAGGCGAAAGCCCGCCCCCGTCCCGGGGCACCCAAATCCCTAGGTTCGGCACTGCACACACACTACGTAAAGTAACATTTTTCTGATCCACTCTGGCACCATCCCTTTCGTTCGCAATGAACCCATCCCACCAGCAACAAGCTTGACCTCTTAATGCGTATAGGACCTAGATTCTTTAAGACATTGCATTGAAAGATACAATGCTATCAACGATTATCCCCCCCTCCCCCCAAATGATTACGTATTGATGAGCCTCATTCTGGAGTTGAAAAAAATAAAAATAAAAAAACTGAATTTATAAAAAAAAATAAAAAATATTTACACTGTTCTTCTCTTAATTTTTTTTCCTCTTCGAAAGTCGCGCGTCCCGGTTTGATTAGTAGCCCTGGTGTAGAGAATGGAGAAAATATAGGTCAATATGTCAAATCTGTTTGTGTAACTAGCTACCCATTTAAAGAACTATGCAAATATCAACATCTCGTGCATGTGGCTCGATCAAGCAGGCAGTCACTTTCTACTAGTAGTTTCGTACATTTTCAACTAGAATCACTATTTTCTGCTAGTAGTTTCGTACAAATTTTCAACTAGTATCACTATTTTCTGCTAGTAGTTTCGTACAAATTTTCAACTAGTATCACTATGTATATATTGTTAACTATTATCAAGGTTTTATGTAATAAATGTAAAAAAAAAAATAAATAAGATTTAAAAAAAATTAACAGGAAAACAAGTGGACATGGTGCAGGCCCGTAGCCAGGAATATTTGATTGGGGGGGGCCAATGACATTTTTTGGGGGGGGGGACGAAGAAATTTTTTTCGGGGGGGGGGGGTGCCGAAGAAATGATCGGGGCGGATCTAGACAATTTTGACGGGGGGGGGGCTAAACTGTTTTCATTGTTGAAAATTGGTCTTTGAACAAAGAATATTTCGATAATTTAATGATGTATTACCTAAACTTGCGATAACGGGAGGGGGGAGGGCGAAAATTGTGGGGGGGGGGCGAAAATGGAGGCGCGAAGCGCCTAAAGCTTGCAAACGGAGAGGAGGGGTTTGGGGAGGGGATCTCAGTGAGTCCCCTCCCCAAGAAATTTTTTGCAGTTCCATATCTGGAATGGTGCATTTTAGTACCGATTGTTTAGCTATTAATTATAAATATATAATTTTAACTACGTTTCAATAATGCATGGCATGTTGCAGTTTTGTTAAAAATAATTTAAATAGTAAAGAGTTTTAATGATAAAAATTTATTGAGGCTGAGCAATTTCTGATTCCTGTTATAAATATATTGACCGATAGTTCTGCTACACAATTGTTACATAATAGATACCTGATTTATATTATTATACTGTTTGTTTAATATACAACCCGGGAAGAACGACAAAGATGCATGAATAAAGCTTAGCTATTTATGTGATATTTCTTATAAAATATTGAAAACAAAGAACAGATCTATCCACAACAACAGTCGCAATTATTCAATTTAAAAAAAAATTAATTCTGCTATAAAGTAAATATGCAAATTAAATAACATCACTCAGAAATCACGGAGTTTGTACTTTATTATTTTATTATACATATGTATAAAAATGAAGTCAGAAGCCAATGTTATTTTAATAACTTATTTAAGTTGCTAGTTGTCCTCAGAAGATATCAATATATAAAACTATTACAAGGTTGCAAACAGGCCCATCGACAGAAATTTCGGGGCCCCTGGGCTGATATTAATATTTTAAAAAGTTGATTGGCCAGCTCAGTCCAGGTTCCTAAAACTCGCCGGGCCCCTGGGCATTGCCCCCCCTGCCCCCCCACTCGCCGGCGCTGGTTGCGAACTTATATTACTATACGTTTCAAATTTGCAAACTTCGTGGTTTAGCCAGCCCCGTAGCCAATGGGGGCACTGGGAGGCCGTGCCCCCCGCTAGGTGTGGAGTGCCCCCCCACTTAAAAAAGAAGAAAAAGAGGAAAAAATAAAGAAAAAGTAAAGTAGCCCCCTTTCTGGGTTTTGGTGCCTCCCTGCTTACTTTGACCTGGCTACGGGCCTGGGTTTAGCACTGAATTTACCTAAAAATGCTTCAGCATTCAGATTGTCTGTTAAATCTTTTTCAAATGCAAGCAGGACAAGATTGCTTAGACGC
>JAGDYQ010000014.1:6310767-6333267 GCA_021962125.1 Bulinus truncatus | reverse complement strand
TGATTGTAGTTGAATTTGTAAGTATGTGTGTGTGTGGAAATTATGGAGTGCTAGATAGAGGCTTTTATGGATATTGGTACGGATAGCGGGGGGGGGGGGGCAGAGGCGTAGCGAGGAGCGGGCAAGGGGAGGCATCACAAAGGGGCGCCAAATGTTATATTTTACATATAATATTATATGGTTTTCGAATGGGGGGGCGCTAAAAAGGTATTGTTCCCCGGGCGCGAGTTAAGCTCGCTACGGTACCGGGGGAGGGGGGAGGGTCACGTACAAGTACCAGTTGGAGCTGACATCATATTTTATAGGATTGTGTACTTAAATTAGGGTAGGGCCGGGGGGGGGGTCGGGTCTATATTATCGCCTTGTAGCCTATCCATAATGAGGAACGGTTCTGACATTTGATTGAGCTAATTACACTCTTATTACACCCACCCACCCCCCGGCGCGCGCTAGTGTAATCTTTGCTTGTCATGTATTCAGAACAAAAAAAAAATGACCTCCTCCCCACTCACGCACTCTCTCTCTCTCTCACACACACACACGCACACGCACCCATTATGCCGGCACGACCCGCTCCCGTTCACTCTTGATTCAAGTTTTAAAGCAAGTGTCGCTGCTGTTGTAACAACATTCATTGTAACAATCTATATTTATAATAATGCTCTGTATTCCCTGAGGCCAGGTGTAACATTCATTGTGACAATCTATATCTATAATAATGCTCTGTATTCCCTCAGGCCAGGTGTAACATTCATTGTGACAATCTATATTTATAATAATGCTCTGTATTCCCTCAGGCCAGGTGTAACATTCATTGTGACAATCTATATTTATAATAATGCTCTGTATTCCCTCAGGCCAGGTGTAACATTCATTGTGACAATCTATATTTATAATAATGCTCTGTATCCCCTCAGGCCAGGTGTAACATTCATTGTAACAATCTATATCTATAATAATGCTCTGTATTCCCTCAGGCCAGGTGTAACATTCATTGCAACAATCTATATTTATAATAATGCTCTGTATCCCCTTAGGCCAGGTGTAACATTTAAGTAAGTTTTAGGGCGAGTTTTAGGGCCCCGGACTGAGCTGGCCAATTAACTTTTTAAAATATTATTATCAGCACGGGGAGGCCGTGACAGCCCTGCCCAGGGGCCCGTAATTTCTGTCGGTGGGCCTGCCCCCACCCAAGCGTTTATGTCTCTCCTTATATTGCTATCAGTGCCGCCGTTCTTATGTCTTTGAGGGGCCCCGAGCAAAAGTACCTGACGCGGCCCTCATAGAACCTTATTTAATATAAATCAAATCCGGAAAGGGGGTCTCCTTGGTAGTAGGGGGTCCTAGGCATTCCCCTAGCTTAACTATCCACACAACGACCTCGATTGTTATCTGTTGTATTGCACGTATGAAAGTTAAAAGAAAAGAAATTCACATCTGTTAACATTCAATTTTCTTCAAAATAAAACAGAGCAATCCATTAAAGTGGTTTAGATGTAAAGATAGATAGATATGCAGATAGATAAACAGACAGACAGACAGATAGACATATGTGTAGATAGATATATAGATTAGATAGACAGACAGACAGACAGACAGACAGATAGATAGATAGATAGATAGATAGATAGATAGATAGATAGATAGATAGATAGATAGATAGATAGATAGATAGATAGATAGATAGATAACTGAATAGAAAAGCAAATAGTTCATCTAAACGGCCTATAAATGGTACAAAATATATCAGAAGTTGGCAGCCCCGTTGTGTTTTATTAAACTTTGCATTAATACAGTTGTGAAACGACATTTTGTTGTTGTTCTTTTATTATTATTATTATCATTTGTTATAAGAGTATAAGAAAAACATCAAGAGTCAAAAAGAGTTATTCATTAATATAATATAATTAAAAGTGCGAAATGTCCGTAATACTTCTTACCCTGCACATTGTGTAGACTTTCCTAATGATCGCAGGCTGCGCAGAAGAAGCGAACCGTTGTAATATTAAACACATTGTGAGAATGAATGCTGCCAAATGTTGCATTATGTCCATGGTTTAAATGGAACTTCTTAAGATCCAGACAAAAAATAAAAGTCGCTGTTTTTTAATTGCCCGGTTCTTTTTTTGGCGATGTACAGGTGGTTTTTATTTTGCCTCACCGGTTGTCTTTTTTTTTTCGCGTGATTGTTTGCGAATTTATTCAGGTGGTTTGAAAGAAATAATAAATGTAGTCCAAAGTTTGTTTGTTATTTGAGGTTTTAATTCAGCTGAAGAAGAATCATTGATATGGACATGTATTTCCTTACATCCATTCACCTGTCAAGCAAATCCTGTGAAATAAAAAAATATATTAACGGTATTATTAATGGCATTGTTTCATATCAAAGATTTAACATAAGATATGTTTTTGAAGATCTCATATTAACGGTCTTTCTTTTATCTTCACTTTAATACACAATTTAATACGGTGGAAATCATATCTATTGATTTAAAAAAAAATGCATTTTTTTAAAAATTTGGATAAACGGAACAAATAAAAATATATAAGATTTAAAACTTGCGTATAAGTCAAATTTCCAATGTTTGATGTTTAGCTCTTCAGTACGAGGTGTAAGTTCAGAGGTCGGTTGGTCTAAAGAAAACATGTACATATGCTCGGTATGTCTAAATCCACCTGCTGGAAAATTACACAAACAACTCGCACTATTTATATTGCACATAATGCTAAAAGGGGTGGGGGGCAGAAGGGAAGAAAGTGTAAAGGGGGAAGGGAGGGGGGGGGGGAACAACCGCCAGCGCGTCTTTCCAAGCGGCTCGTTCATAACTTTTACGGCAGTTCGGTCTCGTTTGTGGATTGGCTTATCTCGTCACGTGTCATCTAGAAGGGTTTGGAGGGTGGTGGGGGGACGTGTGTAAAAGGTAGCAAGGGAAGATGTGGGTTAGGGGTAGTCATTTTAATCTTACTATACCCATTGTAAAAAAAAAAAATCGTGCCGATTAAAAGGAGAAAAATAGGTTGTTTTCTATTTATTTGTTCTTGATATCACTTACAAAAAAAAAAGAAATGAAAAGAAAGGGAGATAGTCATTGATGTTCGGTAAATCTGATCTAATCCGCTCTTTCTAGTCAGTGCCATTACGAGCAGAAGTGAAACATTTTGGGAGTACTGTCAGAGGCGTCATTTGCGGAGGGTGACCTTGCCCCTCCCTCATCAGAAATTATGTTTTTTTTTTAAAGGAATAAATAAATCATGCATTTTTATTCTTGCGTCCTTTGAAGGGGGATGGGGGGATGGGGTGTTTTAAACTAAAACCGCCTAAACCCATTAAGGAATCCACCCAGGGGCGTAACTAGAGGGGGGGTCCAAATTCGAAAGTCCCCCGGGCCCCAGCTTGAGGGGGGGGCCCAAATATTTTTTGCATTAAATATTAAGTACATTATCACATGTCATGATGTCGAATCTCAAAATGCAGGGGCCCCCAAACAGGCCAAGCCCGCCGCCCCCCCGGGCCCCGAATCCCTAGATTCGGCACTGAATACACCGAATGCCCGCCAGATTAGTGACACTGAAAAGAAAAAAAACTAAATTTACTTCCATTATACTTTTTTTATGATTTATTTACTGGTGCGACGGTGCCCCCACTGAAAAATGAAATCTCTCGACCGACCCTGTGTGTCGCGACCACGCTTTGAGAATCACCGTGTTCAAGTGTGTTCTCTTAACATCAATAGCTAAAAAAGAAAATCACAAATACGCTATGCCGTTACAATAACTAGAAAACGGTTTTGGGTACATTTTTCTTAACATTTGATTCTTTTTTTTAACCTGCCCCCCTCTCCTCATCTCCTCTTAATTTCTGTTAGGGGGGCCACCCTCAAGTAAATCTTGGGGGGCCCAACAGCTACCAAGTCATTTTGGTCAAGGGCACAAAGTGTGCCACCGGTCGACCACCCTGTACCTAACACAGCGTAGACCTCCCCATAATATGAGACTCGTCCATTAGCTTATCCGTTCAGATCTCAACAACACCGTACTAATACTAATAAACCGTGCACTTTTAAAGTGAGAACATAAATGTAACTGAATATGGCAGAGAACAACAGCTCATTCTGCCCAATTCCACTGAAGAATCGCAATGTATAAATCGCACGGCAATGTGTATTAATCGGACGGCTATGCACCGGTAATAAATCGCAATGTATAAATCGGACGGCTATGCACCGGTAATACATTTTGCTGCGCCCGCACATGTGTAGATTAATAAAAAGAATCAACTTCCTGTTTAAAAAAAATGACACACTCTGTGTTTCAGAGATGATCCATGTTTACAGCTGGGAAGGGGAAAAAAACAGCCGTCAGGTAAGCTGTTCATGGCTACTGCGGAGGGCACTACACAAATACAGCACACATTTGCTACATTATCTTATTTTATTTGTTTAAAAAAAAAACCTATTTGAATTTCTGACACAATGGCGGCAATTTCAGTAAGAGGCCACTTCTGGACTTCGTTAAAGGCCGTCAGACAAACTTAATAAATAATAATTTTTTAAAAAAATAACAAATAATATTCAGAAATTAAGAGGCATAGTTAATGTACGTAAAGTGACCAGTAGCATACTATATAATTTCAAATCGGCATATATGAAGTCGATTTTCGTTCTTTAGTAAATCCTTTTACTCTGTGATCAATTAAAAAATCTGGCATCTTAATGTTTACCTTCCGGTGTGAGTGTGGTTCTTTGTATTTTTTTTTCTTTCGCTCTTTAATTCTGAAGGTTAAAAAACTTCTGGCCACTGACACAAGAAGAAAGCGAAAACATAAACTGACGTGGAAATCAAATTAAACAGAATTATAAAGTCATCTCGAGAAATTGGGGGGAGGGGGGGGCGGGATAGTAAGGGAAGCAGAGGCAGACTTCCGGAATATAAAAACGGTACAACAGTATTTGCGCGGTATTGCCAACTAGCCATCTATCATCAGAACAATTTGTAATCGATAGTCTAGCTAGGCCAGTGGTCACCAACCTTTCTTCTCGCCAAGGACCCTGTCAATGTTTGATAATTTCACCGCGGCCCAACTGGGGGGAAAGGGCAGGGGTAGCGGGCGGGGGGGTGGGACGTTAATTATTTATGTTTAAGACTCAATTAAGACTGCTTTGATTGACAATACCTGTATAAATTTAATGTTTCTTGGGCGGCCCAGTACCATTTGATATACGGACCGGTAACCGGTCCGCGGCCCGGAGGGAGGGGACCACTGATCCAGGCGGCCATCGATACTAAGGAGGGAACCAATTGGCGGGGGGGGGGACTTACGTCTTGCTGACACCTACTAGAAGTTCAAAGTTCACTCTAATGTTATTTTAAAAAAGACATTTTGTGAATCGCGAATTCGCGAGGTATTTATCAGTTTTAGAAAAAAATGGTTTAAGTGCGACTTTTACATTCTGGCAGACGACTTGCATTGCTCAACTGTCACACCAGGCAATTTGGCCGCTTTTCTGGAATAGGATGGGTCAGTGGGGGGGGGGGGGACACAAATGTACCTTTGCCTGTGGCTCCCAGGAGCGTAAGAAAGACCCTCCTCTCTATCAGATAAGCTATCTGTCAGGTTCTGTCAGGTTGGTTAACTATCTACCAGGTGCTGTCAGGTTAACTATCAATCAGGTGCTGTCAGGTTAACTATCTATCAGGTGCTGTCAGGTTAACTATCAATCAGGTGCTGTCAGATTTGATATCTATAATGTGCTGTCAGGTTAGCTATCTATCAATTGCTATACGATATGCTATCTATCAGGTGCTATCAGACATGCTATCTATCAGGTGCTATCAGCTACGCTATCTATCAGGTGCTATCAGATTTGCTATCTATCAGGTGCTATCAGATTATATATCTAGTAAGTGATATCGTAGCAATCAGTTACCAATAATTCGTAGTGCTTCTACCAACCCGGGGGGGGGGCAAGGCGGATGGTCTAGTGGTGCCAGTCACCAACGATGCAATGTGCCATAACATAAGGTTTAAAGAGACATGATTGTTTTTTTTTTTTACCTTTAGTTTTAATTACAGTGGAATGTTCAATCCCCGTTTTTTTTTTTTGCTATAATTTCACAACGCCGTATTTGAAATTGAAACTTTTGTTGTCTAAACCAATTGGTTCCCACCCAACCCAACCCCCGGGCCGCGGACCGGTACCGGGCCGTGGATCAAATAGTACTGGGGCCGCCCCGAAAAAAAAAACATTACATTATTTCCTTTCTATTTACAAGGGTGTGTTTCTCTCGGGGATGGTGCGACTTTCCATAGACTCGGTGGTTATAACCGGGGAGCTGAGCGGCCGTGAGCGGCAGTAACATTGTAAATCAAAAACAATCTAATTATAATTAATTATAACTAATAATACAACAGTATTTGCAGTTTAAAATACAATCATGAAAAAAAAAAATCGGATCTGCCCGAAACCGATCCAGCCTAAGGGGATATAACTCTATGCAAAGGTTTTTGCATGGGGGCTGTCCATTATTTATGTCAACAAATTTTGGCGATTTTTTTTACCTCCCCCCTCCCCCTTGTCAACAACTTGTCAAACTTCCAGAGACCCCCCCCCCTATAAAATTACGTCAACATTTGATTACCCCCCCCCCCCCACACACACAAAAAAAAAGGTGGCTTCCAAAATGTTTATGTGGCAAAATAAGTAGGAATATAGTTAGTTTAATTAAAGTACTGAATGTTAAGCGAGTGTGTAACACACGACTACAAATGCTGCTTAATTTCCCTTCATTAAGTAATTATATTAATTTTTTTTAAAAAAGTAACATTGTTGACGTCAACTTTTCTTGACCTCCCCCCCCTCCCCCCTATTTTGTTGACGTAATTAATGGACAGCCCCTTGATACAGCTAGTATATAAATATTCAACGTCTCGGTCCATTCCCGCCCCCCCCCCCCCCCCCAACCCCCAACTGGGGCCGCGGTGAACTTATCAAACGTCAACCGGTCCGCGATAAGAAAAAAATTGTGGGAGGGGGGGGGGAGAGACCGCTGGTCTAAACTGTAAACTTTTGTTGTTTCACCTTCAACTTTTCTAACTGTAACTGGACTATAAAGTTTTGCTTTTCAACTCTAAAATTTGTTGTAATTTGGGGGAAAAAAAAACATGTACTAAAATTAGCATTTACCTTGTAATGAGTTAGTTCCAATAATTGAACTCTTTTGAACTTTCACTTCACTCGAGAACTAAACAAAACAGAGTTGCATAACCTATATAAGACCTAAATCGCGACTATAGCTCTCGGGATATTTTTGTTTCATATGCTGCTTGGTTGTGACTGTAAGAAAATAACAATCATCAATCAACCGGGCTGTAACACATCACGCACGGTCACACACATTCACACGCACACAAACACACAAACACACACACACACACACACACACACACACACACACACACATACAAGGCGACAGGCCAGGATAGACAAGCCTTAATAAATTGGTCAGGCGACTTGAAATTTTGATTTCTGTCTTCAGGAGTGGGCGGTGGCTAGACTGTCGCATGTTGGGTGAAGAAATTCAGGGAGGGGCGGGGCGGGGCGGGGGTTAGAGGTTAGGACATGGGGAGGGGGAGCTAACTACGTAGTTTTTAATAGGGGGACTTTAAAAAAAAAAAAATACGTCCGCTGCACACCGTGTCAAACAATATCAATCCCCCGTGGATTTCATCATCCGCTCCACTCCTGTACCCCCTGCCCCCTCTCTCGCCCCCCCCCCCTCTCCAAGCCAACAGTTCAAACTGTCAGGCCTCGAAACTTGACCCGGATCTGACATTGTCCCAATTAACGGCAGAATGTTTCCGATGAACTCTGCGGTTTACGAATTGAAACTTTCACACCTGAAGAAGTCTTCTATTTTTGATTGTTGTATTATTGTTGTTGTATTATTGTTGTTGTTTTGTTGTTGTTGTTGTGTTTTTTTTTCACAGAGACAGACTGAGAGAGAGAGAGAGAGAGAGAGAGAGAGAGAGAGAGTTTGGGATCAGGCCTATAAGATTGAGAGATATGATACACTGAGAGTAAACAGCATCAATGAGATGTTGCATGTATATGAATGATAGAGGAACAGAGAATAAGACTTAATGAATGTTTGAAGCGGTGGGAGGGGTGAAAGAGTTGGGAAATAACCGGTGGAAGTGGACCGTCGAATGTCTGATAAATAAATTACGATCAGGCATAAAATTGGAATAAAATAATGATTAGGGGTCGATCTAGCGTCATGATTAAGAATCGATCTGGCATCATGATTAAGAATCGATCTGGCATCATGATTAAGAATCGATCTGGCATCATGATTAAAAATCGATCTGGCATCGTGATTAATAATCGATCTGGCATCGTGATAAAGAATCGATCTGGTCTGAGGATTGACGGTTGGTCTGGCATAATGATTGAGGATTGATCTGGCCTAATGATTGAAGTTTTGATATTGCAGAACGAGTGAAGATTAATACGGCATAATGTGGATGAATATAAGTGACATTAATGAATGGGGATTCATCTAGCAAATTGATTGCTAATTATTGTCAACAATGATTGAGGACTGTTCTGATTTCATGGCTGAGCATTGATTGGATGATTAATGATGAATGGTACTAATTTGACTGGCGATGATGTTGACTTGACATTTCAGTATCCCGTCCACTGGTAAAGCTTAATTCATCCCGGAACTCGGTTTTAATACTAAAAGCTAGTAAACCGGGCTACCACTGTGCTTAAACCGGGCTACCACTGTTCTTAAACCGGGCTGCCACTGTGATTAAACAGGGCTACCACTGTACTTAAACCGGGCTACCACTGTTCTTAAACCGGGCTACCACTGTTCTTAAACAGGGCTACCACTGTTCTTAAACCGGGCTGCCACTGTGATTAAACAGGGCTACCACTGTGCTTAAACCGGGCTACCACTGTTCTTAAACCGGGCTGCCACTGTGATTAAACAGGGCTACCACTGTACTTAAACCGGGCTACCACTGTACTTAAACCGGGCTACCACTGTACTTGAACCTTTCACCGAGCCCCCTTAACAACACATCTTACTTACCCCCCACCCAGAGGCGGATTTTAGGACGGGCGCAATTATTTAGGGGCCCCGCGTTGACCAATTTTAAACCCTTTAAATATATCTCTCTCTTTCTCAAGGGCCCAATGTTTTCTTCTGCTCCCTGGGTTTCCACTGACAAAAAGTCCTCTCCGGCCCCCACCCCGGGCGAATCAGTGTGCTAGACCCCCCTCCCCCCCCCAGGGACGACAACGACTTGGGCTGAAATGTTTAAAAGATCGATTGGGCCCACCAAGAGTAGATAAACATTAATGAATTATTCTTGTGAAGATCATTTGTTGGGGCCCCCAAGATCGTATTTCTCTTTAAGACCGCTTTCCGTGTACCTGCACCCATGGGCGTCGCTAGGAACTTTTCCGGGGGGGGCAAAATTTTCCAGGGGGGGGGGGCAAATAACAACTTTATGACATTTTTTTAAAATGTGGGGGGGGGGAGCAAAAGCCCCCCTCTTATATGACATTTTTTCAAAATTTATGGGGGGGGCGCAAATGCCCCCCTTACCCCCCCCCCAATCACGAATACGCCCATGCCTGCACCCTAGATGGGCAAACGCGTGGGCAGGCCCCGTGATGTAACACGGCCCTGGAATGTTGGCTCAGTTTAGACCTACAGTAACTGGGCTGGGGCGAGGGGTGGGTGGGAGGGTGGACTAAACCAGATCACATTTAAGTAGGCTAAAAGCTGAGTGGGTGTTAATTAATTACCAGGAGTTAATCATTCTTCCATCAAAGTAAAAAAGCTAATATGCCCCCGATTAATTCAACGCACAAATTGTTGCAGTTCTTCTCTCCCCTTGGTCTACGAATCCAGAGCTAGATTGCCGCATTCCAGACATATTTATTTATGTTAATGAAAAAACAGCCGAATTGTTTACTTCCGGTCTCTTTTTGGATTATTTAGGTGAGCGTTAGTTTAATTATATTTTTTTTTATTATTATCATTATTGCATTCCTGACTAAAAAGAAAACTGCGTTAAACGTACTCCTTGCTTTCATTGCTTGCTTAAAGGGTTCTAAAATCGTTTAAACTAAGTCCGGCTATTTCTGGAGAAATTTTGCAATAATTGTTTTTTTTTTAATTAGTTGGTTTTCTGTTTGAAATCTGTCGTGCAGGTCATAAGTAAAAAAAAATAGAAAAATGTTAAGTTCATCATAACTAAAGAACAGCGAATTTGTGTGCCGGGAGATGTTTTTAAAAGAATGTGAATCTGGGTTGTTGTAATTTGTACACCGGAAGCTGTGTTGAACATATGCTGGAATGCCTCTGGTTACCACCAGCTAGAGAGAGAGAGAGAGAGACAGAGAGAGAGAGAGAGAGAGAGAGAGAGAGAGAGAGAGAGAGAAATAGCATAAAAGAGAAAAGAGTGAGAGAGAGAATAACAGAGGAGAGAGAGTGAGAGAGAGATAGGGAGAGAGAGAGAGTGTGTGTGCTTGAGAGAGGGAGAGACAGAGAGAGAGTGTGTGTGTGTTTGAGAGAGAGGGATAGAGACAGACAGAAAATAGAGTGTGTGTTTGAGAGAGAGGGAGAGAGAGAGTGTGTGTGTTTGAGATAGATGGGGGAGGCGTCTAAGTTTACTTACTAAACCCTCTATAGCCCTCACGTGACGTGTTGTGATCATGTGCAAATGACGTGTGTTCTTTTTTCTTCCGAAAATGACGTACAACGAATTCGTCCATGCATAAAAAGAAAATTGAGAAATGATGAAGATTCGTGTATATGAGAGGGTGGCGGTCAAGGAGAGGAGAGGAGAGGAGAGAGAGAGAGAGAGAGAGAGAGAGAGAGAGAGAGAGAAAGGGGCAGATGGGAATCTTTAGCTCTGGTGTTTTCAAAATCTCAACTTCCTTGTGAACGTGAATGCATTTAAAACGAATGTTACGTCACAAACCTTGTCTTCAATTAGTCCTGTGCCAACCAGTTGCCAACCAGCTAAAATAAGGTCGATCGGAGTAAATCACACAACTGTCGACCAGAGGACCTCGGGCAATGAAGAAACCCGCTTAGTATCGATACCTCTGATGTTCAAACTTTGTATGTGCACAATATGTTGCCAATAAGGATCTCTAAACATCTCTGGAATCTCTGCCTAGGAACCCCCGTCCTAGCTACCCAAGAGCGGCACTGTGTACAAGCCACATCAAACTGTCCGTGGGTCGCTACCCACTCTTTGAGAGCCACTGTTTCTGTGGCTCCACCTTAATGGAAACCACTAGCCATCGTTTTGTTGTTATTTTTGTTTTTGTTTTTCTACATTTTCCCAAAAGACCAAAAGTAGTTTTCAATTATAAGCCGAAAGTGCAGAGTGTTGGAATGAACTTTATTTTTTTTCCTCCATTGATAGAACATTTGTCATGCGCAAGTGGACACACCCCCTTTCCTGTTAATGTCTGGGGCTAGGTCGCTTCCCGCTCTGAAACATCTGGCTAATACTTTGTTTACATTTTTCAATGTCTAGTGGACTCTAGCGACCTGGTAGTATTTTTTTTTGTACTGAACAATAGTACATTTATGGGGGGGGGGGGGGGAAAACAACCTTGTACTAGGGGATTCCCCTTATGACGCTGCTGTCATTCACTGCGTCTAAATATATCAGCACATGAATAATAAGTTGGTAGCTCGCTTGTTTTATTTGCTTGTTTTAAATTTCAGACCTACACAGTGGAGGATTTACTTATAAACTACACATCCGTGTGAGTGACTGTCATATATACTTAAATACTTGGCACTGGCATAGAATATATGGACTTATAAAGGGGGGGGGAGCCCATATCTCAAATAGCATAGGGCCTTATCGAATCAAAGTCCGGCCCTGGAACAAACTACACCAAGCCTTATTGTCGCCCGGGTTCAAAAAAAGTATTTTGTCTCCATACCGAGATGGTACACTCCCCCCATCCGGGAGGGGGGGGCGCGGGGCTTGGCACCCCGGGATCTTCCATCGTCTACTGCTATCTATCTATAAGTCTGTATTTGTTTTGCACTCACCCTTGGACCACTGGGCTGCGCGACTCTGCATCCGGACCCTTTAACAGGTAACGTGCCAGCCCGGGGGTGGGGGCTGGATGGCCCGAGTGGTGCAGATCGCTTGACCATCGGTCTGAGAGTACCGGGTTCGATCCTGGGGGAACATTTTCCAGGTCAAACCAGTGCTGGGGGGTTCAACCCGAATAACGTCTAAGGGAGGGGGGACCAGACCCTTGCTCTACTTAGTCAAAATGTATTACATGCCCCCCCACCCCTTGCTATTGCCTGGCCCCTGCTGTAGAATTTTCACGCAACGGGGCTGGAGGGGACCCCGGTAGGGTAAAATGACTTCCTTTAAAATGACTTGATTACTAGTAGTAGTAGTAGTAGTGTGTGGTCGGGGGGGGGGGAGATCCAGTTTGGTGGAGGTCGTCAGAGGGCCCAGGATAAGCCAGTGAAATATCTCGGGTATAAAAAGTTTTAAAAGGGGGGCGAAGATTTGCTCAAGTCAACGGAACACACTTCTACAAATGTGATTTGTGTTCCCCGAGCGGTAGTGCGCATGACTGTCTACCTGAATGTCTTGGGTTCGATCCCCATGTCTTAACGATGTCGCCTAAATTCCTCACAGCTTTGAATGGGTGACGACACCAAATTAATCAAGGGGATGGTCGGTCGTGAGGTAAAGCGCTCGACTGTCGATCTGACCAGGAAAATTTTCATGTCATCCCGTGGTGCCTCCATGGTGGGGATGAAAGAAGGGCACCATAAAAACCGTCCCACATAGGATCTAAGAGATTTCATCTCATCCTTACAGGGACTTCACACACACACACACACACCAAATCAATCCGCTTATTTGTTGTTCTTTCTTTCATTTACTTGCTTTTTTTTTTAAAAAAACATCTCACATGTCGTGTGATCAATTTGTTTGTTTGTTTGTAAAATATATTTACTGCTAGACCGAAATGTATCGCCATGTTTGTTTCGCCAAGTTTGTATTGCCGTGTTTGTATAATTACACCCAGCAATCAACGTTTCTTGCACACAGAATGAGTCAATTTTTTCCGTTATCTGTCTCTGCCGACGGTATTCATACGCAAGAGAGTCACAAGTAAGTTTTTTTTCTCCACGTACGGTAACCCCCCCCCCCCAGTACAGCTGATTCATCTGCACCTAGAATAATGTATGCTGTGTAGAGATTTAGTGCGGTGGTGGTGGTGGTTGGGGGAGAGGGGGGAACTCGATAGAAAAAGTAGTTCCAACCATAGCCACACCATTGGTTGAAGCAGTGCGTGGGTCTAGCCCAGATGCGTACCTAGGGTGGGGGAGGAAGAGGGTTCAAATTCGAAAGTCATCCCTGGGCCCCAGCTTGATGGGGGCCCCAATTTTTTTTACATCGAGTATTAAGTATATTATCTCATGTCATGGTGCCGAATGTCAAAATGCAGGAGCCCACAAAGATGCCAAGTCCCCCCCGGGACCCCCAAATCCCCAGGTTCGGCACTGGTCAAGCCAGAATGTATGGACACACCGGGTATAAATTTTGGAGTGGGTTTCTTTTTATTTTATTTCAGCCATTGGGATTGTATCGTACTGTTTTCCCATCCATTGTCAAACAGTTCAGCGCTGTTGAGGAAGGGAGTATGGAGGCAGTCCGTTCTGAAGACCGTTATCTACCATATCTGGACCTATTCAAGGACCACGGTGGCTTAAAGCTATTCCGTGTCCATATCACTACCAAGGACCATGGATGTCACTGTCGCATTGCTGAGGGGGTTGGAACCCATGACTTGGACTAGTGCAGTCTACAATGCCAGCAACTCACCATGTCTTCATCGACCAAAGAAAGTCCCCTATAGACTGACAGATAGATAGATAGATAGACACGCTGACAGACAGACAGACAGATAGATAGATAGACAGACAGATAGATAGATAGATAGATAGATAGATAAATAGATAGATAGATAGATAGATAGATAGATAGATAGATAGATAGATAGATAGATAGATAGATAGATAGATAGATAGATAGATAGATAGATAGATAGATAGATAGATAGATAGATAGATAGATAGATAGATAGAGAAATTGAGAGAAATTGTTCATTAATGTCCACAATACATAGTCGGTGTTTATATGTTCTACTTTCTATCAAGCCGTTAGATAACAAAGAGAAGGCTGCTGATCCGGCCACGAGAGAGAAGGCTGCTGATCCGGCATCACATTTAGGATATGCTACGTTTCAGAATTAAAAAAAAAAACACCACACCTCTCCACCCCCCCCTTCCCCACCGACCGACCTTGTCCCGACCCCCTCCTCCCTCCCTGCCCCCCTCCCACCCTCTCTACTATATCAGTGTCATAAAATGACACTAACACCATTTACCTGAGACGCAAAAAAAAAAAATATTTACGACTAGACGGAAATGCTAACCCGCTGTACGGCGTCTTTCATTCATAAAATGTGTTCTGGTGGGTGGGTGGGGAGGGGGGGGTGGGAGACCATGAATGAACCAAGTGACACGCGACGTACAGCGACTCGGCGAGACACTTGTTGGTGTTTCCGTCGGATGTCATTGATAAAAAAAAAAACTTTTTTTTTTTTTTCTACCTTCAAATGGGTATAGTAAGGGGGTGGAGGGATGGAGGGATGGAGGTGGGGCGCTTGTAGTTGTAGTAGTGACGCCGCGGTGAAGTGTGTGTGTGTGTGTGTGCGTGTGTGTGTGTGTGTGTGTGTGTTTTGGTCTGCAGCGGTTCTCATAAGTAGACAAACATACCTACACACACAACCACACACACACACAACCACACACACACACACACATATATACACACACACACACACACAACCACACACAACCACACACACACACACACACACACAGGGCCACAGTAGTCGGAATACAATAGCAGGCCTTGTTTATTTTAACCATAATTTCATCTTGAGTGATTAGGAGAGAGAGGGGGAGGTGGTGGTAGGAAACAGCATGGCTGTCTAATATGTTTCTCTGTATCGACATCTGTATGTGTGTGACTGTGTGTCTGTCTCTTTCTGTCACTATCTCTCTTTTTATTCTATATACGCTGTTATCTTTCACACAAAAATAAGTTCCAGGGAGCAAATTGCATTTATGTCAGTGACTTTCGGACACAGTAGATTATAAATATAGATAGATAGATAGATAGATAGACAGACAGACAGACAGACAGACAGACAGACAGATAGATAGATAGATAGATAGATAGATAGATAGATAGATAGATAGATAGATAGATAGATAGATAGATAGATAGATAGATAGATAGATAGATAGATAGATAGATAGATACCAGTAGTCTGGACACTTCATTAGTAGTATGGTACAGTGTATCAGTAGTATGTAGTCTAGTACAGTGTATCAGTAGTCTAGTACAGTGTATCAGTAGTGTGGTACAGTGTATCAGTAGTCTGGTAGAGTGTATCAGTAGTGTAGTACAGTATATCAGTAGTCTGGTACAGTATATCGGTAGTCTGGTACAGTGTATCAGTAGTGTAGTACAGTATATCAGTAGTCTGGTACAGTGTATCAGTGGTGTAGTACAGTATATCAGTGGTATGTATTCTGGTACAATGTATCAGTAGTCTGGTACATTATATCAGTAGTCTGTTACAGTATATCAGTAGTCTGGTACAGTGTATCAGTAGTCTGGTACAGTATATCAGTAGTCTGGTACAGTGTATCAGTAGTCTTGTACAGTGCATCAGTAGTCTGGTACAGTGTATCAGTAGTCTGGTACAGTGTATCAGTGGTGTAGTACAGTGTATCGGTAGTCTTGTACAGTGTATCAGTAGTCTGGTAAAGTGATACTGACTTCTTCCTAAACCTCACGGCGTGTCCTACATAAACAGACCCAGGAGCGCCCCACCCCGCTACACCCACGTACTAAAGGACCCGTTGTGATCCGGGCCCAATCCGTGACCGAACCTAGGTTCTGTTAATGGGCTCATCCTACATAGATAAGAGGCCCTAACCTAATTTTCAGAGATTTTTTGTGTGTTGACTCTGGATAAGTTTGACCATAACAATATGTTACTTACTACTAAATATGTAGTCTAGATAGGTTGGCCCATGATAAAATGTCCCTAACTTCTAGTGGTCTAGATAGGTTGGACAATAACAACATGTCTCTAACTGTCTAGTGGTCTATATAGGTTGGACCATAACAACATGTCCATAACTGTCTAGTAGTCTAGATAGGTTGGACCATAACAACGTGTCCCTAACTGTCTAGTAGTCTATATAGGTTGGACCACAACAACATGTCCATAACTGTCTAGTGGTCTATATAGGTTGGACCACAACAACATGTCTAGCAGTCTATATAGGTTGGACCACAACATGTCTAGCAGTCTATATAGGTTGGACCACAACATGTCTAGTAGTCTATATAGGTTGGACCACAACATGTCTAGTAGTCTATATAGGTTGGACCACAACATGTCTAGTAGTCTATATAGGTTGGACCACAACATGTCTAGCAGTCTATATAGGTTGGACCACAACATGTCTAGCAGTCTATATAGGTTGGACCACAACATGTCTAGCAGTCTATATAGGTTGGAACACAACATGTCTAGCAGTCTATATAGGTTGGAACACAACATGTCTAGCAGTCTATATAGGTTGGAACACAACATGTCTAGTAGTCTATATAGGTTGGAACACAACATGTCTAGTAGTCTATATAGGTTGGACCACAACATGTCTAGTAGTCTATATAGGTTGGACCACAACATGTCTAGCAGTCTATATAGGTTGGACCACAACATGTCTAGTAGTCTATATAGGTTGGACCACAACATGTCTAGCAGTCTATATAGGTTGGACCACAACATGTCTAGCAGTCTATATAGGTTGGACCACAACATGTCTAGCAGTCTATATAGGTTGAACCACAACATGTCTAGTAGTCTATATAGGTTGGACCACAACATGTCTAGTAGTCTTGAGCAGTGGTCCCCAACCTTTTTCTCACCACGGACCGGTCAGCGTTTGATAATTTTACCGCGGCCCGCTGGAAGAGGGGGAGGGGCTGGAGTTGATTATTTCTCGTCCATTAGAAAGTCGCCACAATCACGAGAGAAATACATAAAAAGGAAATAATTTAATGTTTTCTTGGGCGGCCCGGTAACATTCGTTCCACGGACCGGTACCGGTCCGCTGTCCGGGGTTTGGGGACCACTGGTCTGGAGAATCGAATGACATGAAAGTCGCATGCTATATCCATCATAAAAAAAAAACAAGAGCAGCCAGATTCAAGTTAAGTTCAGGATGTGACTGTACAATACGGCCATCATAGTCAGGTGTCCGTGTATACTGAAAACAAGAAAGCTACAAGAAGAAAAAAAAACGAATTGATAGAAGTGACCAGTAAATAACGTTCCTTTGATTATAAAGAAGATTGTGGCATTGATTTTTTTTTTTTTACAAGGTGTTCTTTTAAAGTATTGGTCTAATATGAGTTATTTCTTCTTTTTTTTGTTAATCTGTTGATGTATTTATTTTCATATAGATTTCTGGAATGGAGTGGGTTAGTGTGGAATGTAGTGATTTATAGAATTCTTCAGATTGGGTGGGCAATTAAAAAGAAAAATAATAGCATCGATTTTATTGAGAAATTCGGAGTACTTTTTTGAAAATATGACCCCCCTGGGTGGGAGGTGGGGAATTGGAAGTTTTCTCGGCAAATTCGCTTTTAAAAAAACAATACCTTTAGCCGCTGCAGAAATAAACAAATTTTAACTAAAGTTCACACAATTATTTAATTGCTCATTATTGAGAATGGTTATATTTTAGGCCTCCAACATACAAAGTAGGTCAGGGCCTCGTATTAATGTTAAGATTTGTTTTCGTTTTCAGTCTAAGTTTGTGTTATATATATATATATATATATATATATATATATATATATATATATATATATATATATATATATATGGAAGTAAACCCGTTAAAAGACATTAGATGATTTTTTTATTAATACGACATTTTGTCAAATATATATATATATATATATATATATATATATATATATGTATGTATATATATATATATATATATATATATATATATATATATATATATATATATATATATATGTATATATAGGCCTGTGATAGGGGAGTGGTGGAATTTGCCGTAGACTGCTGTGAACCGCTGTACGTCAGTGGTTGCATAAATCAAGGGAGGTCACCTTTAATTGGTATTACTCATACAGTTATAGAACTCGGTTCTCACGCGCCGTTGGCTCCGAATGAATGAGTCATTCGCTCTGGCGTCGTTGTTTGTTGACACCCTTGTTTTGAAAAAAGCGAACCCCTGCACCCATACGCTCGCGCGATGAATTGTCACCTTGCACCACCCCTTCCGTCCCCCCCACACAATGCCCGTTCTTTTTTAAAAATACAACAATCAGGCAGTTGGATGTTATTCATTTTTTTATTTTTTGTAATGTATTTAAATCGTTTCCTTTTCGGCTCTAAGTAAAGACTTCCATTTATGGATCAGTTTTATAGGACTGAGTCACCCGTGTCGTATATTTAGACTAGTTTCGAGTGACCTATTTACATGACGTGCCAATAGTACATGCTGATAAGGATGTATGAATAGGTGGTACGAACTGTAGGAGGGCTCTTTTATTATTATTATTTTGAATGTGTTTGACCCTCCATGTTTCATCGATGTTTGTTTATATTTCATTTCAAGGTTAGAAGTAAGTCCAGGATTGGGGGTTTGAAAGAGGGATTCTTGGTCTCAATAATTTGAAAATTCGGGCACTCGTTTGAAGGCGTATGAGAATCGTAGCTTTGTGTCACATGATTTTTGTTTTTAATTGGTCGGTTATAGTATTAGTCAATCGTGGTCCGTGTTTCCTCAAACATGGCCGCTACAATTAGGAATTCTGGGGGCCCTAACAATGACAATGTGACCCCCTCCCCCCCCCAGACACACACAGTTTTTTCTTTTTTTTTGCAGAAAAATAAATTAATTTTTAAAAAAAAAGTTTCAAAAGCGACTAGGTCCCTTAAAAGTGAGTGGTTGCCCCCCCCCGGAAACCAATCCCTTAAGCAGTGCGCTTGTGCGCGCGCACAGAACTTGCAAAGCACGCGCGTACACATTACAACAGAGCTCACACACGTGTAGTTTAGTCCGCTATTACTATTGACGCGAACTCACATTTCGAGTCCCCCCCCTCCAAAGTTGCACAGCAGATATTTTTTTTTCGCCGCGCATAGTTTTGGGAAAATCCGAACAAACAATTCGTCCCATCTCGGTTCAAGCTGGGGCCCGGAGGGACTTTTGAATTTGGACCCACCCTTCCTCCCACCCTAGGTACGCCTCTGTACGGAAAGCATGATCGGTTACAGATCAATTCGGTATTCAAGTCCAGAAAGCCTGTACAATAAAAATAATAATCTCGAATCTTTACACTACAGTGGACATAACTTCTTTCTCCACAGCCGACGGTCCGAACACAGTAAATACTTTTCCATGTCCGACCAAGATGGACACTACTGTCCAACCCACGTCAAATTATTTGTAACCTATAGGATGTAAAAAAAAAATGTTACAGAAACTTTTTCTTTTGACACAAGGCGACGTGTATTACAAAATAAACCAGGGATTCTTCACAGTGAAACAGACACACTTAAACATATGCACACACACAAAATAAAGACACACATACACACACTTTAACATACGCACACACACACACACTTACACACCCACACAACCAACATACTGAGACACACACACACTTACACACCCACACAACCAACATACTGAGACACACACACACTTACACACCCACACAACCAACATACTGAGACACACACACACTTACACACCCACACAACCAACATACTGAGACACACACACACTTACACACCCACACAACCAACATACTGAGACACACACACACTTACACACCCACACAACCAACATACTGAGACACACACACACTTACACACCCACACAACCAACATACTGAGACACACACACACTTACACACCCACACAACCAACATACTGAGACACACACACACTTACACACCCACACAACCAACATACTGAGACACACACACACTTACACACCCACACAACCAACATACTGAGACACACACACACTTACACACCCACACAACCAACATACTGAGACACACACACACTTACACACCCACACAACCAACATACTGAGACACACACACACTTACACACCCACACAACCAACATACTGAGACACACACACACTTACACACCCACACAACCAACATACTGAGACACACACACACTTACACACGCACACAACCAACATACTGAGACACACACACACTTACACACCCACACAACCAACATACTGAGACACACACACACTTACACACGCACACAACCAACATACTGAGACACACACACACTTACACACCCACACAACCAACATACTGAGACACACACACACTTACACACCCACACAACCAACATACTGAGACACACACACACTTACACACCCACACAACCAACATACTGAGACACACACACACTTACACACCCACACAACCAACATACTGAGACACACACACACTTACACACCCACACAACCAACATACTGAGACACACACACACTTACACACCCACACAACCAACATACTGAGACACACACACACTTACACACCCACACAACCAACATACTGAGACACACACACACTTACACACCCACACAACCAACATACTGAGACACACACACACTTACACACCCACACAACCAACATACTGAGACACACACACACTTACACACCCACACAACCAACATACTGAGACACACACACACTTACACACCCACACAACCAACATACTGAGACACACACACACTTACACACCCACACAACCAACATACTGAGACACACACACACTTACACACGCACACAACCAACATACTGAGACACACACACACTTACACACCCACACAACCAACATACTGAGACACACACACACTTACACACGCACACAACCAACATACTGAGACACACACACACTTACACACCCACACAACCAACATACTGAGACACACACACACTTACACACCCACACAACCAACATACTGAGACACACACACACTTACACACCCACACAACCAACATACTGAGACACACACACACTTACACACCCACACAACCAACATACTGAGACACACACACACTTACACACCCACACAACCAACATACTGAGACACACACACACTTACACACCCACACAACCAACATACTGAGACACACACACACTTACACACCCACACAACCAACATACTGAGACACACACACACTTACACACCCACACAACCAACATACTGAGACACACACACACTTACACACCCACACAACCAACATACTGAGACACACACACACTTACACACCCACACAACCAACATACTGAGACACACACACACATACACACCCACACAACCAACATACTGAGACACACACACACTTACACACCCACACAACCAACATACTGAGACACACACACACTTACACACCCACACAACCAACATACTGAGACACACACACACTTACACACCCACACAACCAACATACTGAGACACACACACACTTACACACCCACACAACCAACATACTGAGACACACACACACTTACACACCCACACAACCAACATACTGAGACACACACACACTTACACACCCACACAACCAACATACTGAGACACACACACACTTACACACCCACACAACCAACATACTGAGACACACACACACTTACACACCCACACAACCAACATACTGAGACACACACACACTTACACACCCACACAACCAACATACTGAGACACACACACACTTACACACCCACACAACCAACATACTGAGACACACACACACACACACGCGTAGCCCACCCACCCCCACCCCGTAAGTCACCTGACAATAAACCGATTTTTTTTTCTTACTTTATTTCTTTCAAACGACCGAACATCTAATGATTCACCATGCAGGTGTCCTGACACTTCAAACAGAACCAGAGGGTGGAGGTGGGGGAGGGGTCGGGGAAAAGGGAAGGGGGGGGGTAGGGGGGCTTGTTTTAACAGTCTGGTGTTAGTCTTGTTCCTTTCGCGTTCACCCCCCCCCCATTCCACACCCCCCCCCGTCTCACCGGCTGGCAGGATATAAGGGTGGTTGGTTGGTTGGGGGGGGGGTGTAACAAAAACTCTTCTGTTTATAAAGTCACACATATGTAAATTGAGGTCTGCATGTTTGCAGTTGACAAGGTCACGCTGATGTCAAAAAGCGCGTAACCGTTTTGCATTAAGGTCAGTTTAGTTAGTTTAAATGTCAACATAGTTGCAAGTTTGGAGACAGTG
>JAGDYQ010000014.1:6182933-6310267 GCA_021962125.1 Bulinus truncatus | reverse complement strand
TTTTTTCATCCACTTTTTTTTTAGTTTGTAAAAGTTTATTAAGAATGAAGATTATGAAACATATGTAGTTGCAGCAGACTTATCATTTTATGCACCTTTAATAAATGTAAAACCCATTCATTAAGTTCATACGCTTTAATAAACATCTTGTTTAGATAACTAGCAGACAACAATTAACTAAGTTGTTAAAGGAAATAATCATAAACATAATTTCAATAAAAATTTGAACAGTTCAGGAATCAAAACTTGAAAACGTGAGAGGTTTTAATGTAGATCTTAATATAATGGGTTTTTATTAGCATTATAAAATATTTTTTGTGATGTGGAAAGCAAGGGGAGAAAGTCACAGTATTCAACTCATCCACGTTATGTGGTAGATGTGTGATGCTTGTACATGGACCATATCATATACCTGACACGACTTATTTCAGAATAAATTTGATTTGTTCAAATACAATGTAATTTTGTTAATAGACCTGGTACACCCTAAACAGATGGGAGAAGATGGCATAAAATAAAAATGTGTAATATTAACATCAGATAGTGAAAATAAAGGTGGCTGGGCATAGTACTAACTACACAATGTTATGGCTCCCATGAAAAGGTCAAGTTAACCCATTATCTTCAAGGGAATCTTAATTTTTTTTTAGCAGAGTGCTATGATGTATTTTTCAAAACTAGGCCTAATACAAAAAATCATATATCACCTTCTCTTTTTCCTCTTGCTTTAGATCGAGGCGCATCATCTATGAGTAATGTATCCAACGGTAAGCTGTCTGGGAGAATATAGTAACGAATATTGTTGCCTCTTATGCTTAAAGAGTCCAGCTGCTGTGGTTCTTTGTTTTTAACAGTCATCTTTACTGCCTTCAAGTGTGTATTCATACTGACATCCACACCTTAAAAAAAAACAAAAAAATATAATATTCTAATAATGAAAAAGTCTAAACAAACAAAATTCAATAAAGAATCTGACTAGTGATCAGAAACAATATTTCTGCATTTTTTTTTTTGCTGACTGCTTCAGACAATCTATACAAGTGACTGGCCGAAAATCAAGATAGTCAGACCTTTATAATAAAACTTTACCGTTTTATGTTCACTTTAAGGGCCCAACCCAATTAATACGACAAACTTAACGATGTAAGTGTTTAAAAGCAATCTAGTAAATTTAGTGCTGCTGCACAGGGTGCTGATCAAAAGGTTGAGCCAAAAAAGTTTTTGCCTATTTCAAATTTAGAGGCTCCCCAAAATAATTAACCACACAGGGCACCACAAAAGCTAGTCAATGCTCTGGTTTTAAATAATATAAACATTTACAAATTTGAAAGGAATTCTCGTGCACTGTGTAGAGACAGAGTGGAGGGCATCAAGTGTGCTGAGATTCACCTGGGATGTGATTGACATCTACAAGTTCATAAATCTTTAAATAAATACCTGATATTATATTGTAAAGGACAAATAACGAGTGGAGAAGTAGAACCAAATCAGAACTGTATGAACTATATGAAGAACCAAATAACAGCTGAAATCAAAATGAATAGCTTGAGGTGTGTAGGGGACTTAGAAAGAAAGGAAAGCAACAGAGGTCCAAAAGCAACATATAAGGCAACACCCAAAGAGAAAAGGTCTAAAGGCAGACCAAGAAGCAGATGGTTAGAGGAAGTGGAGGAAGAAGACCATGGGTCAGGAAAAATGGAGAAGAGTAGTATGGCAGGCCAGAGCCCTAAATGGGCTGTAGAGCCAAAGGAAGAAGATATATTAGTCAGGGAATGTGCATGGAGGAGTGCTAGAGCTTTACTTCATCTGACCTGGTGGTTCTCACACTCAATATAAGGAGCTTTTTTTTTCTTCATTTATGCTTCAGCTCCAGACGCTACATTAAATACTCAAATCATTATAAAAATATTTATTATTTAAACACATCACAACTCTATGTCAGCTGTATTGTCCTAAAAATGAAAGTCCACATATCCCCAATTATTATAATAATATAATTCATAATATACTATCTAAGTCCTAATTAATCTAACATAACAAAAAGTTATCCCAACTACCTGTAACGGTTCCATGAACTTGAGTGCCATTTTTTAATTCTATTGTAACTGTTTCATGACTTAATTTCATAAGAAACCTGTAAGTAACAATATTCAACATACATTATTCTTAGTACGAAATTATTTTATACTGGAGGACACTTTAAGAAAGTCATGAAATCTTACACTGTGGTTTAATATTACAATTTACAAATTATATGGGAATGGCTGTTGCTAAAATTCAAAATGCAACTATTACTTAAGTGTATCACTGTATGATATACAATTTAATTAATATAGCTCATTACTATGACAAAATAAGTATGTTAAGTCTGATTCGGAGTACATTAGTATTTTAAAGATCGCACTTGTTAGAAGACCAAACGTAACCATTGGTCATGTAACAAGTGCCTTTAAAAACCGAACGCACTTGTTAGAAGACCAAACGTGACCATTATATTAGGGTATAAGGAACATGACATATATAAATTTTTTTTTTTTTTAAGGATTAGGGATGGAGATAGGGTTAAGGTGTGGAGCAATATTATCTACGGCTGGAACACGAAGTAAAAAAAATACGAAGACCAAACGTTTGGTCATGTAACAAGTGCCTTTAAAGATAATACTGATCACTGTCCAAATACTGTCATTTATAATTATGAATGGAATTTTAACAAAAATGTAAGTCAAGGAATTTGTGTCTGTAAATTTTATATATATATGTTCTTCTTTACAATTAATATATGCAATTGCATTATATATTAACACAAGACCATACGATGTTTAGACAATAATAATGTGTGTAGTAAAAAAATGTATATCGGGTTTTGTTTTTATAAATTCAAATTAACATGTAAACAAAGGAGCCAGAAATACCGGTATACCAGTTTTCGATTGGCTTAATTTGGTACAATATACTAAAAAAATAAACCAAGTTTTCAATAAAATGAGCATTTCTGATATATGTTAGGTAATATTTTACCTGACAAGTTTCATGATGGATTAGATTTTTGGGCGCTTCAATATGAAGCAAACCTAAATATAATACGGCGGTAAGACGTTGGCGACAAATTTTTAAGCTTCCGGAAATGAAAGCTGTCAGGAAACGTAAATGCAGTTATAGAAATGGTTACGCCGTATAACAGTTTTTCCCTCCCCTTATTAATCGTAATAATGAAAAACGTTGTCATCAACACGTTCGTTGTGTGAAATTGAATAATTTAAAATAGCTGCTTTAATAAATCTATTTTCATTCATCTCTGAATTACTTATTTCTTAGTTTTTAATTTTTTTCTTGAATATCCGGACACAATCATTTGCTTGCATACGTATTACAAGATTCCAATAGATTACATCATGTTATTTACTAGTAGTAAAAAGTAAATCATTCTTCAAACACATCAAATGCGAAATGTATGACAGTGTTTAATATATTATGATTCATGAACATTCCAAGTGATGCTCGTCTGAATCATGTTGACAGTGTAGTTTTCATTTTGATGTCGCATAAAAACATGTTAACTAGACATTCTAAAATATCATTTATTCACGCACTCATAAGTCAGTTCAATCATGTATGCAGTTTTAGCCGTCCAATGACTGTCTTCAAGATCTCGCGTGGGTTCTGATACAAATAAAAATAAAACCCCAAAACAAAACATACTAATGTCAGTGGTATAGTTAAAATATCCATGCCAGCAGATGCGTAACAAGGGGGGGGGGGGGATGGGTACAAAGTCGAAAGCCCCCCCCCCCCCGGACACAACTTTTGGGGGACGCTAATATTTTTTTACATTAAATATTAAGTACATTATCTCATGTCGTTATGTCGAATGTCAAAAGGCAGAGGCCCCCAAAATGGCTAAGCCCCCACCCCGGGCCCCCAAATCCCTAGGTCCGGCGCTGCATGCCAGTATCATGCTTTGAGAAAGTCAACTTACACAAGCTAAAAGAAGCATGTCTGGTATTCTGATACAATTTCTTCTCGAAACTAATACACTTTAAAGTAAAGTGAAATTCCCTCAAGGGTTCAACGGAGCAGATGAAGTGTAGAATTCATCTGTTTCATTAAACCTCGGCATTTAAAGGGATTGTGTGTTTAGCACAACGCCCAGCCGCCTTTACACACACACCCCCCCGCCCACTAAAAGTCAGGTACCCATTTAAAGGACCAGACAAAATATAAAGGTTCTTTCTAAGGTTCGAGCACGGACCCCTCCGGTCGACAGTCGAGCGCTCGACACCGCCCCCCACCCTACTTACTTTACTTAATTCCTTGAACTCCTTGCGGAGCAAAGGGCCTCTGCAACCAATCTCCAGTGCACTCTGTTTTGTTTGGGAGGCCTTTTTCAATTCCCCCCCATGTCTGTTTGCAGTTTCTCATTTCCTGCTCGCAAGACCTTCTCCAAGTGATCTTTGGGTGACCGGTCCCCTAGTAAACAGCAAATTTTAAACTCTGAATTGTAAGCATTATTTTATGGGTTTAACATTTATAGGCCTATTTCTATACTATTTGTATACTATTTCTATACTATTTTTATACTATTTCTATACTATTTTTTATACTATTTCTATACTATTTCAATGCATACATTCATTTTTTTTCGAAAGTTCCTTTAGTAAAAAAAAAAAACTATCCCCAGGGTCATTCCATGTCAACTCAACCAGTGGTGTTCACACGACCCCCTCAGATTTTCCTGAAATTTTCAGGGCTTGTGGTATATTCAAAGTTGAGTGATTCCTGAAAATTTCAGGCCATTTGGTCAAAAACTTTCTGAGATATGATTTTTTTTAATTTTTAAGGGTAGTCGCGAGTGTGCGTGACATTTACATTTTCGCGATATTTGAACGTGAATATTTCAAAAACTAAAAGAGGTATCAGGCTGAAATTTTCAGTATTTACTCATTTTATTTACTCGTTTTTTTGGTTGCCCAATCGTACATCTGATGTAGCGTTAGTTTTTAATGTTTCAGAGTTAATGTTTCAGAGTTGCCTGCAAACTTGCTCTTGCTACTAGCCTCTTTACTGTGCCACCAATACCATCACAAGGACTTTTTCCATAGCAAAAAAGTTCCACTCTGCTTGATGTGCATTTTGCCAATTGCAAGAAACAGTTTGATAGTAGGACTGAGTGTACTTAGATAAATACATCATTCAACTCAGGACAAAACAATGAGTAAATACTGAAAATTACAACCCGATACCTCTTTTAGTTTTTGAAATATTCGCTACGCAATATTCAATAATAGTGTATAATCATGCAATTTCATGCAATTTTTCACCAAGAAGGCGTTAAGACACAAACATGAAATTTTCACCATAGCTAGTACTTGCCAAGGTTAACAAGTGTGCAAAATATGAAAAGTGTGAATTACTGTCCGCATGGTCATCTGGGGGTCGCAATAAATGCAAAAATGGACGACCATGATGCTTAAAGGGGCCCACCATGAGTAGACTATTATTGATTAACAGGAATTCTCTATCAAAATAATAAACACATATATGGTACTTACTAAATGTATAACAAACATCATTTCATGTCTTATAGGTTCTTGGCTATACCGAGTCAAATATTGATGAAAACTGTCTGAAGTGCAATGTTTGGAAATTTTTAGGGCATTTTGTGTGCAAGCTACACTCAAGATAAATACATCATTCAATTTAGGACAAAATAATGAGTAAATACTGAAAATGTCAGCCTGATACCTCTTTTAGTTTTTGAAATATTCACGTTCAAATATCGCGAAAATGTAAATGTCACGCACACTCGCGACTACCCTTAAAAATTAAAAAAATCATATCTCAGAAAGTTTTTGACCAAATGGCCTGAAATTTTCAGGAATCACTCAACTTTGAATATACCACAAGCCCTGAAAATTTCAGGAAAATCTGAGGGGGTCGGATCTCTGTTTTCTGACATTTGTAAGCATACTTGGGTCTGTTTTCCGACTTTTGTAAGCAGACTTTATCTCTGTTTCCCAACATTTGTAAGCATATTTGGTCTTAGTTTTCCGACATTTGTAATTATACTTGGTTTCAGTGTTCTTCCATTTCAAGTCAGCTAATCAAAATGATGTATAACATTTTGACACATCGTTGAGGGAAACCTTATATTTTCACTCCTGAAAGGACTTCATCTCTTTTTGTGGAATACTTTAAGGCTTATTGCTACTGCTAACAGTATTTTCGATATGTTTTTTAGTATCATGTTTCATCATAGTTTCATATATGAAAATATTCTTAATCATGCATTGCATACGTTTTTTTGATCGAAGGTGTTAAGTTTCCATTGAGCAATAATATATTTTGGCCAGGTAGCATCTACTAATTTGGCCAAATATAAATTTTACACTGTGCCAAACTTGGAAAAAAAAAACTACACTAGCACTTTCGAATCTGAACAAGCATCTTTATGTTTCAGCAAAAAAACAAAAAAACATTTCTTTTAAAGTACAGGCCAGTCACTCTGTAGATTAAAACGCCCATGCACATAACCTTTGATGACGCAAATTACATTAAAAACAACTTTAAAAAAAAATAAAAATTATGTAAACGTTTTTCTCTTTTTATTGATAACATAAGCGATACTGCTTTTTTGTTTTTGCTAAAAAGATGGTCGTTAAACATTTTTTTTTAAATCTACATAAAAGTCCAGTGTCTATCAACTCCACCCCCTAGAATATTCCCACTTACCGGAAGTGGCTAGAAATATCAAGACACGTCATTGGGGTCTCCCGGCTATCAGCACGGATGGGGTGAAATATCTAAGACCGAGATTTCGCCTGAAGTACTTCCTTTCGCCGAGCGAGCGTTCATCTTGTTGGCATATGAAACACTCTTCCTTTTTTTTTTTTATCTCTCCATCGCCGGCCTTCAACACCCCCGCTCCCCCCTACCCCTTTTCCCGGACAAGCAATAACACAAATGAGTGGGCGGTAGCTAAAAATAGAAAGCCGTAAACATTGAATCTGGCTAATAACTCGCTACATGCAGGGCCGGTTTTAATATCTCAAGGGCTCTAGGGCGATTCAACTTTTGTGTGTGTGTGTGTGTGTGTGTGTGTGTGTCTGGTCATGTTAGCTGACCGTAACTAACTGAACTATAAACATAATGCGGTCTGGTTAAAGCGAGGCAATACAGTTTTTTTTTCTTCATTATGATGAATTCGCTTCCTTTCGAGAGAAAAGAAAACAACAAATTTCAATACATAGGGATACAGATTCTTGTTGAATCAAATATTATCATTAACAAACATCAGGGCCGGGCTTACGAATCGCGGGGCCCAATTTAACGGATGCTTGCGAGGCCCCTCTTCTAACCTGTGACAAGAGCCAAGGGTGATAGGGATATGATAAATGAAAATTTTACGGGGGCCCTGCCGAGCACGGGGCCCAATTTGGAGCAATCGGTCAAATCGGCCTATGGCCGGCCCTGACAAATATTATTCTTAATACTAAAAACATCAACAACAACAACACACACACACACACGTACACAATAAGATAATAGATAAAAGGGTAACACTAGAATTAGGCCTGAAAGTGGGAGTACTAGTGCTGCCGGTCAATGAACCCCGGGACCTACGAGTTCATTGGGGCCCGTGAACCCCTAAGGCGTTTAATTATTATTTATGTTGTTTTTAAAAGTAATTGTATTGTAACTAAACATACTTAACGAAAAGTATCCATGTTATCCAGTGCCGAACCTAGGGATTTGGTGGGTGGGGGGAGGCCCGGGTGGCTTGGCCTCTTTTTGGGTTCCTGTATTTTGACATTCAAAACCATGACATGAGATAATGCACTTATGTATTTAACGTATTTATTTTTATGCATTAATTTAATGTAAATGTATTTAATGTAAAAACATTCGGGGCACCCCTTCGAATTTGGACCCCCCCCTCACCACTCTAGGTACGCCTCTGATGTTATCTAAGATTTTTCAGAAAGAAGGGTAAAATAAATTATACTAGTGCTTGTTAGTAACATGACATAAAGGCCTTCTTTAAACCGGGTGCCCACATTTTCTCTAGGCCTGTGAACAATGAATGAACATTTAACACGGTTTAATGAACGATAAATGAGCATTTAACATGGTATAATGAACGATAAATGAACATTTAACACGGTATAATGAACAATAAATGAACATTTAACACGGTATAATGAACGATAAATGAACATTTAACACGGTATAATGAACAATAAATGAACATTTAACACGGTATAATGAACAATAAATGAACATTTAACACGGTATAATGAAATGAAAAATAAATGAACATTTAACATGGTATAATGAACAATAAATGAACATTTAACACGGTATATAGCTTTGTGGAGACTTTTCTTTAGTCGGCTGAGTGGAAAATGGCGTAGAGATGTGCAGATATTGTCTGGCAGAGATATCCCCCGTCCCCATCTATGAGGTGTTAGGTATCAATAGTAGCAGCGAGTTCACGTGGGTAGTCGAGGAAAAAACCCGCGAAGCATTATTCTCGCAAAAAACTCGACTAAAATTAAAACTAAAAGGTGGTTAGACTATAAAATCTACATAAAAAAAGAAGTGAAATCTGGTCTAATAACACTGGCGATTCTAGAGGTGGACAATGTGGCCACAACCCCAGGTACGGTGTTTAAAGCCTACTTATCTAGGCCTTGTGCTTTTAATACTCACGATGTGCACCGTGCTTTTAACATTCATGATATGCAGTATGCATTTTACATTCACGATATGCCTCTTGCATGCAACACTCATGATATGCCCCGTGCATTTTACACTCACGATATGCCTCTTGCATGCAACACTCATGATATGCCCCGTGCATTTTACACTCACGATATGCCTCTTGCATGTAACACTCACGATATGCCCCGTGCATTTTACCGTAATGCTAAGGCCGGCTATGTCTAGCCATATGATAATAAAACAAAAATCCCAACAACAATAGATAAGAGGTTTGTGTTCAGGTGAAAGAAAGATATGACAGGATGGTGCGGTATGAACCATGTAAACTTCCGCGCTATGAAAATGGAACACCCAGGAGTTATCAAACCTGAAATTTATTTTATTTTGCATTCTGTGTTTATATTCAGTGGGAAAAAAAATAGTTTTAAAACCCAACATCTTTTAAAAATCTGGCCAGTGTTTCATTATAAATGTATTATAACGTCAGCTGTATAATATTTTAGCTATTTTTGTTCAACTAAGTCACATAGATATAATCGGCCATTCGAATGTCGCCATGGAGACAGTGCAGCGCGTGTATGCCAGAAATGCGCTGTTTTATTATTATTTGATAAAAATTATGTGTCAAATAAAGTGACGAAAATTAGAAGACATTTATAAAATATTCAAATTATTTTTTAAATAAACATTCATACGCTTCCTTCCAAGATACTTTGTTTTGTTAAAGTAACAGGAGCGCTGTGTTAAGGAATTGAGTAATTGAGTAATGAATTCACCTTTCGAAAATAATTACTGTAAAAAAACTTTTTTTTTTTTTTACCTATTTTGATAGATCGTATTTCTGTGATAAAATCTATACTTGTAGTAAGTGTTACTTTGTGATTTCACGCATTCGTGTGTGTGTGTGTGTGTGAATAAGGAAGAAATGGAACACTAAAATAAACACCGTGTTTAGTTTAATTTCAATCATCAAAAACTGGATCGTCATAATTGGGGGGGGGGGGGGTTATGGATAAAACAGAGAAGGGGAGGGGAGAATACAGATTAATGATTAATACTGAAAAAAAAGGGGGGGGGGTACGACAAAGTAGATAATGAAACAGAATATTGCAAATGGAGGTTGCGGAACAGAGAAAACAAAATAGAGGGTGGGGTGGGGGGGGATAAATTATATAGAGGGATAGCAAATATACAGAAAACTAGCTGTACCCTGCAAAACCTTTGCATATAGTTATATCCCCTTAGGCTGGATCGGTAGGCTTAGGTTATTTTTGGTTTCGGGCAGATCCGATTTTTTCATGATTGTATATTTAACTGGCCTGCAATATAGGGAGGGGGGGGGAACATACATAAAGTGGAGAATTAGAGAAAATAATAAATAGGAAAGGAGGGTGCAGAATATGGAGGAAGAGGGAGTATAGATTTAGTGTGATGTACTTTTTGAAGATTTAATATAAATTATAATATTGTTATGACTCCCTCGGTGCTTCAGCGCACCGTGCAGTCTAGTAATTGAACGCGATGACGCAGGAGAGAGACAAGAGAAGATAGTGACATGAAAGCCGGCAACAGTGAGTGTCCATGATGATGTTGTTGTTGTCAATGTTGATGTTTAGTAAATACTCTTGAAAGCACCCCATGCCTGTGTTGTTTTAGTTTATAAACAGTAGTAAGAGTATTCAACAATATACAAATGATTGTCTACCGAGCGTAAAGCGGGTTCATATACTAGTATCTCTATACTTATAAGACGCATAGGTTGTCTGTCTGTCTGTCTGTCTGTCTGTCTGTCTGTCTGTTCCCTTATAACTCAAGATCCAGACAAACAAATAACGTGAAATTTGTTACACATACACATAATTACATGAGGAAGGTTATAGGACAGGTTTCGTTTCATCTCGATGGGTAGTTTAATTGTAATTAATTTTTTTTTATTTTAGTATTTTACTATATTAAAGTAATCTCGACGGCTCCATAAATAAAATTCCTCTGTGACGTCATTTCCCGATGATCGAATAGAACTTGCGCGTTGGTGCTGTATTGTGCCTTTGTGATGCAAAGAATTGTTGATGTTTTTTCATGCTCTCTGATTTGTACAGTTTGAGGAAGGTAAAGGAATGAAGAAGGATTTTAGAAGAAGTGTGAAGCCATAATAATAAGTATATATATATATATATATATATATATATATATATATATATATATATATATATTAGGGCTGCTGATTAAACTGCGTTAATTTGCAATTAACGCGTCAAAAAAAATTTGCGATTAAAATTTTTAACGCAATACCTAAATACGTTAATTTGACCAAAATGTTGAAAGTTCACCAAATCGATAAATAACGGGGGGGGGGGGGCAGGGAGGGAGAGAGAGGGAATGAGGGAATGAGGGAGGGGGAAGGGGGAGAGAGGAGGAGGGAGAGAGAGGTTGAAAGGGGAGGGAGGGAGAAAGGAGGGAGAGAGAGGGAATGAGGGAGGGAGGAAGGGGGAGAGAGGAGGAGGGAGAGAGAGGTTGAAAGGGAGGGAGGGGGAGAAAGGAGGGAGAGAGGGTGGGAGAGAGGGAGGGGGTAGGGAGAGAGGGGGAGGGGGAGGGAGGGAGGGAGAGACGGTGGGAGAGAGGGAGGGAGAGAGAGATCAAGAGTGAGGGGGCAGGGAGGGAGAGAGGGAATGAGGGAGGGAGGAAGAGGGAGAGAGGTGAAGAGGGGAAAGAGGATGAGAGAAATGGGAGGAAGAGATAAAGAGAGAGAGGGGGCAGGGAGGGAGAGAGAGGAAGGAGGAAGGGGAGAGAGGGAGGGAGGGGGGATGGACAGGGGGAAAGAACGAAGGGGAGAGGGGAGATGGGAGAGGGAGGGTGGGAGGGAGAGAGATGGGAGAGAGAGCGAGGGAGAGGGAGGGAGAAGGAGGGAGGGAGAAAGGGAGGAAGGAAAAGGGAGAGAGAGGGAGGGAGGGAGAGAGAGGAAGGGAGAGAGAGGCAGGGAGAGAGGGGAGGGAGGGAGAGAGAGAGGGTGAGAGAGAGGGAGAGATAGAGATAAAGAGTGAGGGGGGCAGGGAGGGAGAGAGGGAATGAGGGAGGGAGGAAGAGGGAGAGAGGTAAAGAGGGAGAGAGGATGAGAGAAATGGGAGGAAGAAATAAGAGAGAGAGGGGGCAGGGAGGGAGAGAGGGAAGGAGGAAGGGCAGAGAGGGAGGGAGGGGGATGGACAGGGGGGAGAGAACGAAGGGGAGAGGGGAGATGGGAGAGGAAGGGTGGGAGGGAGAGAGATGGGAGAGAGAGCGAGGGAGAGGGAGGGAGAAGGAGGGAGGGAGAAAGAGAGGAAGGGAAAGGGAGAGAGAGGGAGTGAGGGAGAGAGAGGAAGGGAGAGAAGGGGTAGGGAGAAAACAGAAGGTAAACAGAAAACCTTATTTTAAACCCGGGCAAAGCCGGGTACTTGCAACTAGTATAATTATAAGGCAAGGAAACGCAATCGATTTACTGACGGAATGTGCCAACATTAGCAGGTGTAAAATGTTAAGCTCAAAAAAAAAAATGACTATAAAATAAAAATGTAGCCACATGTGTCTAGAAATTTATAAACTATTAAAAAAGTGGAAAGTAATTTTTAGTCATAGATACTTCAAACATTTTTTTTTTCTTTCACAGGCCAATTATATGTTTAAAATAAAACGCCAAACAGCTCATCGTACTTTTAAATATACCAGGTTTTTAAAAAAACAACAACTGAGATTAGACGTTTTAATGGCAGTGCAATGCTATTTGGAGTTTTCGTTCTTTTTTGAACACCCTCACGCAACAATTATAATTTAAGTAAAAGTATGTGTATGTGTGTATGTGGGGGGGGGATGAATTAGGTACAGTTTGTCTCTATGTGTATTATGGTCTAAGCTCCCCATGACAGGTGTCAAGTTTGTCGACAGAAGGTAGCCATACGGAATGCACTTTAGCTGGTTCCATTTTTGGGTTTCTTATCTGAGACTTTGTTAGCTTTGGACAGATAGGTTCATGCACTTTTGGTGGTTGTGCTGCAGATAAATTATCTAATTCTAAATATTATATTAAAAAATAACTGTTTTTTTTTCATAATTATGTCCTTGGAATTTGTTGTTTATACCCTGATCCCTCATCGATGAAATTATTAGCATTCATTTGTCGTGCACTGTGACTCAGTTTACAGCAACTCGTCAAACAGCCCATCCGAGTTACCTGTGTATGGCCCTCCGTAGTGACTCCATGACCGTCGTAGCTTAGGCAGTGGTTGTATATGCAAAGAGAGGGCGGCACATATTTGTCCCACGGGCTCGATGTTGGAACCTGGGGTATACTCATATCCCGACTTCACGGGGGTGGGGTGGGTGGGAGGGCCACCCTCCCGGGGGCCATGGATCGTGGATTTTGAAAATTATTTGAACTATATGGTAATTCAATCACCATTTTATTCATTCCAACCAGAGACATTATTAATATACAAAAGAGGTAGACGCCTAGGGCATTTCTCATAAGGCGGACCTTCTGTCTAGTCTTTTAATTTTTTTAAACTTTTGCATAGCTGATTGTTTGGTGAACGAATGACCGAATGGAGAAATAAAAAAAAGACGCGATCCAGTTTAGTTCAATAAATTAGGTATTACAGAGTAGAAAGTAGAGATTCGAATGGATAGGAGAACTATACGGATGTCTTGGGGGCTCCCAACTGCAGAGGGGTGCCCCCCTTTCGACACCCACACAAATGGGAAATCTGAGCACCTGCCAAGCTCCCCCCCCGGGGCTACGTAGATTTAACATTTCCAAAGAGTATTACAGACACAATATTTGCAATCGGCGTTTTTGGCTTAGGGCCCCGAAATTACTTTTGCCGTCTCAATTACCATTTCACAAAGACCCCCCACCCCACGGGGCCACCAAATATGCCTTTGCCTATGCCCCTGAAATTTACCTTTGTCTAGGTTTACCAAAATGTCCACTAAACGCACCTAAACCTAGGGCCACTAAAATTGTAAGAGCGACTCTATGTTATAGAGGTTAGGGTTTGAACAGATCATTGACTTCCTTTTAATATGAGTCATATGAACCCCCCCCCCCACACACACACCCGAAAACAAACAAACAGATAATAATTGGGGGTATTCAAGCTATCAATGACACTTTTCCAAAAATGGAGATTATTCACGTTGATCCACCTATCACATAACTAAGAGACACATCATATATTTAAATATACGAAGATACTGAAATAGATGTTGTGCTAATACACGGTTTAAATTCGCACCGGTGATTAACTGAGGTATTCATTAGCCGTTTGTTCCCTATCTCTCTCTCTCTATATATATATCCTTATTTATTTTTTGTTCCTGACCCAATTTTTTTTTTGGCATGGAACCTGAAATAACGTCACATATGTATCCAGTTACTCCAAAAAACCATGTTATTTATCACTTCCGGTAAGAGAGTTATATAATTTGTTTGTGAATTATCTCCCTTCTGGTCGATTCGACCTCACCATTAACGTCAAAATGATTCACTCTGATTCAAAATAATCAAAAGCATTGCATGCATAATCTTTTTTTTTAAATCTAATGAACGTTGTTTATTTTTTATCAGCTTTAAATAAAATAAATAAAATTACTATACATGTATTTCATTGACCGGGTGCAACAGTTCGGTTGTGTAAATTATATTTTTAAGTGCGATCAGTCTAATAGTCTAGAACCATATCGGCTTTATTGCAGATATGGGAGGGGGGGGGGAGGCGGGAGGAGGTTGTTCACCCTCTGGTTTCAAGTAAGGACAACTTCGTCACCAGAAGCCGTTCAACCATCGTCCGAGCCATATCATCGTTCAAACCACCAGTACGCATGCTCAAATGAGTTCGAAAGATTTTCGTTGCGTAGTTTCGTTTCGCGCTTGACCCGGCATACAGGACGCCTGCCCAGTGTGACCGCTTGGTCTCCAGGAGTATGATCTCTAATAAATTTCGCGCCTCGCTAAAAAAATACGCATCCTTTACTCCACAGCCGCGGTTCTAAATCGGTTTGGTACGAGTACCCCAAGGGATACAGGAAAGCTTATGCAAGGTTACGCAGCAACATATATTTTTTCGTGCAATACAACCAAAGAATTTGACGTGTGAGGGGTACCGGCGGACAAGCTATCGCACTGTTAGGGGTACAGTCAATTAAGGTTTAGGGGTACAGTCAATTAAGGTTTAGGGGTACAGTCAATTAAGGTTTAGGGGTACAGTCAATTAAGGTTGAGGGGTACAGTCAATTAAGGTCTAGGGGTACAGTCAATTAAGGTTTAGGGGTACAGTCAATTAAGGTTTAGGGGTACAGTCACAACAAAGGTTGAGAACCAGTACATGTATCCCAGCATGCCTTGAAAGGATCTTTACATGCTTCTTGTATCCTGGTCAGGGCATGAGCCCCGCCAGGTTATCCATCCAGGTATACCATGACATGGCTCACGAGCAATGTTCCCTCTAAGGTGTGTGGTGTGAAGTGAGCAAGACATTTTGTCTCTGAGCGACATTTTTGTTTGAGGCCCAAAATTTGTGAGCGATTTAAGCCATGTCGTCCGTCGGAGTGAGCGATCGTACGTGTAGTGTGAGCGACGCTCTGAATACGTGTGAGCGATCGCTCACGCGCTCGGCTTAGAGGGAACATTGCTCACGAGTATTGGGGCCCCATGCCACGATCTGGCTCAAAAGTACATGCTTTTTGACCTTTCATATTTCATTATTTGGGTGCCTCGAGTAATTGTTATTGGTAGCGAAGGGCCCCTAATGCAATCAAGACCAGTCTTATGACCTTTGCTCATATTTCTGTATTTATGAGTTTTAAAGTATTCCAAAAAAAAAAAAATGTCTTCGTTAGCTTGATCCCTGCCATTTAATAAAAATACCACCAACCTGGCATTCACACTTTTTTTTTTTTTAAATCGTTAAACTACTCGGCTTCTTACAGTATCGCCAACGCCTCACAGAATATCGCACTGAGTGAAAGTTCTTTTAAACAGTACCAGAAATCTATTATTAGAATCCGATCATTCATTCAATGCATAGCGCGAGTACCTGAAATCTAATAATATTCTCAGTACCTTTCATCACTGACACCCAGGCCCGTAGCCAGAGGGGGGCTAGGGGGGGCTGACCTGAGCCCCCCCCCCCGTGCATGATTTGAGTTTTTTGACACAATTTTAAGAATAACGGCTATAAAACATCAATCATTTTGTTTAATAAATCAACAATAATAAAAACTTAAAAGTTTATATTTTGGCAATCATTCAGGCTATTTATATATACTTACATATATAGCTTATCTAAATTTTGGGCATAAAAAATTGAGTCTTATTGAAGTTCACTTCTGGGTATTTTGGGCAGCATTGACATTTGGTGCTTCAACAGCCGTGTGTGAGAGCAGTTTCTCAACCCTCACACGAATGCTCACCCCATATCGCAGATCAATGTTACAAAAGCGTCTAAGCAATCTTTTCCTGCTTGCAGTTGAAAAAGATTTAACAGACAATCTGAATGCTGAAGCATTTTTAGTTAAATTAAGTGCTTAACCCAGGCCACAGTAAGCAGGGAGGCACCAATACCCAGCAAGGGGGCACTTTACTTTTTCTTTATTTTTTCATCTTTTTCTTCTTTTTAAAGTGGGGGGGGGGCACTCCAACCTAGCGGGGGGGGGGACACGGCCCCCAGTGCCCCCCTTGGCTACGGGGCTGGCTAAACCACGAAGTTTGCAAATTTGAAACGTATAATAATATAAGTTCGCAACAAGTGCCGACGAGTGGCGGGCAGGGGGCCAATGCCCAGGGGCCCGGCGAGTTGTAGGGACCCGGACTGAGCTGGCCAATCAACTTTTTAAAATATTAATATCAGCCCAGGGACCCGAAATTTCTGTCGATGGGCCTGTTCGCAACTTTGTAATAGTTGTATATATTGATATCTTCTGAGGACAACTAGCAACTTAAATAAGTTAATAAAATAACATTGGCTTCTGACTTCATTTTTATACATATGTATAATAAAATAATAAAGTACAAACTCCGTGATTTCTGAGTGATGTTATTTAATTTGCAAATTTACTTTTTAGCAGAATTAATTTTATTTTAAATTGAATAATTGCAACTGTTGTTGTTGATAGATATGTTCTTTGTTTTCAATATTTTATAAGAAATATCACACAAATAGCTAAGCTTTATTAATGCATCTTTGTCGTTCTTCCCGGGTTGTACGTTAAACAGACAGTATAATAATATAAATCAGGTATCTATTATGTAACAATTGGTTAGCAGAACTATTGGTCAATATATTTATAACAGGAATCAGAAAAGGCTCAGCCTCAATAAATTTTTATCATTAAAACTCTTTACTATTTAAATTATTTTTAACAAAACTGCAACATGCCATGCATTATTAAAACGTAGTTAAAATTATATGTTTCTAATTAATAGCTAAACAATCGATACTAAAATGGTTCATTCCAGATATGGAACTGCAAAACATTTCTTGGGGAGGGGACTCACTGAGATCCCCTCCCCAAACTCCTCCTCTCCGTTCGCAAGCTTTCGGCGCTTCGCGCCTCTATTTTCGCCCCCCCCCCCGAACATTTCTTCTACCCCCACCAGGGGCGGATTTAGGGGGAGGGGTCGGGGGCCCATGCCCCCCCCCCGTTATCGCAAGTTTAGGTAATACATCATTAAATTATCGAAATATTTTTTGTTCTAAGACCAATTTTCAATAATGAAAAACACCATGAACACTCACACAAACACAGAGATACAGGCAAGTTTTGCCCCCCCCCCCCGGGGTCAATGTTTTGCCCCCCCAATCCAATACTCCTGGCTACGGGCCTGCTGACACCACCGACTCTAATTCTACTCCCTCACACACACACACACACACACACACACACACACACACATACAAAACATCTCCGTATAATTCCACAGGTACGCGCCAAGTCACAAATGTATGTATTACTCCGCGATCCTGTTCGCTGTTGGGTTGCCGATTAGCCAGATGTTTTCCATTCAGCAATAATCCTTTTCAAGTTATTTCCACACCTCGGCAGCTATTTCAAGTATGCGACAATGTAGCGATTGGGTGCATTATATGTGGAAGAAGAAAAAACCAAACAAACAAAAAACAAACAACATAAGGTGTCCTGGGTTTATTGCACTTGCTCGCTGTACGGTATTTCTAGGTTTATTGCACTTGTTAGCTGTGCGGTGTTTTCGGGTGAATTAGTGCTCTACGTCACGCCCAGCGTTCCACTGAAGAGGAAAAACATAAAAAAAAACCAAGACAATATTCTGCTTATATAAAGTATACCGAAGCAACAGCGAGATTTGACGTACAGCACTCGTTCACCCTCAATGCCGGCGCTAGGGGTCCGGGCGCCTCAGAAATTAAAAAAAAAACAACAACAAGTTGACGCACCTCTACAACTCTCCCTCCCCCCTTCCTCAACTCCAACTCCAGTACATCTGCATAAACGCTGTATGTTATAAATACACATGGTTCTATAGTGAATTAGTTCACACAATTCACCACAAATTCACCAACACATTCATGCAACTACAAATAATCTGTTAAGTTAAAAAAAAATCAGTTTTATGTTGTTGTTTTTTAATTTTCGTGTATAAAATCAGACATGTTTGTTTATTTCAGTGCCGTAGCTAGCTTTAGTGGCGCCCAGATCGGACTCTGAAAATCCCAAAAAGTTCTAAGATGCCTCGTCTGGCTGGCAGAAGAGCTCGAGCCGCCCCGTGCGGTCTGCTCCAGGCCCTCTCACCCTCCCCCCCCTTCCCGCATGGTTTGGCCACTTCACGATCTTCACGAAAATTTCAGTCATATAAGGTGAACATATTTTTTTTTATTTATCGCAACCCTCACAAGGCCTCCACAGCAGTCATCTGACCTCACGTCAAGTCTATTAATAGCCCTTTAAGTATCAGCTGTCCACCAGGTTTGGATTCGATAAATTCCTTTTAAAATACTGGGGTAATTTACATGAGGTGCATCCTAAAAAGGTTATTTGATGAACTAGGCAAACGAATTTTTCAAATAGAACATTGATTTTTTTAATCAATAAATCGAATATACTTTCATCGATATTATCCCACGCACGAGTTTTCAATACATGAAACAATAATAAAAAATATATAGGTCATGAAACTTTAGATAGGTGATACAATGCATAGTAATGTCGGATTAAGTTGTCTCCAGCATAGATATATAATGCGCAAAGACTGGTCTTAATAGCATTAAGGGCCCTTCGAAACCTATGTTTTTGGGTCCCTATGAGTATGAGTCAACCTGAGGCGTACCTAGGGTGGGGGTAGGGGGTCAAAATTCGAAAGTCTTTCCGGGGCCCCAGCTTGAGGGGGGGACCCAAATTGTTTTACATATAATATCATCTCATGTCATAGTGCCGAATGTCAAAGTGCAGGGGCCCCCAAGAGGCCAAGCCCCTCACCCCCGGCCCCCAAATCCCTAGGTTCGGCACTGGAGTCAACTTTGACAATTACTCAAGGCACCCAAAGAATGAAATATGAAAATTAGTGTCTCCAGTATTAACAGTTGCCACAAAAAATGTCCGTATAGTACGCCTATATACCGTTTTGGTGCGGGTGCACACATTTATTTCCTTCCCAAGTTGCGCACCACCATGATCTTCTGCCGCGCACAGCTTTCGTAAAATCAGAAGGAACATTGACTTTGATAGTGAGTTGATTTGACAAACATTTCACTTTTATTTTCTGCATGGCTATATATATTTTTTTTTCATTCACCGAGTTTATATTTATAATCAGGGCTATGGTCGGTCTAACGAATAGCTGGGGCCCAGTTAAACGGAGGCTTGCGAGGCCCAAGTAACATGAGCCATGACTGATAGGGATATGCTAAATGTAAATTGCGGGGTCACTGCTAGTCGCTTGGGCCCAATCTGGAAGCAAACACTCAAATTGGCACAAGGCCGGCCTTGTAATCAGGTCTAGGGTGTCGGCGGAAACATTAACCTGCCACCGACCGGCTCCGACTCCCCGACCCTGTTTATAATCACTTCCTAATAATCTTCAAACTAAAGTTAAGAAGCTAGTGCTTAAATTTTCAGCAACGCTTTATTATTATTATTTGGAACAAATGCTGCTCTGCTGATCCATTGTTTAATCAAATACATTCATTACATAAAACAGCCACACCCTTTTATAGCTTCCATTCATACTCAGCAGTTTCCACGATTCTGGGAGGCCACACGGTCTAGTGGTCTGGTCAGTGTATTCAGATATCCGACTGTGTTATTGTTGGATTTCCGTCTGTACAGGTCTCCTCGGGTACCTTCTGCACATTTCATACACAGTTGGGCTTCACAACGTGTCAACCAGGGACGACCCTAAGCGTAGGGTGAGTGTCAATTTGCGCATAAAGCGATAACTATAGGTTTCATGCCATACTAAAAGGATTCTATCGCTCTGCCCCCTACTCTTCCCTCCCTCCACCAATCACCGTAATTGAATACCCCCAACCCCCCTTTCCATTCCCCACAAAACCGTTCGCTACTTATAACAACAAGTATGTTTGTTTCGTTTCTTAGCCTGTTGATTTCAAGTTTTGCAAATCACACATTTTTTTTGTTTTTGTTGTTTTTTTTTTCCCACTGTCTCAAAACTGCAACTATGTTGACATTTAAACTAGCTAAACTGACCTGGATGCAAACGGTTACGCGCTTTTTGATATCAGCGTGACCTTGTCAACTGCAAACATGCAGACCTCAATTTACATATGTGTGACTTTATAAACAGAAGAGTTTTTGTTACACCCCCCCCTCCCCCCCACCAACCACCCCCTTATATCCTGCCAGCCGGTGAGACGGGGGGAATGGGGGGTGGGGGGGGGTGAACGCAAAAGGAACAAGACTAACACCAGACTGTTAAAAAAAAAGCCCCCTACCCCCCCTTCTCACCTCCACCCTTGGTTCTATTTGAAGTGTCAGGACACCTGCATGGTGAATCATTAGATGTTCGGTCGTTTGAAAGAAATAAAGTAAGAAAAAAAAATCGGTTTATTGTCAGGTGACTTAGGGGGTGGGGTGGGGGGTGGGTGGGCTACGCTTGTGTGTGTGTGTCTTAGTATGTTGATTGTGCGGGTGTATAAGTGTGTGTGCGTATGTCAAAGTGTGTGTATGTGTGTCTTTGTTTTGTGTGTGTGCATATGTTTAAGTGTGTCTGTTTCACTGTGAAGAATCCCTGGTTTATTTTGTAATACACATTGCCTTGTGTCAAAAGACAAAGTTTCTGTAACATTTTTTTTTTACATCCTATAGGTTACAAATAATTTGACGAGGCGGTCGGCCGTGGGTTGGACAGTAGTGTCCATCTTGGTCGGACATGGGAAAAGTATTTACTGTGTTTGGACCGTCGGCTGTGGAGAAAGAAGTTATGTCCACTGTAGTGTAAAGATTCGAGATTATTTTTTTTTATTGTACAGGGTTTCTAGACTTGAATACCGAATTGTTCTGTAACCGATCATGCTTTCCGTACAGAGGCGTACCTAGGGTGGGAGGAAGGGTGGGTCCAAATTCAAAAGTCCCTCCGGGCCCAGCTTGAACAGGGATGGGACGAATTGTTTGTGCGGATTTTCCCAAGACTATGCGCGGCGAAAAAATATCTGCTGCGGAACTTTGGAGGGGGGACTCGAAGTGTGAGTTCGCGTCAATAGTAATAGCGGACTAAACTACACGTGTGTGAGCTCTGTTGTAATGTGCACGCGCGTGCTTTCCAAGTTCTGTGCGCGCGCACAAGCGCACTGCTTAAGGGTTTGGTTTCGGGGGGGGGGGGAACAACCACTCAGTTTTAAGGGGCCTAGTCGCTTTTGAAACCTTTTTTAAAAATTAATTTATTTTTCTGCAAAAAAAAAAAAAAACTGTGTGGGGGGGGGGGAGGGGGTCACATTGTCACTGTTAGGGCCCCAGAAATCCTGGTTGTAGCGGCCATGTTTGAGGAAACACGGACCACGATTGACTAATACTATAAACGATCAATGAAAAACAAAAATCATGTGACACAAAGCTACGATTCTCATACGCCTTCAAACGAGTGCCCGAATTTTCAAATTATTGAGACCAAGAATCCCTCTTTCAAACCCCAATCCTGGACTTACTTCTAACCTTGAAATGAAATATAAACAAACATCGATGAAACACGGAGGGTCGAAAACATTCAAAATAATAATAATAATAATAATAATAAAAAGAGCCCTCCTACAGTTCGTACCACCCATTCATACGTCCTTATCAGTATGTACTATTGGCACGTCATGTAAATAGGTCACTCGAAACTAGTCTAAATATACGACACGGGTGACTCAGTCCTATAAAACTGATCCATAAATGGAAGTCTTTACTTAGAGCCGAAAAGGAAACGATTTAAATACATACAAAAAAAATAATGAATAACATCCAACTGCCTGATTGTTGTATTTTTAAAAAGAACGGGCATTGTGTGGGGGACGGACGGGTTGGTGCATGGTGACAATTCATCGCGCGGGTGTATGGGTGCAGGGGTTTGCTTTTTTTCAAAACAAGGGTGTCAACAAACAACGACGCCAGAGCGAATGACTCATTCATTCGGAGCCAACGGCGTGTGCGAACCAAGTTCTATAACTGTATGAGTAATACCAATTAAAGGTGACCTCCCTTGATTTATGCAACCACTGATGTACAGCGGTTCACAGCAGTCTACGGCAAATTCCACCACTCCCCTATCACAGGCCTATATACACACACACATATATATATATATATATATATATATATATATATATATATACACACACACACATATATATATATATATATATATATATATATATATACACACACACATGTATACGCATTTGACGAAATGTCGTATTAATAAAAAAAATCATCTAATGTCTTTTAACGGGTTTACTTCGAAATATATATATATATAACACAAACTTGGACTGAAAACGAAAACATTAATACGAGGCTATGACCTACTTTGTATGTTGGAGGCCCAAAATATAACCATTCTCAATAATGAGCAATTAAATAATTGTGTGACCTTATATTAAAGTTGGTTTATTTCTGCAGCGGCTAAAGGTATTGTTTTTTTAAAAGCGAATTTGCCGAGAAAACTTCCAATTCCCCACCTCCCACCCGGGGGGGGGGGGGCATGTTTTCAAAAAGTACTCAGAATTTCTCAATAAAATCGATGCTATTATTTTTCTTTTTAATTGCCCTTCCAATCTGAAGAATTCTATAAATCATTACATTCCACACTACCCCACTCCATTCCAGAAATCTATATGAAAATAAATACATCAACAGATTTTAAAAAAAGAAAAAGAAATAACTCATATTAGACCAATACATTAAAAGAACACCTTGTTAAAAAAAATCAATGCTACAATCTTCTTTATAATCAAAGGGACGTTATTCCCTGGTCACTTCTATCAATTCGTTTTTTTCTTCTTGTAGCTTTCTTGTTTTCAGTATGCACGGACACCTGACTATGATGGCGTATTGTACAGTCACTTCCTGAACTTAACTTGAATCTGGATATAGCATGCGAGTTTCGATTCTCTAGACCAGTGGTCCGCAAACCCCGGGCAGCGGACCGGTACCGGTCCGTGGAACGAATGTTACTGGGCCGCCCAAGAAAACATTAAATTATGTCCTTTTTATTTATTTCTCTCGTGATTGTGCGACTTTCCAATGGACGAGAAATAATCAACTCCACCCCTTCCCCCTCTTCCAGTGGGCCGCGGTGAAAATATCAAACGCTGACCGATCCGTGGCGAGAAAAAGGTTGGGGACCACTGCTCTAGACCAGTGCTTCTCAAACTTTTTGAAGTCACGGCCCCCCTTGGAACGTCAATCATTATGTCGCGCCCCCCCCCCTATTTTTTTTTTTGTATAAGATTGCCTAAATTTATAATTTTAAACTTCTATATGCAAACTTTTACTAGTCAATACATGCTTTTTCTAATGTTAACAATGAAAGAGTGAAAGGATGCAACATGTATTAATACTATTTACATACAATACATTAGGTTAATTATATTTTTATGTGTCACATTTACCGAAATTCCACGGCCCCCCTCCGGACAGTCCACGGCCCCCTAGGGGGCCGCGGCCCACCACTTTGAGAAGCACTGATCTAGACTACTAGACATGATGTTGTGTTCCAACCTATATAGACTACTAAACAGTTATGGACATGTTGTTGTGGTCCAACCTATCTAGACCACTAGAAGTTAGGGACATGTTGTTATGGTCCAACCTATATAGACCACTAGACAGTTAGGGACATGTAGTTATGGTCCAACCTATATAGACTACTAGACAGTTATGGACATGTTGTTGTGGTCCAACCTATCTAGATCACTAGACAGTTAGGGACATGTTGTTGTGGTCCAACCTATATAGACCACTAGAAGTTAGGGACATGTTGTTATGCTCCAACCTATATAGACCACTAGACAGTTAGGAACATGTTGTGGTCCAACCTATATAGACCACTAGAAGTTAGGGACATTTTGTTATGGTCCAACTTATCTAGACTACTAGACAGTTAGGGACATTTTGTTATGGTCCAACCTATATAGACCACTAGACAGTTAGGGACATTTTGTTATGGTCCAACCTATATAGACTACTAGACAGTTAGGGACATTTTGTTATGGTCCAACCTATATAGACTACTAAACAGTTAGGGACATTTTGTTATGGCCCAACCTATATAGACTACATATTTAGTAGTAACATGTTGTTATGGTCAAACTTATCCAGAGTCAACACACAAAAATATCTATCTGAAAATTCGGTTAGGGCCTCTTATCTATGTAGGATGAGCCCATTAACAGAACCTAGGTTCGGTCACGGATTGGGCCCGGATCACAACGGGTCCTTTAGTACGTGGGTGTGGCGGGGTGGGGCGCTCCTGGGTCTGTTTATGTAGGACACGCCGTGAGGTTTAGGAAGAAGTCATTATCACTTTACCAGACTAGTGATACACTGTACAAGACTACCGATACACTGTACTACACCACTGATACACTGTACCAGACTACTGATACACTGTACCAGATTACAGATACACTGTACCAGGCTACATACTACTGATACACTTTACCAGACTACTGATACACTGTACTACACCAATGATACACTGTACCAGACTACTGATACACTGTACCAGATTACAGATACACTGTACCAGGCTACATACTACTGATACACTTTACCAGACTACTGATGAAGTGTCCAGACTACTGGTATCTATCTATCTATCTATCTATCTATCTATCTATCTATCTATCTATCTATCTATCTATCTATCTATCTATCTATCTATCTATCTATCTATCTATCTATCTATCTATCTATCTATATATCTATCTATCTATCTATCTATCTATCTATCTATCTGTCTGTCTGTCTGTCTGTCTGTCTATGTATGTATGTTTGTATGTATGTATGTATGTATGTATGTATGTATGTATGTATGTATCTATCTATCTATCTATCTATCTATCTATCTATCTATCTATCTATTTGTCTGTCTGTCTATCCATCTGTTTGTCTGTCTATCTATCCATCTATCTATCCCTTAATCTATCTATCTATCCATTAATCGATCTATCTATCTATATTTATAATCTGCTGTGTCCGAAAGTCACTGACATTAATTTAATTTGCCCCCTGGAACTTTTTTCTGTGTGAAAGATAACAGCGTAGATAGAATAAAAAGAGAGATAGTGACACGGAAAGAGACAGACACACACACATACACATACACATACACACACACACAGATGTCGATACAGAGAAACATAATAGACAGCCATGCTGTTTCCCCCCCTCTCTCTCCTAATCACACAAGATGAAATTATGCTTAAAATAAACAAGGCCCGCTACTGTATTCCGGCTAGCTACTGTGGCCCTGTGTGTGTGTGTGTGTAGGTATGTTTGTCTACTTATGAGAACCGCTGCAGACCAACAGTCTCTCTCACCACACACACACACACACACACACACTTCACCGCGGCGTCACTACTACAGCTACAAGCGCCCACCTCCCCCCCCTTCCCCCCCCCCCACATACTATATCCATTTGAAGGTAGAAAAAAAAAGTTTTTTTTATCAATGACATCCGACGGAAACACCAACAAGTGTCTCGCCGAGTCGCTGTACGTCGCGTGTCACTTGGTTCATTCATGGTCTCCCCCCCCCCCCCCCCCCCCAGAAAAACATTTTATGAATGAAAGACGCCGTACAGCGGTTAGCATTTCCGTCTAGTCGTAAATATATATATATATATATATATATATATTGCGTCTCAGGTAAATGGTGTTAGTGTCATTTTATGACACTGATATATTAGAGAGGGTGGGGGGTGGGGGTAAAGAAGGCGGAGTGTGGGGGGGGGGGTAGGGACAAGGTCAGTCGGTGGGGAAGGGGGGTGGTGGTGGAGAGGTGTGGTGGTTTTTTTTTAAAATTCTGAAACGTAGCGTATCCTAAATGTGTGGCCGGATCAGCAGCCTTCTCGTGGCCGGATCAGCAGCCTTCTCTTTTTATCTAACGGCTTGATGAAAGTAGAACAGATAAACACCGACTATGTATTGTGGACATTAATGAACACTTTCAGTCAATTTCTCTATCTATCTATCTATCTATCTATCTATCTATCTATCTATCTATCTATCTATCTATCTATCCATCTATCAGTCTGTCAGTCTATAGGGGACTTTCTTCGGTCGATGAAGATATGGTGAGTTGCTGGCCTTGTAGACTGCACTAGTCCAAGTCATGGGGTCCACCCTCAGCAATGCGACAGTGACATCCATGGTCCATGGTAGTGATATGGACACGGAATAGCTTTAAGCCACCGTGGTCCCTGAATAGGTCCAGGTATGTAGATAATGGTCTTCAGAACGAACTGCCTCCATACCCCCTTCCTCAACAGCGCTGAACTGTTTGACAATGGATGGGGAAATAGTAAACGATACAATCCCAATGGCCGAACTGTTTGACAATGGGTGGGGAAATAGTAAACGATACAATCCCAATAGCCGAACTGTTTGACAATGGATGGGGAAATAGTAAACGATACAATCCCAATGGCTGAACTGTTTGACAATGGATGGGGAAATAGTAAACGATACAATCCCAATGGCTGCAATGTTTGACAATGGATGGGGAAATAGTACGATACAATCCCAATGGCTGAACTGTTTGACAATGGATGGGGAAATAGTACGATACAATCCCAATGGCTGAACTGTTTGACAATGGATGGGGAAATAGTACGATACAATCCCAATGGCCGAAATAAAAAAAAATAAAAAACCCACTCCAAAATTTATACCCGATGTGTCCATACATTTTGGGTAGACCAGTGCCGAACCTAGGGATTTGGGGGCCCCGGGGGGACTTGGCATCTTTGTGGGCCCCTGCATTTTGACATTCGACACCATGACATGAGATAATATACTTAATATCTGATGTAAAAAAATTGGGGCCCCCATCAAGCTGGGGCCCAGGGATGGCTTTCGAATTTGAACCCCCCCTCCCCCACCCTAGGTACGCATCTGGGCTAGGCCCAAGCACTGCTTCAACCAATGGTGTGGCTATGGTTGGAACTACTTTTTCTATCGAGAACCCCCCCCCCCACCACCACCACCACCACCGCATCAAATCTCTACACAGCATACATTATTCTAGGTGCAGATGAATCAGCTGTACTGGGGGTTACCGTACATGGAGGAAAAAAAAAGATGATTCAACGTAAACGTAAACTTACTTGTGACTTCTTGCGTATGAATACCGTCGGCAGAGGCAAATAACAGATAACGGAAAAAAATTGACTCATTCTGTGTGCAAGAAACGTTGTCTGCCGGTGTAATTATACAAACATGGCAATACAAACTTGGTGAAACAAACATGGCGATACATTTCGGTCTAGCAGTAAATATATTTTACAAACAAACAAATTGATCAGACGACATGTGAGATGTTTTTTTTTTTTAAAAAAAGCAAGTAAATGAAAGAAAGAAAAAAAATAAACGGATTAATTTGGTGTGTGTGCGTGTGTGTGAAGTCCCTGTAAGGATGAGATGAAATCTCTTAGATTCTATAAACCACTAGTGGGAAGGTTTTTATGGTGCCCTTCTTTCATTCCCACCATGGAGGCACCACGGGAGATCGAACCAGGTACTTTCAGGTCGACAGTCGAGCGTTTTACCGCACGACCGACCACCCCCTTGATTAATTTGGTGTTGTCACCCATTCAAAGCTGTGAGGAATTTAGGCGACATCGTTCAGACATGGGAATCGAACCCAAGACATTCAGGTAGACAGTCATGCACACTACCGCTCGGGGAACACAAATCACATTTTGCGATGAAGCCGTCAGGTTGTAGAAGTGTGTTCCGTTGACTTGAGCAAATCTTCGCCCCTTTTAAAACTTTTTATACCCGAGATATTTCACTGGCTAATCCTGGGCCCTCTGACGACCTCCACCAAACTGGATCTCTCCCCCCCCCCCATCTGATCACACACTACTACTAGTAATCAAGTCATTTTAAAGGAAGTCATTTTACCCTACCGGGGTCCCCTCCAGCCCCGTTGCGTGAAAATTCTACAGCAGGGGCCAGGCATTCTACAGCAGGGGCCAGGCAATAGCAAGGGGAGCAGGTAATAAATTTTTACTAAGTAGAGCAAGGGCCTGGTCCCCTCCCTTAGACGTTATTCGGGTTGAACCCCCAGCACTGGTTTGACCTGGAAAATTTTCCCGAGGATCGAACCCGGGACTTTCAGACCGATAGTCAAGCGATCTGCACCTTTCGGCCATCCATCCAACCCAGGCTGGCACGTTACCTGTTAAAGGGTCCGGATGCAGAGTTGCGCAGACCAGTGGTCCAAGGGTGAGTGCAAAACAAACACAGCCTTATAGATGGATAACAATAGATGATGGAAGATCCCGTGGTGCCCAGCCCCCCCCCCCCCCCACTGGGATGGGGAGTGTACCATTTCGCTATGGAGACAAAATACTTTTTTGAACCCGGACGACAATAAGGCTTGGTGTAGTTCCAGGGCCGGACTTTGATTCGATAAGGCCCTAAGCTATTTGAGATATGGGACCCCCCCCCCCTTTATAAGCCCAGATATTCTATGCCAGTGCCAAGTATTTAAGTATATATGACAGTCACTCACACGGATGTGTAGTTTATAAGTAAATCCTCCACTGTGTAGGTCTGAAATTTAAAACAAGCAAATAAAACAAGCGAGCTACCAACTTATTATGCATGTGCTGATATATTTAGACGCAGTGAATGACAGCAGCGTCATAAGGGGAATCCCCTAGTACAAGGTTGTTCCCCCCCCCCCCCCCCCATAAATGTACTATTGTTCAGTACAAAAAGAAAATACTACCAGGTCGCTAGAGTCCACTAGACATTGAAAAATGTAAACAAAGTATTAGCCAGATGTTTCAGAGCGGGAAGCGACCTAGCCCAAGACATTAACAGGAAAGGGGGTGTGTCCACCTGCGCATGACAAATGTTCTATCAATGGAGGAAAAAAAATAAAGTTCATTTCAATACTCTGCACTTCCAGCTTATAATTGAACTACTTTTGGTCTTTTGGAAAAATGTAGAAAAACAAAAACAACAACAACAACAAAACGATGGCTGGTGGTTTCCATTAAGGTGGAGCCACAGAAACAGTGAATCTCAAAGTGTAAGATGTGACCCACGGATAGTTTGATGTGGCTTGTACACAGTGCCGCTCTTGGGTAGCTAGGACGGGGGGGGGGTCCCTCTAGGCAGAGACTCCAGAGATGTTTGGAGGTGGTCCATATTGACAACATATTGTGCACATACAAAGTTTGAACATCAGAGGTATCGATACTAAAGCGAGATTCTTCACTGCCCGAGTGTGGTCCCTGTTGGCAACATATTGTGCACATACAAAGTTTGAACATCAGAGGTATCGATACTAGGCGAAGTTCTTCATTGCCCGAGGTCCTCTGGTCGACAGTTGCGCGATTTACTCCGCTCGACCTTATTTTAGCTGGTTGGCAACTGGTTGGCACAGGACTTAATTGAAGACGAGGCTTGTGACGTAACATTCGTTTTAAATGCATTCACGTTCACAGGGCAGTTTAGATTTTGAAAACACCAGAGCTAAAGCTTCCTATCTGCCCCTTTCTCTCTCTCTCTTTCTCTCTCTCTCTCTCTCTTTCTCTCTCTCTCTCTCTCTCTCTCTCTCTCCCTCCTCTCCTTGACCGCCACCCTCTCATATACACGAATCTTTATCATTTCTCAATTTTCTTTTTTTTGCATGGGCGAATTCGTTTAAAGTCATTTTCGGAAGAAAAAAAAACACGTCATTTTCACATGATCACATGATCACAACTATTCACGTGAGGGCTATAGAGGACTTTCAAACACACACAATCCCTCTCTGTCTCTCTCTCCCTCTCTCTCAACTAGACACACTCTCTCTCTCTCTGTCTCTCTCTGTCTCTCTCAAACACACATACTCACTTTCTGTCTCTCTCTCTCTCCCTCTATCTCAAACATACACTCTCTCTCTCGCTCTCTCTCTCTCGGTCTCTCTCTCTCTCGGTCTCTCTCTCGGTCTCTCTCTCCCTATCTCTCACTCACTTTCTCTCCTCTGTTATTCTCTCTCTCACTCTCTTCTCTTTTATGCTATTTCTCCGTCTCTCTCTCTCTCTAGCTGGTGGTAACCAGAGACATTCCAGCATATGTTCAACACAGCTTCCGGTGTGCAAATTAGAACAACCCAGACTCACATTCTTTTAAAAACATATCCCGGCACACAAATTCGCTGTTCTTTAATTATGATGAACTTAACATTTTTCTATTTTTTACTTAAGACCTGCACGACAGATTTCAAACAGAAAACCAACTAATTAAAAAAAAAACAATTATTGCAAAATTTCTCCAGAAATAGCCAGACTTAGTTTAAACGATTTTAGAACCATTTAAGCAAGCAATGAAAGCAAGGGAATATGTTTAACGCAGTTTTCTTTTTAGTCAGGAATGCAATAATGATAATAATAATAATAAAAAAATTAAACTAACGCTCACCTAAATAATCCAAAAAGAGACCGGAAGTAAACAATTCGGCTGTTTTTTTTTTTATTAACATAAATAAATATGCCTGGAATGCGGCAATCTAGCTCTGGATTCGTAGACCAAAGGGAGCGAATAACTGCAACAATTTGTGCGTTTAATTAATCGGAGGCATATTAGCTTTTTTTACTTTGATGGAAGAATGACTAACTCCTGGTAATTAATTAACACCCACTCTGCTAAACCTACTTAAATGATCTGATTTAGTCCACCCTCCCACCCCTCGCCCCAGCCCAGTTACTGTAGGTCTAAACTGAGCCAGCATTCCAGGGCCGTGTTACATCATGGGGCCTGCCCACGCGTTTGTCCATCTAGGGTGCAGGCATGGGCGTATTCATGGTGGGGGGCAATGGGGCATTTGCCCCCCCCTAAATTTTGAAAAAATGTCATATAATAGGGGGGCATTTGCCCCCCCCCCCCACAATTTAAAAAAAATGTCATTTGCGCCCCCCCCTGGAAAAATTCCTAGCGACGCCCATGGGTGCAGGTACACGGAAAGCGGTCTTAAAGAGAAATACTATCTTGGGAGCCCCAACAACTGATCTTCACAAGAATAATTCATTAATGTTTATCTACTCTTGGTGGGCCCATGTATCAAGAAGGTCAGAGCCAATCGATCTTTTAAACATTTCAGCCCAAGTCTTTGTCGTCCCTTGGGGGGGGGTCTAGCACACTGATTCGCCCGGGGTGGGGGTCGGAGAGGACTTTTTGTCAGTGGAAACCCAGGGAGCAGAAGAAAACATTGGGCCCTTGAGAAAGAGAGAGATATATTTAAAGGGTTTAAAATTGGTCAACGCGGGGCCCCTAAATAATTGCGCCCGTCCTAAAATCCGCCTCTGGGTGGGGGGTAAGTAAGATGTGTTGTTAAGGGGGCTCGGTGAAAGGTTCAAGTACAGTGGTAGCCCGGTTTAAGTACAGTGGTAGCCCGGTTTAAGAACAGTGGTAGCCCTGTTTAATCACAGTGGTAACCCGGTTTAAGAACAGTGGTAGCCCGGTTTACTAGCTTTTAGTATTACGAACCGAGTTCCGGGACGAATTAAGCTTTACGAGTGGACGGGATACTGAAATGTCAACATCATCGCCAGTCAAATTAGTACCATTTATCATTAATCATCCAATCAATGCCCAGCCATGAAATCAGATCAGTCCTCAATCATTTTTGACAATAATTGGCAATCAATTTGCTAGATGAATCCCCATTCATTAATGTCACTTATATCCCCATTCATTGATGTCACTTATATCCCCATTCATTGATGTCACTTATATCCCCATTCATTAATGTCACTTATATCCCCATTCATTGATGTCACTTATATCCCCATTCATTAATGTCACTTATATCCCCATTCATTAATGTCACTTATATCCCCATTCATTAATGTCACTTATATCCCCATTCATTAATGTCACTTATATCCCCATTCATTAATGTCACTTATATCCCCATTCATTAATGTCACTTATATCCCCATTCATTAATGTCACTTATATCCCCATTCATCAATGTCACTTATATCCCCATTCATTGATGTCACTTATATCCCCATTCATTAATGTCACTCATATCCCCATTCATTGATGTCACTTATATCCCCATTCATTAATGTCACTTATATCCCCATTCAATAATGCCTTATTAATCATCACTCGTTCTGCAATATCGAACTTCAATCATCAGGCCAGATCAATCCTCAATCATTATGCCAGGCCAACCGTCAATCCTCAGGCCAGATCGATTCTTGATCATGATGCCAGATCGATTATTAATCACGATGCCAGATCGATTATTAATCACGATGCCAGATCGATTCTTAATCATGATGCCAGATCGATTCTTAATCATGATGCCAGATCGATTCTTAATCATGATGCCAGATCGATTCTTAATCATGATGCCAGATCGACCCCTAATCATTATTTTATTCAAATTTTATACCTGATCGTAATTTATTTATCAGATATTCGACGGTCCACTTCCACCGGTTATTTCCCAACTCTTTCACCCCTCCCCCTCTCCCCCCCCCACCGCTTCAAACATTCCTTAAGTCTTATTCTCTGTTCCTCTATCATTCATATACATGCAACATCTCATTGATGCTGTTTACTCTCTGTCTCTCCAATAATTCTCAGTGTTACATATCTCTCAATCTTATAGGCCTGATCCCAAAACTTGCTCTCTCTCTCTCTCTCTCTCTCTCTCTCTCTCTCTCTCTCTCTCTCTCTCTCTCTCTCTCAGTCTGTCTCTGTGAAAAAAAAAACACAGCAACAACAAAACAATAACAACAATAATGCAACAATTAAAAAATAGAAGACTTCTTCAGGTGTGAAAGTTTCAATTCGTAAACCGCAGAGTTCATCGGAAACATTCTGTCGTTAATTGGGACGATGTCAGCAGATCCGGGTCAAGTTTCGAGGCTTGACAATTTGAACTGTTGGCTTGGGGAGGGGGGGGGGAGAGGGCAGGGGTACAGGAGTGGAGCGGATGATGAAATCCACGGGGGATTGATATTGTTTGACACGGTGTGCAGCGGACGTATTTTATTTTATTTTTTTTTTAAAGTCCCCATTTTAAAAACTACGTAGTTAGCTCCCCCGCACCCCCCCATGTCCTAACCTCTAACCCCCGCCCCGCCCCTCCCTGAATTTCTTCACCCAACATGCACCAGTCTAGCCACCGCCCACTCCTGAAGACAGAAATCAAAATTTCAAGTCGCCTGACCAATTTATTAAGGCTTGTCTATCCTGGCCTGTCGCCTTGTGTATATGTGTGTGTGTGTATGTGTGTGTGTTTGTGTGCGTGTGAATGTGTGTGACCGTGCGTGATGTGTTACAGGCCGTTGATTGATGATTGTTATTTTCTTACAGTCACAACCAAGCAGCATTTGAAACAAAAATATTCCGAGAGATATAGTCGCGATTTAGGTCTTATTTAGGTTATGCAACTCTTTGTTTTGTTCGCGAGTGAAGTGAAAGTTCAAAAGAGTTCAATTATTGGAACTAACTCATTACAAGGTAAATGCTAATTTTAGTACATGTTTTTTTTCCCCCAAATTACAACAAATTTTAAAGTTGAAAGGCGAAATTTTATAGTCCAGTTACAGTTAAAAAAGTTGAAGGTGAAACAACAAATGTTTATAGTTTAGACAAGTGGTCCCCCCCCCCCCAACCTTTTTCTTATCGCGGACCGGTTGACGTTTGATAAGTTCACCGCGGCCCCAGTTGTGGGTTGGGGTGGGGGTGGGGCGGGAATGGCCGAGACGCTGAATATTTATATACTAGCTGTACCATGCAAAAACCTTTGCATAGAGTTATATCCCCTTAGGCTGGATCGGTTTCGGGCAGATCCGATTTTTTTTTCATGATTGTATTTTAAACTGCAATACTGTTGTATTATTAATTATAATTAATTATAATTAGATTGTTTTTGATTTACAATGTTACTGTCGCTCACAGCCGCTCAGCTCCCCGGTTATAACCACCGAGTCCATGGAAAGTCGCACGATCCCGAGAGAAACACACCCTAGTAAATAGAAAGGAAATAATGTAATGTTTTTTTTTCGGGGCGGCCCCAGTACAATTTGATCCACGGCCCGGTACCGGTCCGCGTCCCGGGGGTTGGGTTGGGTGGAAACCACTGGTTTAGACAACAAATGTTTAAATTTCAAATACGGCGTTGTGAAATTATAGCAAAAAACAACAAAGGGGATTTAACATTCCACTATGATTAAAACTAAAGGTAAAAAAAAACATGTCTCTTTAAACCTTATGTTATGGCACATTGCATCGTTGGGTACTGGCACCACTAGACCATCCGCCTTGCCCCTTCCCCCCCCCCTTCCCGGTTTGTTAGAAGCACTACGAATTATTGGTAACTGATTGCTACGATATCACTTACTAGATAGATAATCTGATATCACCTGATAGATAGCATATCTGATAGCACCTGATAGATAGCTAACCTGACAGCACATTATAGATAGCAAATCTGATAGCGCCTGATAGATAGCAAATCTGACAGCACCTGATAGATATCTAACCTGACAACACCAGATAGATAGCTAACCTGACAGCACCTGATAGGTATCAAATCTGACAGCACCTGATAGATAGCTTATCTGATAGAGAGGGGGTCGTTCTTACGCTCCTGGGAGCCATAGGCAAAGGTACATTTGTGCCCCCCCCCACTGACCCATCCTATTCCAGAAAAGCGGCCAGATTGCCTGATGTGACAGTTGAGCAATGCAAGTCGTCTGCCAGAATGTAAAAGTCGCACTTAAACCATTTTTTTCGCGATTCACAAAATGTATTTTTTTTAAAAATAACATTAGAGTGAACTTTGAACTTCTAGTAGGTGTCAGCAAGACGTAAGTCCACCCCCCCCCCCATTGGTTCCCTCCTTAGTATCGATGGCCGCCTGGATCAGTGGTCCCCCAGGGCCGCGGACCGGTTACAGGTCCGTATATCAAATGGTACTGGGCCGCCCAAGAAACATTAAATTTACACAGGTATTGTCAATCAAAGCAGTCTTAATTGAGTCTTAAACATAAATAACTAACGTCCCCCCACCCCCCGCTACCCCTGCCCTTTCCCCCAGTTGGGCCGCGGTGAAATTATCAAACGTTGACAGGGTCCTTGGCGAGAAAAAGGTTGGGAACCACTGGCCTAGCTGGACTATCCATACAAATTGTTCTGATGATAGATGGCTAGTTGGCAATACCGCGTAATACTGTTGTACCGTTTTTATATTCCGGTAGTCCGCTTCCCTTACTATCCCGCCCCCCCCCCCCCCCAATTTCTCGAGATGACTTTATAATTCTGTTTAATTTGATTTTCACGTCAGTTTATGTTTTCGTTTTCTTCTTGTGTCAGTGGCCAGAAGTTTTTTAACCTTCAGAATTAAAGCGCGAAAGAAAAACAAAAAAGAACCACACTCGCACCGGAAGGTAAACATTAAGATGCCAGATTTTTTAATTGATCACGGAGTAAAAGGATTTACTAAAGAACGAAAATCGACTTCATATATGCCGATTTGAAATTATATAATATGCTACTGGTCACTTTACGTACATTAACTATGCCTCTTAATTTCTGATTATTATTTTTTTTTAATTATTATTTATTAAGTTTATCTGACGGCCTTTAACGAAGTCCAGAAGTGGCCTCTTACTGAAATTGCCGCCATTGTGTCAGAAATTCAAAAAGGTTTTTTTTTAAACATATAAAATAATATAATGTGGCAAATGTGTGCTGTATTTGTGTAGTGCCCTCCGCAGTAGCCATGAACAGCTTACCTGACGGCTGTTTTTTTCCCTCCCCAGCTGTAAACATGGATCATCTCTGAAGCACACAGAGTGTCATTTTTTTAAACAGGAAGTTGATTCTTTTTATTTATCTACACATGTGCGGGCGCAGCAAAATTTATTACCGGTGCATAGCCGCCCAATTTATACACAGCCGTCCAATTTGTATATAGCCGTCCATTTTATATATTGCGATTTATTACCGGTGCATAGCCGTCCATTTTATACATAGACGTCCATTTTATACAAAGCCGTCCGATTTATTCATAGCCGTCCAACTTATACATAGCCGTCCATCTTATACATAGCCGTCCGATTTATACATAGCCGTCCATTTTATATATTGCGATTTATTACCGGTGCATAGCCGTCCGATTTATACATTGCGATTTATTACCGGTGCATAGCCGTCCGATTTATACATTGCCGTGCGATTTATACATCGCGATTCCTCAGGGGGGAAGGGGCAGAATGAGTTGTTGTTTTCTGCCATATTCAGTTGCATTTACGTTCTCATTTTAAAAGTGCACGTTTTATTAGTATGGGATGTTGTTGAGATCTGAACAGATAAGCTATGGGCGAGTCTCATATTCTCGGAGGTCTACGCTGTTAGGTACAGGGTGGTCGAACCGGAACACTTGTGCCCTTGACCAAAATGACTTGGTAGAGCCCCCCCACACACAAGATTTATTTGAGGGTGGGGCCCCCCAACAGAAATTAAGAGGAGAGGAGGAGGGGGGGTGGGTTAAAAAAAAATAATCAAAACGTTGAGAAAAATTTATCCGAAACCCCGTTTTCTAATTATCGTAACCGCATAGTGTATTTGTGATTTTTTTTTTTCTTTTTAAGCCATTAATTTTTTAAGATAAACACAATTGAACACAGTGATTCTCGAAGAGTGGTCGCGACACACAGGGGGTCGGTCGAGAGATTTCATTTTTCAGTGGGGGCCACCGTCGCACCAGTAAAAAAAAATCACGAAATAGTATAATGGAAGTAAATTTAGTTTTTTTATTTTTCTTTTTCAGTGTCACTAATCTGGCGGACATTCGGCGGATTCCTTAATGGGTTTTGGCGGTTTTTATTTTAGAACCCCCCGATCCCCATCCCCCCCTCCCTTTTTTTCAAAGGACAGGAGAATTATAATGCATGTTTTTTTTTATAATTCCTTTGAAAAAAAATCGTAGATTCTGAGGAGGTAAGGGTAAGACCCAACCAGTAGCGTGCGGGGGGGTGTGGTTGGCTGGGGGCCGGCCCCGCCCTCACCCACCCCTGCGTTTTGTCTGCCCGCTCCCCCCCCCCTGATTTTTTGCTTTACTTAGTAACATTTTGTCCTCTTCCCCCCCCCCCCCCCCGCTATTGGGCTGGCCCCTGCTGTAAAATTTTCACGCTACGGGGGGGGGGGGGTGAGTAAGACGCCCCCCGACAGTACTCCCCAAATGTTTCACTTCTGCTCGTATAGTACTGACTAGAAAGAGCGGATTATATCAGATTTACCGAACATCAATGACTATCTCCCTTTCTTTTCATTTTTTTTTTATTTGTAAGTGATATCAAGAACAAATAGGCCTACATAGAAAACAACCTATTTTTCTCCTTTATTGTGCACGATTTTTTTTTTTTACAATGGGTATAGTAAGATTAGAGTGACTACCCCTTCCCCCCCCCCCCCGCCCCCATCCTTCCTTGCTACCTTTTACACACACCCACCCACCCTCCGAAACCCTTCTAGATGACACGTGACGAAATAAGCCAATCAACAAACGAGACCGAACTGCCGTAAAAGTTATGAACGAGCCGCTTGGGAAGACGCGCTGGCGGTTGTTTCCCTCCCCCAACCCCCTTCCTCCTTTCTTCCCTTCTGCCCCCCACCCCTCTTAGCATTATGTGCAATATAAATAGTGCGAGTTGTTTGTGTAATTTTCCAGCAGGTGGATTTAGACATACCGAGCATATGTATATGTTTTCTTTAGACCAACCGACCTCTGAACTTACACCTCGTACTGAAGAGCTAAACATCAAACATTGGAAATTTGACTTCTACGCAAGTTTTACAATCTTATATATTTTTATTTGTTCCGTTAATCCAATTTTTTTTTTTAAAATGCAGTTTTTTTTAAATCTATCGATATGATGTCCCCCGTATTAAATTTTGTATGAAAGTGAAGATAAAAGAAAGACCGTTAATGTGAGATCTTCAAAACATATCTTATGTTAAATCTTTGATATGAAACAACGCCATTAATAATACCGTTAATATTTTTGTATTTCACAGGATTTGCTTGACAGTTGAATGGATGTAAGGAAATACATATGTCCATATCACTGATTCTTCTTCAGCTGAATTAAAACCTCAAATAACAAACACACTTTGGACTACATTTATTATTTCTTTCAAACCACCTGAATAAATTCGCAAACAATCACGCGAAAAAAAAAAAGACAACCGGTGAGGTAAAAAAAAAAACCACCTGTACATCGCCAAAAAAGAACTGGGCAACTTAAAAACAGCGACTTTATTTTTTGACTGGATCTTAAAAGTTCCATTTAAACCATGGACATAATGCAACATTTGGCAGCATTCATTCTCACAATGTGTTTAATATTACAACGGTTCGCTTCTTTTGCGCAGCCTGCGATCATTAGGAAAGTCTACACAATGTGCAGGGTAAGAAGTATTTCGGACATTTCGCACATTTAATTATATTATATTCATGAATAACTCTTTTTGACTCTTGATGTTTTTCTTATACTCTTATAACAAATAATAATAATAATAATAAAAGAACAACAACAAAATGTAGTTTCACAACTGTATTAATGCAAAGTTTTATAAAACACACGGGGCTGCCAACTTCTGATATATTTTGTACCATTTATAGGCCGTTAGATAAACTATTTGCTTTTCTATTCAATTATCTATCTATCTATCTATCTATCTATCTATCTATCTATCTATCTATCTATCTATCTATCTATCTATCTATCTATCTATCTATCTATCTATCTATCTATCTATCTATCTATCTATCTATCTATCTATCTGTCTGTCTGTCTGTCTGTCTGTTTATCTATCTGCATATCTATCTATCTTTACATATAAACCCACTTTAATGGATTGCTCTGTTGTTGTTTTTTTTGAAGAAAATTGTTTGCTGCCCTGAATGTTAACAGATGTGAATTTCTTTTCTTTTAACTTTCACACGTGCAATACAACGATAACAATCGAGGTCGTTGTGTGGATAGTTTAGCTAGGGAAATGTCTAGGACCCCCCTACTACCAAGGAGACCCCCCTTTCCGGGTTTAATTTATATTAAATAAGTTTCTATGAGGGCCGCGTCAGGTACTTTTGCTCGGGGCCCTCAAAGACATAAGAACGGCGGCACTGATAGCAATATAAGGAGAAATATAAACGCTTGTGTGGGGCCAGGCCCACCGACAGAAATTACGGGCCCCTGGGGGGCAGGGCTGTCACGCCCCCCCCCCTGTGCTGATAATAATATTTTAAAAAGTTGATTGTCCAGCTCAGTCCGGGCCCCTAAAACTCGCCCTAAAACTTACCGGGCCCCTGGGCATTTGGCCCCCCCCTGCCCCCCCTATCGGCCTCATCTTTATACCTGACTTTAAGGAATACAGAGCAATATTATAAATATAGATTATTTCAATGAATGTTACACCTGACCTTAGGGAATACAGAGCATTATTATAAATATAGATTGTTACAATGAATGTTACACCTGACCTTAGGGAATACAGAGCATTATTATAAATATAGATTGTTACAATGAATGTTACACCTGACCTTAGGGAATACAGAGCATTATTATAAATATAGATTGTTACAATGAATGTTACACCTGACCTTAGGGAATACAGAGCATTATTATAAATATAGATTGTTACAATGAATGTTACACCTGACCTTAGGGAGTACAGAGCATTATTATAAATATAGATTGTTACAATGAATGTTACACCTGACCTTAGAGAATACAGAGCATTATTATAAATATAGATTGTTACAATGAATGTTACACCTGACCTTAGGGAATACAGAGCATTATTATAAATATAGATTGTTACAATGAATGTTACACCTGACCTTAGGGAATACAGAGCATTATTATAAATATAGATTGTTACAATGAATGTTACACCTGACCTTAGGGAATACAGAGCATTATTATAAATATAGATTGTTACAATGAATGTTACACCTGGCCTCAGGGAATACAGAGCGTTATTATAAATATAGATTGTTACAATGAATGTTGTTACAACAGCAGCGACACTTGCTTTAAAACTTGAATCAAGAGTGAAAAGGAGCGGGCCAGTGCCGGCATATGTGGGTGTGTGTGTGTGTGTGTGTGAGTGTGTGTGTGAGTGTGTGTGTGTGTGTGAGTGTGTGAGAGAGAGAGAGTGCGTGAGTGGGGAGTGGGAGGTCATTTTTTTTTTTTGTTCTGAATACATGACAAGCAAAAAAGATTACACTAGCACGCGCCGGGGGTGGGGGGTGTAATAGGAGTGTAATTAGCTCAATCAGGTGTCAGAACTGTTCTCATTATGGATAGGCTAAAAGGCGATAATATAGACCCGACCCCCCCAGCCCCTACCCTAAAATTAAGTACACAATCCTATAAAATATGATGTCAGCTCCAACTGGTACTTGTACGTGACCCCCCCCCCCCAGTGCCGTAGCGAGCTTAACTCGCGCCCGGGGAACAAGACCTTTTTAGCGCCCCCCCCTTCGAAAACCATATAATATTATATGTAAAATATAACATTTGGCGCCCCTTTGTGAGTAGCGCCCGGGGCATGATGCCTCCCCTTGCCCACTCCTCGCTACGCATCTGCCCCCCCCCCCCGCTATCCGTACCTATATCCATAAACGCCTCTATCTAGCACTCCATACTTTCCACACACACACACATACTTACAAATACAACTACCACCACCGGCGGCGGAACGAAATATTTTAAGGGGGGACAAGCCAAAATTCAAGGGGAGGGGGCGCTTTCCCCCCCTTGAAGATTTAAGGAGGGGCAAGACAAAATATGACCGAAAGACAAATTTTACCCCTTAATTCAATAATAGAATATAGTAATTCTGTAGCAATTATTTAATCGATATTATTAAAAAATAATATATTAAAAAAATAAAAATGAACATTGAGCACTTCTGTCGTCAACTGATTCGTAATGTCAGTTTGTTTACAAATTTAATAGCGAAATTAGATCAGAAAATTATTGATAATTATCATGAATGATGATGAATATGAAACTGGAAACGGGAAACTCAATAAACAAAAAGTAATTTTTGAAAAGATAATAAATAATTGTATTTTCTTTAAAAATTACATTTGCCGTCATTCGGTAGATGGCAATACTTCTCTATACTTATAAGACGCATTTGCTATCTGTCTGTCTGTTCCCTTAAAACTCAAGATCCAGAGAACCAAATAACGTGGGGGGGAGGGGGAGAGCGGGGTGGGGGGGCTTGAGCCACCCCCCAGGCCAAATCATCAATACATAATTTACGTTATAAAGTTACATAAAAGACTGTCAAACTGTCAAACTGTCTTTTTTCAATATGTGAGCCCCCTCCCCCCCAGCATTTTTTGCTGGTTGCGCCACTGGGTGCACGTACACAAAATTACATGGGGAATGTTCTTAAACAGGTTTCGTTCCATCTCAATGGGTACTTTAATTGTAATTAATTATTTTGGATATCAAAGACATGAAAATTGGCAAACTTTTACCTCGATTTCAGGTTTTACGAGCTTCTCTCCCACATAGCTAACTTACTATAAATATGATCGGTCCGGGGAACCAAATATCACATTACTTACTACATTATTACATTCCATTCCTTCATCCATAGGAATTGTCATCTTTTGATACAGTCATGCCTAAGAGAGAGAGAGGGAGAGAGGGAGGGAAAGAGGGAGGGAGGGAAAGAGGGAGGGAGGGAGAGAGAAAGAGGGAGGGAGGGAGAGAGAGAGGGAGGGAGGGAAAGAGGGAGAGAGAGGGAGGAGAGAGAGGGAGGGAGGGGAGGGAGAGAGAGAGGAACTGCCAAAAATGTTGTGTATCACATTGCTTTAAGATAAATGTACCCTTTTTTTGCATGCAAACAAACCCTTTTTACGCGTCTTATTTTAAATATTAATTAAACGTCAAATTACGCTTCTTAAATAAACAGAAAACATTATTTTAAACCCGGGCAAAGCCGGGTACTTGCAACTATTTTAAAATATGCCACAACAACTCTCAATAATGTGATTACTGTAAAATGTCAATTAACTATAATTTCTTTCAAATATTAAATTTAAGAAATAAATCAAATGAATTATGAAAATGAAAATGATACATATAAACTAAAATGAATTACAAAGTTAAAAAAGTTAAAATTTTAGGGGGGAGGGCAGACTGGAAATTCAAGGGGGGCGCCGCCCCCCTTAAAAGTTTTAGGGGGGGCCGCTGCCCGCCTGCCCCCCTGCTCCGCCGCCAGTGACTACAACCAACAACCTTACAATAGCTATGTTAGCAGTAACTTTAAGCAATACAAACAACATTCACCTCAACAATATCCCTGACGCGGGGAAACTGCGCCATTCTGTACAGTAGTGGCAATTATTAACAATAACCTTACAGTAATAAGTTCTATTAGCAACAAAACTCGGTGCTAAATCCGGATGTAACCTTTTCTTCTCTTTTCTATTTTTTTCCCCCTCAGGACACTGACATAGATATTCTATCGGTGACAGGCGTGAAACTGGAGCCGTACGAGAGAAGTTTAGTGGAGCTACCCTTCCCGGACAGTTTTGTCAATCAGACTGATACGTAAGTCTAAAAGTAGGTCACAGTGACATGGTTTAGGAGGGTACACGAATAACGAGAGGCGTCTGCTTAGGCCGCGGGAACTACACTAAACCTCTCTCTCTCTCTCTCTCTCTCTGCCTCTCTCTCTGTCTGTCTCTCTCTCTCTCTCTCTCTTTCTCTCTTTCATTCTCAAATGACCTTATTCCATAACGATCTCACTCGAGCTGTAAATTTTAAATCTATAAATATATCATTGATTTCGTGGGGATTTCCGATAAGACTGAAGTCTGGTAAACGTTATATTCCCCGTGGCTCCTCTTCAGCAGCCTCGGATAAGGGCCGTTCTTTCGGATAGGTTAAATAGGCGGCAGCCAGGGCCACCCCACTTCTAATGAGGGCCACCTACTTATAACTTTTATTAAGGCGTTACTTAAAATGTCGAGCATGAATCAAAAGTTTTGGGATCAGAAGGGCCTCTGTGGTAAGAGATTATTTGGGGCCGAGGATTTGCAAGCAGACACATTAACAGCATTATATGTCTTCAGTGTCAAACCTAGGGATTTTGGGGCCCCGGTGGGGGGTGGCCCCTTTTGGGGTCCCTGCATTTTGACATTTGACATCATGACATGAGATAATGTACTTAATATTTAAAAGTGGGGCCCCCCTCAAGCTGGGGCCCGGGTGACTTTGAAATATGGACTACCGCCTCACCCACCCTAGGTACGCCTCTGTATGTCTAGGGCCTTTAAGTGTAACTTTCCTTAGTTCCTCCCCCTTCCCCTAATGCATGTTTATTTGGGGTTCCATATATAGTTTTACAGGGCCACAAACGTAAGTACACACAAAACCTCCAACTGCACATTTGTCTAGGGCCCCCAAATAAACCTTTACCTTAGCCCCCCCCCCCAATAAAAAAAACAAACAACAACGTAAGAACGCCTCTGCTAAAAAGCCGTCGAGGTGTTCAGGCTGTTCATGTCTTTTTAGGCCTTGGGCTGAAGCAGCAATCAGGGCCCTGATCTATGGGGCCTGGTGTGTAGGCCCTGATCTCAAGGGCCTGATGTGTGTTGTAGATTCATGATAATCAGTATATTCGTAAGATAGATTTATAGCTGTTCCGCCAGATCGAATGTGTGATGACTAGTGAAGTATTCATCATGGCTTATAGCGGTTTTAATATCATTCATGTCACCACATTGACACATAGAGCCCTAGGTAGTTGCCCATTTCACAATCATCACATTGACACAAAGTGCCCTAGGTAGTTGCCCATTCGGCAATCATCACATTGACACAAAGTGCCCATTTCACCATCGCCACATTGACACAAAGTGCCCTAGGTAGTTTCCCATTTCCGCCAATGCCTAAGAACGGCCATGCCTACAGGAACATGTCAGAATGTTCGTCTGCAAACAAACCAGAGTTTGAAGACGTTCGTCAGTTTGCTGCATGACTAGCGGAAAAGGCCGAGAGCCGCGGTGTTAAATTCAAAGGGTTAACACTTGTAGTGGCGTAAATAGGTGGGGACGAATGGGGCGTCCGTCCCGGGCCCCATTACCATTTGTTACACCATGTCCACTGGTTTTCCTGTTAATTTTTTTTAAATCTTGTTTTTTTTACATTTATTACATAAAACCTTGATAATAGTTAACAATAAATACATAGTGATACTAGTTGAAAATATGTACGAAACTACTAGCAGAAAATAGTGATTCCAGTTGAAAATGTACGAAACTACTAGTAGAAAGTGACTGCCTGGTTGATCGAGCCACATGCACGAGATGTTGATATTTGCATAGTTCTTTAAATGGGTAGCTAGTTACACAAACAGATTTGACATATTGACCTATATTTTCTCCATTCTCTACACCAGGGCTAATCAAACCGGGACGCGCGACTTTCGAAGAGGAAAAAAAATTAAGAGAAGAACAGTGTAAATATTTTATTTTTTTTATAAATTCAGTTTTTTTATTTTTAATTTTTTTCAACTCCAGAATGAGGCTCATTAATACATAATAATTGGGGGGGGGTAATCGATGATAGCATTGTATCTTTCAATGCAATATTTTAAAGAATCTAGGTCCTATATGCATTAAGAGTACAAGCTTGTTGCTGGTGGGGAAAGGTTCATTGCGAACGAAAGGGATGGTGCCAGAGTGGATCAGAAAAATGATACTTTACGTAGTGTGTGTGTGCAGTGCCAAACCTAGGGATTTGGGTACCCCGGGGGGGCGGGCCTTGGCCTCTTTGGGGACCCATGTGGTTTGATATTCGACACCATGACATGAGATAATGTACATAATATTTAATGTAAAAAAAAATATTTGGGGAGGGGCCCACTCAAGCTGCGGGGTCGTGGGGACTTTTGAATTTGGACCCCCCCTCCCCACATCCTAGATACGCCTCTGTGTGTGTGTGTGATTCGTAGCAGGCGCCTCTGCTTCCTGTGCTATCCTATCGCCCAGTTCATCTTAACTCTGGATGACAGTGGCTCTTAAACTTTTGAAGTCGTTGGAACTCTGAACTTTGAACTCTGAACTCTGAACTTTGAAAATATTTTTTTTTTGTAGCACTAAATTGTAACATTATTTTAACTTTACAAACAATATAATTTTAAGGAAGAAAAATGGCGAAACTTTTTTTTGAAATAAAAAAAGAAAAAGCGCAACCGATGCTCGTTAGAATAAACCTCATTTGTGGAGAAGAAAAAAAAACATAAGAAAAACCCATAGATATTAAGCGATGCGCTGTTCGACACCCGTGTTCTTGGGAAACAATTTTGAATTGGCTCACCCGTTGCACGGAATGAGGAAACTGTGTCTGGGTGATTGCAATATTTCGAACTAAATATTTCTGTGCATTAAATGATAAGTAACAATAAATGATTTAATAATCTATATATCGAGGGACGGATGGCCGAGTGGTGTAGATACTCGACTGTCGACCTGAGAGTCATGGGTTCGATCCTCGGTGAGGCACATGGAATTTTCCCAGGTGAAATTTGGTGCAAAGTCGTCCCACAAGTCCACCCAGCTTTAAATGGGTACAGATGAATTCTACACTTCATCTGCCCCGAAGGCCCGTTAGGGCTAAGAAGGGAACTTTACTTACTTTACTTTTTTACATCGAGGTTGGCCCACACGCTCATATTTTTAATATGGATAAGTTATATGAATATCTGTTTGAAATAATGAGTTGTTTTTTTTTCTCTCTTTCTAGTTTATTTTTATACAGACTTATGTTGCGAAAATTTTTGTTTTTATAATTTTATTTTAATTAAATTTTTTATATATACATATATATATATAGTTTATATATAAACACACATATATATAAACACACACATATATATATTAAAAATAGTTCTAATGTCTGATACGTGCCCTCCTGCCATCTTGTAAACTCCTTGTCTGTATCTCTCTCTCTCTCTCACACTCCCTATCCCTCTTCCTCCCTCTCTCTGTCTCTCTCTCTCCCTCTCTCTCTTTCTCTCTCCCTGTCCCTCTCCCTCCCTCCCTCTGTCTGTCTCTCTCTCCCCCCCTCTCTCTCTCTCTTTCTCTCTCTCCCTGTCCCTCTCCCCTCCTCCCTCGCTCTCTCTCTCTCTCTCTCTCTCTCTCTCTCTCTCTCTCTGCCTGTCTGTCTGTCTCTCGCGTCCTGTGTTTTGTCTACGCGATTTAAACAATGTCAGGATGTATTAAATCTCACACATAGATTATTATTTCCCTTGTTCTATCCCGTTTCCGCTCCAGGCTTCGTTTTGAGTTCTCCTTCAAGACGACGAGTCCAGGGGGCGTCCTGTTCTACACCAGGAACACGCACTACCCCACGGAGATCCTGGCGTTTTATCTGAGGCACGGCCAGCTGCACTATAAAATTACATGCCCGACCCTGGCGGCCGTGGATCTGCTCGAGACCAGACACGGGGAGCCGTTGAACGATGGGCGGTGGCACAACATCACGTTTAGTGTAAGTCACAACATTAGGTTTAGTGCAAGTCACAACATTAGGTTTAGTGCAAGTCACAACATTAGATTTAGTGCAAGTCACAACATTAGGTTTAGTGCAAGTCACAACATTAGGTTTAGTGCAAGTCACAACATTAGGTTTAGTGCAAGTCACAACATTAGGTTTAGTGCAAGTCACAACATTAGGTTTAGTGCAAGTCACAACATTAGGTTTAGTGCAAGTCACAACATTAGGTTTAGTGCAAGTCACAACATTAGGTTTAGTGCAAGTCACAACATTAGGTTTAGTGCAAGTCACAACATTAGGTTTAGTGCAAGTCACAACATTAGGTTTAGTGCAAGTCACAACATTAGGTTTAGTGCAAGTCACAACATTAGGTTTAGTGCAAGTCACAACATTAGGTTTAGTGCAAGTCACAACATTAGGTTTAAGTGTAAGTCACAACATTAGGTTTAGTGTAAGTCAAATTAGATTTAGTTTAAGTCACAACATTAGGTTTAGTGTAAAAGTCACAACATTAGGTTTAGTTTAAGTCACAACATTAGGTTTAGTTAAAGTCACAACATTAGGTTTAGTGTAAGTCACATTAGGTTTAGTTTAAGTCACAACATTAGTTTTAGTTTAAGTCACAGCATTAGGTTTAGTTTAAGTCACAACATTAAGTTTAGTGCAAGTCACATTAGATTTAGTTTAAGTCACAACATTAGGTTTAGTGCAAGTCACAACATTAGGTTTAGTTTAAGTCACAACATTAGGTTTAGTTAAAGTCACAACATTAGGTTTAGTGTAAGTCACATTAGGTTTAGTTTAAGTCACAACATTAGGTTTAGTTTAAGTCACAGCATTAGGTTTAGTTTAAGTCACAGCATTAGGTTTAGTTTAAGTCACAACATTAAGTTTAGAGTAAGTTACAACATTACCTTTAGCGTAACTGAATAAGTCACACCATTACATTAAGGGTAAGCCACACACAAAAAAAAATACATTCAGTGTCAGTCACAACATTACTTGTACCAAGTAACTCACAACATTACATGAAGCTAAATTACGTTTTAGCGTAAGTAGCTGTTTTGCTTGGTGAGGCTGTTTTGAATGTTCTCCCCCTCCACCCCCTTCATTGCAGCAATAAAGCATGCCGTAAATCCTCACTGTGTAATATAAGTACTCGACCAATGAGATACGTCAAAACTTAGTTGATCAGGTCGGCATCGTGATGGGGGGGGGGGGGGTCTGTCTTTTTTTTTACCGACAGGTCATTGAGAGCAATAGGTTCCTCTAAATTTTCTTTGACTATTAATAATTCACTTTATCCTTCCCTTTATGATAATTTTTTTTTGTTTGTTTGTTAAAAAAAAAAAAACTACAAAAGGTTTCGCGGAAGACGTGTAAACCTATTAAGTCCATCACCGGCGGCGGAACGAAATATCTTAAGCGGGGGCGCCCCCCCCCCCTTGAAGATTTAAGGAGGGGCAAGACAAAATATGACCGAAAGACAAATTTTACCCCTTAATTCAATAATAGAATATAGTAATTCTGTAGCAAGTATTTAATCAATATTATTAAAAAATAATATATTAAAAAAAAATAAAAATGAATATTGAGCACTTCTGTCGTCAACTGATTCGTAATGTCAGTTGGTTTACAAATTTAATAGTGAAAATAGATCAGAAAATTACTGATAATTATCATGAATGATGATGAATATGAAACTGGAAACGGGAAACTCAATAAACAAAAAGTAATTTATGAAAAGATAATAAATAATTGTATTTTCTTTAAAAATTACATTTGCCGTCATTCGGTAGATGGGAATACTTCTCTATACTTATAAGACGCATTTGCTATCTATCTGTCTGTTCCCTTAAAACTCAAGATCCAGACAACCAAATAACGTAAAATTTGGTACACGCAGTGGCGCAACCGGGGGGGGCAGGGGGCCCAAGACCCCCAGGACCAAATCAATACATAATTTACGTTATAAAGTTACATAAAGACTGTCAAACTGTCTTTTTCAATATGTGAGCCCCCCAGCATTTTTGCTGGTTGCGCCACTGGGTGCACGTACAAAAATTACGGGGAATGTTCTTAAACAGGTTTCGTTCCATCTCAATGGGTACTTTAATTTTAATTAATTATTTTGGATATCAAAGACATGAAAATTGGCAAACTTTTACCCCGATTTCAGGTTTTACGAGCTTCTCTCCCACATAGCTAACTTACTATAAATATGATCGGTCCGGGGAACCAAATATCACATTACTTACTACATTATTACATTCCATTCCTTCATCCATAGGAATTGTCATCTTTTGCTACAGTCATGCCTAAGAGAGAGAGAGGGAGAGAGAGGGGGGGAAAGAGGGAGGGAAAGAGGGAGAGAGAGGGAGGGGAGAGAGGGAGGGAAAGAGGGAGGGAGGTGAGTGAGAGAGAGAGGAACTGCCGAAAATGTTGCTTTAAGATAAATGTACCCTTTTATTGCATGCAAATAAACCCTTTTTTACGCGTCTTATTTTAAATCTTAATTAAACGTTTAATTACCCTTCTTAAATAAACAGAAAACATTATTTTAAACCCGGGCAAAGCCGGGTACTTGCAACTAGTTTTAAAATATGCCACAACAACTCTCAATAATGTGATTACTGTAAAATGTCAATTAATTATAATTTCTTTCAAATATTAAATTTAAGAAATAAATCAAATAAATTATGAAAATGAAAATGATACATATAAACTAAAATGAATTACAAAGTTAAAAAAGTTAAAATTTTAGGAAATTCAAGGGGGGGGGGGTGCGCCGCCACCCCTTAAAAGTTTTAGGGGGGGGCGCTGCCCCCCCCCTGCGCCCTGCTCCGCCGCCAGTGAACTCCATTGTTAATTAAAAAGCATTGCCACGCCCTTTCCGTCGAATCACAACTTTATATATATATAACACATCCCTCCGCATGACAGCAGGTAAAAAGCGGAAGAATATGACAGTTGACAGACGGTTGATATCAATTTGCAAGCTAGCCGCTGTGTGTCATCCCCCGTGTGTGTGTGTGTGTCATACATCTCGTCTTACATAAATGATTAGAGACAAGTACACCCCCCTCCCGTCCGCTCCGCACCTCCTCCCTCCCTCCCCCCCTCACTCCCCAACCACCGTCTTCTCCTAGTCTCCACTTCATTGAAGGAGGGGGGGGGAACCGTTGATGGATGTCAAATATACTACGTGAGATTTCTGGGCTACAATTTCAAATTAAAAAAAACAACACTAACTGGGTTAAACTTCCGGTAGGGTAAATCTTTTTTTTTTTTTTTAAATATAATTAAATTAAAATAATTCAATCAGGCAAATTAAATCTAAAAAATGTTGTATTGAAAAAAAAAAAAGAAGACGGAGACGTTAATTGAAAAAGAAAAAAGAAAATTATGGCAAACCGGAGAAAGTATTTATTCTCAAACTAGCGGAAAAGCCTGCTGAAGCTGGCTGAACGAGATCCGACAGAAGGGATAACAAAGAAATATGCGAAATACTGTAACAGAAAAGAACATTTGACCTTTATTGCCATGAACAGAATACGATATGAACAGAAATAACAAAGAAATGTATGAAATACAACGCATACACCGCACGATATGAAAACTACCTGAGGGAGACACACGGGTTAGACGATTATGTATTTAAGGATTTTATGTGACTCTTTATAAAAAATGATAAGAGCTGCTGGTAATTAGTGGGATGGCAAAGCATAGATAGTGAATGAATGACATTGTTCATTGCTTACAAAAGACCACAATAAAATCCAGATCTTCAAGATCATTTTGGTTGCCTGGTCTCAGCCAGACAATTGCCCGAGTGGGGTGGGCACGAGTCCCCACGACTATAGGGGCTCAATGCTAATCGACCATTTATATTTCACTCTTATAAATGTTAATCGTAGGGGACGCAATTCACTTGTTTACCCTGAGGCCTAAATATCGGGACGCAATTCACTTGTTTACCCAGAGGCCTAAATATCGGAACGCATATTGCTAGATGTTTTTTTCAAATGAAAACCGTATAAATTCAATAAGAAACCAGCCAAAAAAATGCCATATTAGTAAAATTAAAATGTCAACATTTACTTCATATATCTTTTATTTCATGTTTTCTCTCTTATAAATACGTCATATTAAAACGTTGAAGACGCCGGAAACACACCCACCTACCAATGATCTAAAATCTAAAACGTCATCCGATGGCCGAAATACACCGCACGAACTGCCAGGAAACCCGCCAATCTGGCAACAACGAGTCTCAAGTACAGCATGTACTGGTTGTTTACTTAAGCAGACGGCATTACGCGGTTGGGCCTAGCACGAGTGTCATTAGCGGGGCCTGAAACAAACAATAACGTAACAAAAATAAAGTTCCAAGCGCGGGCTTTGTGCAGACGCCAACAGTTATAATCCTGCTACTTAAAAGAGTAAAATATCCTCTGACTTCATCATTAAGAATAGTTTCGGATTGGATGATCTGAAAATGTCCATTGACGACTCTGTGTGTGGGGGTCGAGCTCGTGGATTCTGTATTTGTAAGCTAACTTTCTAACATCAAGCCGATGTAAATACCGGTCGAAATCAGTGATTCTCAAAGACTGGGCTGTGACGCTATTTCACTTGATGGAGAACATGTTTGCCGCCTACTTAACAACTCTATATCTTTCTATTTTACCAAAGACAAGCTCATGAATCTGAAAAGTAATAAAGGAGAAATATCTAGGCATAAAATTAATGATGCTTTTATTGGCTTTCTTGTATCGTACTCTTTCCGATGGGCCATGAAAGCAAAAAAGTAGGTTTCAAAGCGTAAACGTTTGAGAAAGACTGATCTAAATATAGCTTTAAAAAATTTCAACAGTAGACTCCTAAACTAATACACCGTGCAATGATATTGTAATTTGTTTGCTAATGTGTTTCGGATCTTTTCTTGGGCCTACGACCCTACGTGCGAGTTCCTCATTTTGATCAGGGCCGCTGCAATGAGTAGGCAACCCGAACCCCCAGATCGAGGCCCCAACCCTTAAGGGGGGCCCGTTGCTTTTATTTATTTATTTGTTTTGTGGCTAAAAATTGGAAATGGGGAACAGAGAGGGGCCTCCTTTGTCATAGTTTGTCAGGAGGGGGGGGGCTTCAAAATTCGGTGCCGAACCTAGGAATTTGGTGGACCGGTTGGGGGGGGAATTGACATCTTTGGGTGGCCCCCTGCATTTTGACATTCGACACCATGATATGGGATAATGTACTTGATATATTATGTAAAAAAAAAAATTGGGAGTCCCTCAAGACGGGGCCCGGGGGGACTTTCAAATTTGGATTCCCCCCTCCACCCCACCCTAGCTACGCCTCTGTCAGAATTCCAGGCCGAGGCCATGGGCCATTTCGGCCTGGTTATTTTTTTTTACCCCTCTCCTCTCTCTCACCCATAGTGCACTGTTAAGAGTTTGCTTTGGTGTCATGCGTGACGACATTTCGGAAACATGCAATGGTTTTTTTGACGACGGTCTAGAAAGAGGTCACATCATTCTCTGTGACATTGTAGTTGATGATGTACCGGTACTTTTTCCAGGTGAAGTTCCCAGAGAGGCACAGGGCGCAGGGTGCCAACACCACCATCGACGGGTACAGCACCCAGAACAAGGATTACCCCGTCAGCTGTCACCGTGTGACGTCAGTCATCATGGGAGGGGCGCGCAAGGAGGACCTGCAGTACATGCATCAGATGAAGGTAGTGTGTGTGTCTGACTGTGTGTGTGTCTGACTGTGTGTGTGTCTGACTGTGTGTGTGTCTGACTGTGTGTGTCTGACTGTGTGTGTGTCTGACTGTGTATGTGTGTGTCTGTCTGATGTGTGTGTTTGTGTGTCTTATTGTGTGTGTGTGTGTGTGTCTGATTGTGTGTATTACTATCTGACTGTGTGTCTGTCTTATTGTGTGTGTGTGTATGATTGTGTGTGTGTGTGTGTGCTTGTGTGTCTTATTGTGTGTGTGTGTGTGTCTGATTGTGTGTATTACTTTCTGACTGTGTGTGTGTCTTATTGTGTGTGTGTGTCTTATTGTGTGTGTGTGTGTGTGTTTGTGTGTCTTATTGTGTGTGTGTGTCTGATTGTGTGTGTGTCTGATTGTGTGTGTGTGTGTGTTTGTGTGTCTTATTGTGTGTGTGTGTCTGATTGTGTGTATTACTGTCTGACTGTGTGTGTCTTATTGTGTGTGTGTGTCTGATTGTGTGTGTGTGTGTGTCTGATTGTGTGTATTACTGTCTGACTGTGTGTGTGTGTCTTATTGTGTGTGTGTCTGTCTGATTGTGTGTGTGTGTGTGTCTGTCTGACTGTGTGTGTGTGTCTTATTGTGTGTGTGTCTGTCTGATTGTGTGTGTGTGTGTCTGTCTGACTGTGTGTGTGTGTCTTATTGTGTGTGTGTCTTATTGTGTGTGTGTCTGTCTGATTGTGTGTGTGTGTGTGTCTGTCTGACTGTGTGTGTGTGTTTGTGTGTCTTATTGTGTGTGTGTGTCTTATTGTGTGTGTGTCTTTTTGTGTGTGAGTGTGTCTGTCTGACTGTGTGTGTTTGTGTCTTATTGTGTGTGTGTGTGTGTCTGTCTGATTGTGTGTGTGTGTGTGTTTCTGTCTGTCTTATTGTGTGTGAGTCTGTCTGATTGTGTGTGTGTGTGTGTCTGTCTGACTGTGTGTGTGTGTCTTATTGTGTGTGTGTCTTATTGTGTGTGTGTCTGTCTGATTGTGTGTGTGTGTGTCTGTCTGATCGTGTGTGTGTCTTTGTGTGTCTTATTGTGTGTGTGTGTCTGATTGTGTATGTGTGTCTGTCTGATTGTTGTGTGTCTGTCTGTCTGATTGTGTGTGTGTCTGTCTGATTGTGTGTCTGTCTGTCTGATTGTGTGTGTGTGTCTGTCTGATTGTGTGTATGTCTGTCTGATTGTGTGTCTGTCTGTCTGATTGTGTGTGTGTCTGTCTGATTGTGTGTATGTCTGTCTGATTGTGTGTGTGTTTGTCTGTCTGATTGTGTGTGTCTGTCTGATTGTGTGTGTGTGTCTGATTGTTGTGTGTCTGTCTGTCTGATTGTGTGTGTGTCTGTCTGATTGTGTGTATGTCTGTCTGATTGTGTGTGTGTGTGTCTGTCTGTCTGATTTTGTATATGTATGGCGTGGATGTGCTACTAGTCCCCCCTCCCCCACCCCCACTTCTAATGCAACCCCTCGCCCACCCCTCAATCTTTAAACTTTATATTTGGCTGTAGCCCATTATCAGTTTTAAAGTTACGTATGTCGTTATAAAAGAACACTCTGTCCTAACCGTCCTGCTCGTTTAAAAAAAAAGTTTTGATTGCTAGTCGTTTAAAAAACAATGTTTAAGGCTTATATTCTGTCACCTTTGTGGGGCGTTTCTGAGGGAAAAAATATCTTGACAACGGTTTAGTCTAAGGCCCTCCTAATACGCATTGACTTAGTGCCCTTAATTAAGCATGAGCAGCTCTGGGTTACAACGCTACAACATTTTCAGTCTGAAGTGTAAGGAGTATGGCCTACAGACTACAAAATAGAATTTAAGGACCTAACTCCCCCCCCAGGCCCACCGACAGAAATTTCGGGCCCCTGGGCAGAGCTGTCACGCCCCCCACCCCTCGTGCTGATAATAATATTTTCAAAAGTTGATTGGCCAGCTCAGTCCGGGCCTCTAAAACTCGCCGGGCCCCTGGACATTTGCACCCTGCCCCCCCCCCCTTCTCGGCAGCATTGCCCCCCCCCACCCCTCCGTTTAAAAAAAACCAAACTAGCAGAGCTATTGACTTATCTCCAAAGTGAATATTTTTTAAAATGTATTCAATGTAAATTGTTGTTTTTTTTTTCCCTCACAGAAAGTGAAAGAGCATTTCGAAGGATGTATACGGAACGTTAAAGCCAATTTACCTCTCAGGTCACCCCCGAAATACTCCGCGGTGTCAATCTGTGATTAATCAATATGAACTATTTTGTTGTTATTGTTTTTTTTTTTTAATAATTTTTCCTTGTTGAGTTACTGCCATAATAATCTCCTTCCGACAGTGTTGAAACTTCTGTGTATTCATACGCTAACCATTGGGGTGGTTAAAAAAAAAAGTAGCATTGTTCTGGGCCAAATTACATTGCACGTGCAGTGGTGACACTGTATAATGTAGACAGAAGACTGGTGCGCTTAAGAGTTTGTTGCGTTGGGGGACTTGATCGACAGTTAATGGATTTAGTGAATTCATATTTTAAAAATACAAGCGACTTAACTCAATAAGCGCAGCGTGTAAAAGAGTGATATTTTTATTCATCACTTAAAGATGCAAATTATGTTGTTTATAGGATACGATTTTAACAGTATAAAGTGTCCTAGCTTAAAAGGGAGATAATGCTAGAAAAAAAAGTATTGGTGGTAATTTGTGGCTAATTTTAATTGTAAATAAAATTGAAATAAAAAAAATCACTAAGCTCAATGTATCACATGATAAACACCGATATGCTTAAATAATAATCACAGTCTTAACACATATTAAAGAAATGTTCAGAGCTTAAAAAGTAAAATCCATATTAGCTTTAATTATTTGATTTAAAAAAAAAAGAAAGCCAAAAGTGAAGGTTCAGATAATAGGTTGCCAAGTAGGTTTCAAGTATTAATATTCCTTAGTGATACAAATTGCTGTAAATTTCAGTGTTCCTATTGACATTCTAATCAGCGGACGATATGTTTCATTTAGAATTGTTAAATAAACAGTTTCTATTGTAAAATGTAATATTTTGTTTTACTTTATATTTTTAGACATTAATTCATTTTGTTGTTTCTTTATCTTAGAAATATAATGTATTTTTTTAAAAGTGTTTAATTTGTAAATGCATAAAAAAGGTTGTTGCTAATTTTAATACAGATATGTGTATTTAGAAATGTATTTTATCATTATCACATTTAAAACAATCAAGAGCTGAGAAAACGTTCTAAACCACTATAACGTATATTTTATGAACTGATTTCTGTATTTTAGTGTAAAGTTGTTTACAAATTGTATATTCTGTCACATGTTAGCTTATTAACATGTAATGTAACGTCTTTAGCATTAGCTTTTAAACTCCATTAATGTTTTTCTTTGTGATGTGTACGAATTCTTTCCCTTTTACGGTCTAATTATCTCCATTTATTTCCGCTTATCGTAGCTTAAGTTTAATTCTTATAGCTGATGCACTTAATCACAGATACTCTTATGTGTTGTGAAAGGGAAGTTGGGGGGGGGGGGGGGCGGATATCTAAGGTAGAGACCTCCAGCGATATTTTGGTGCATTAGGTCAAAGTTCATGACGGGTCCATGTTAGGGGGAGTCACTGTTTTGTAAACAATTTTGTAAAAATAAAAAGTCTTCACTTGTATAAGTACTGACCTCTGAAAATAAATAGTTTTGTGAATGTAGAATCATTGTTAAATTAAGATTATCACTGGGCATAGTTTTGTGAATGTAGAATCATTGTTAAATTAAGATTATCACTGGGCATAGTTTTGTGAATGTAGAATCATTGTTAAATTAAGATTATCACTGATGGGCAGGTAAATATGTTGGTCAACTTCAACACGGTGATATCCAGTGTTAAGTGATGGGTACTTATTGTCAGAGCCTTTCTTATAGACAGGCAAACAAGGGAGATGAATTGGGCCCCCATAGCAAAAGGGGGTCTCCCTGTTGGAACTTTAATTAAGGACTTAAATTAATCAATGGCGGGTAGGATCATGGGGGGGGCATGTCGAATATAAATAGGAGCTTTGCTTGCGGTGGCTTTTAAAAGCGTTGTCTGCCTAGGGCGTCTAAATGTAGCTTTGACTAAGGCCCTCAAAAGTAACATGTCCTAGGGGCCCCACAATAATGTAAGAACGGCCCTGCACGCAGTATCACTTGTTAGATTTTATCTGTGAAAGCCAAATCTTGATCAATGTATCTTGAATTACTTTTTCCTCTGTATTTTAAACTGTGATAACTCTGTTTTTTTTTTTTTGGCCACAGTTGATGTGACACAATTAATGGTTTGGCTTCTTTTTTTTTGGCCACAGTTGATGTGACACAATTAATGGTTTGGCTTCTTTTTTTTGGCCACAGTTGATGTGACACAATTAATGGTTTGGCTTCTTTTTTGTGGCTTATCGCTATAAGATACAAAGACTTTGGTTTTAATTTGCTTTAAGATACAAAGACTTTGTTTTTAATTTGCTTTAAGATACAAAGAGTTTGCTTTCTTTTGCGCTTCAGGTGTTATTACAACTTTAGCTCTGTAAATAGTTACTGATAGTTGATATAAAATATATATATATACTGTACATATGAAGGAAAAATAAAAAACAAATCTTACATTAAAAGCATTTTGTTTTTGAATTTGATCGATTTATACAATAAATACGATCAGAAACTAATAAAAATAACTTCAACAAATACCTTCTGCAATATAACTTCAACAAATACCCTCTGCAATATAACTTCAACAAATACCCTCTGCAATATAACTTCAACAAATACCCTCTGCAATATAACTTCAACAAATACCCTCTGCAATATAACTTCAACAAATACCCTCTGCAATATAACTTCAACAAATACCCTCTGCAATATAATTTCAACAAATACCCTCTGCAATATAACTTCAACAAATACCCTCTGCAATATAACTTCAACAAATACCCTCTGCAATATAACTTCAACAAATACCCTCTGCAATATAACTTCAACAAACAGTTTTTGCAATAAACAGTAAAAAAAAAATGTTTCCTAGTAGACGATTGAAGCAGATGAGGTGTTGAATTCCTCAACAAATGTCAGGTACCCATTTGAAGCTGGGGTGGACCTGGGGATTGAACCCGAGACTCACAGGCATGGGCGTATTCATGGGGGGGGGGCAAGGGGGCATTTGACCCCCCCCCCCCTACATTTTGAAAAAATGTCATATAAGAGGGGGTGCATTTGTTCCCCCCCCCCTTACATTAAAAAAAAATGTCATAAAGTTGTTATTTGCGCCCCCCCCCTTGGAAAATGTTTGCCCCCCCCCCCGGAAAAATTCCTAGCGACGCTCACAGGCCGACAGTCAAGAGCTCTTCTTTAACATAAAATACTAGGAAATCTGTTCCAGACCTTTGCATGGGTTCGACACCAAGGGGCGGGGAAAGGGGAATAGTCAAAGCCTCCGTCTCACCACTCACTCCTTTGTAAGACACAAACACACACACTCACACTCACACACACACAGACACCATTCGCTCCTTTGCAGCCCCGATCACCTCCTACCACTAGAGACTATAACTACCTAACAGTACCCTTCCTCTACTAAATCCTACGCAACATTAAAAACTGCTCTACAAATACTGTTACAGATACATCATATGATGTCATTGGAGGATGCGATGATTATCTCTTGATCATATCAAAATTATATTCGGAAACCTTGTTTTTTATATACCCTTTGTATATGTACTGTAGCCTAGAGTGCAATGACCACGGAGGCAGCACGGAGGACTTAGATAGCTGGAGACGCTGAAGCTTGAACTCATAACCCGAAACCCGCCTACCCAGGTCACAGACAATGCACCAACAGCTTCACCCAATCGCCTTCGAAAGTTGGGGCCAGCATATGTCTTAAGGCTTAAGGCACCCTTTGAATGCACGGGCCAAGGATGTCAAATGCGAGGTCCAAGAGCCGTAACTTTAGTCTATTTTTCGTACCAAAACGATCCTCTCGGGTTATCCCCCTCAGGCGCGAGGCTTGGAAAACTGGTTACCTCTACTAAAATATCATCCAAATTAATTCATCGCCATGTAAACTTGTTAGAAATATATTAATGTTCAGAGTAGACACAAAAACAACAATTATCAAAACTAATACATGAAAAATATAAAAGTAAGTAGTCAGAGGTTGCTAGGGGGAAGGGGGGCGATTGGTTGAAGCCCCCCGTCCCCACTTTGCAGAGTGATTGTTTACATTATAGCATCAGTGAATCCAAGTAAACAATCAATTTATGTGTGGTGTGGTGTTACAGAAATATTTCAGATAATTTCTTGTAAATATATTACAGCTAAGTGATTTAATCAAATACTGAGTATTTAAGAGCCAGATTTTTTTTTTGGGTCTACTCGCCAGATGTCACCAGGTCTAGCAACTGAATATTGCGAATGTTTAACTAGATATCGTTTGTACTTTTAGGCAGATACTATGAGTATGAATCTAGTAGACAAATACAGTGCAGTTTACAGGCAGATATTCTTAGGTCTAACAGGCAGATATTGTGAATTTATTGGCCAGATACAGGCAGATATTCTTAGGTCTAATGGGCAGATATTGTGAATTTAGTGGCCAGATACGCTGCAGTCTACTAGGCAAATATTGTCATTCTAACAGGCAGATATTGTGAACTAGCCAGACACAACGAGGTCTGGTAGCCAGACTCTCCGAGTTCAAGTGGCCAGGTATTCACTTGCCAGATATTTTCTTGTCAAGCCGATTTAAATAACATTAAATACTTAATGCGTTTAAAAAAAAAAAATAATCACACACTTTTAAGCTTTGGGGGCAATGGTAGCTCTGCATAATAAAAAGTGCATTCAGTGAATAATCCTCTTATCCCACTTTAAGAAATAAAATCTATTTGGTATTGATCCTCGTTTTATTACCTTGTGGTCTTCATGATCTTCACCCCCTGAGACATTTCATGTCCGTTTATTGTCCCATGATGTTGCGCCGGGCGCTGCGACCCGATTCATCAGTGCTTCATCTACCTTTTTTTTTATGGCCTGTCGCCTTTGCTGTCTGTATAGTCGCTGATCTTTTTTTTTAAGAATGTGTCTGGATTGTAAAGCATTAGCGTCGTGAGCACACGACTGTAGGACCAATAATTGTTTTTAATTAATGTCTTATCACCCCCAGTTCTCTGAGCCACTCGAATAGTAAACTTATTTAGGGTAAACAAGGGGAGCGTTATATCTTTTTTTTTTTAGAAGAACTGCAAACTAGCCGCTGGAAAATAAACAACTCTCTACTCCATCTCTTTAATAATTAAAATATTTGAACCCTGGGCCCTCTCTCCACTAATGACCGGCTTGTGCACGTAAAATTTATTACAGAATATTTTTTTTTCCTATTGCGGTAATTTTTTTTTTTTACTAATTTCCCTTATAATAAAGGTTTACCTCAGGCAGTAGTTGGAGTGCCAAACAATGTGTCAAGTCAATGTTGCCAGATGCTACCAACCCATCAAAACATTCATCCATAGCAGCCACACATCCGCAAACGTAATAAAAATAAACACCCACCAATAACCCGATAGTTCACATATTAATTATCAAAATCCATTTGTCTGATATCAACTTTACCACATGTTTTTTTTTATTTGTTTTTGCGATATTAATGTCGATTTTTCGATAAAGGAAGTAATTTTTTTTTCAAGAATAATAATGGTCAAAATTATGTTTGAAAAAAAAAGTAAATATCTGTTAAACATTATGGCCCCTATATAATTTTTCATTCCTTGACATCTGGGGGCTTGTCTTAAGCCCACACACTCTCTGGGGCTTCTCTTTTCACTTTCTGTGGTTAGGTTTAGGGCTGTGTTCTCAGATCTTGCATCTTAATTTAGAACCTGTTCTAATTTAGTGATAGGCACACGTGTTGAATCTACTTGAAAATTCAAAATTCTTATTAAGTTCAATTTCATGAATTAACATTTTGTAGAATTGCTTTTTTTTTTAAAAATGTTCATAATGGGTAAACAATTCGCTTTGAGACTGCAGACTGTCATATCAAAACAAAGTACAGCACCGGTACATAATTGTGAGGAATATATAATACAGCACCGGTACATAATTGTGCGAAATATATAGTACAGCACCGGTACATAATTGTGCGAAATATATAGTACAGCACCGGTACATAATTGTGCGAAATATATAGTACAGCACCGGTACATAATTGTGCGAAATATATAGTACAGCACCGGTACATAATTGTGCGAAATATATAGTACAGCACCGGTACATAATTGTGCGAAATATATAGTACAGCACCGGTACATAATTGTGCGAAATATATAGTACAGCACCGGTACATAATTGTGCGAAATATATAGTACAGCACCGGTACATAATTGTGCGAAATATATAGTACAGCACCGGTACATAATTGTGCGAAATATATAGTACAGCACCGGTACATAATTGTGCGAAATATATAGTACAGCACCGGTACATAATTGTGCGAAATATATAGTACAGCACCGGTACATAATTGTGCGAAATATATAGTACAGCACCGGTACATAATTGTGCGAAATATATAGTACAGCACCGGTACATAATTGTGCGAAATATATAGTACAGCACCGGTACATAATTATGCGAAATATATAGTACAGCACCGGTACATAATTATACGAAATATATAGCTGTTTTTTTTTGGTCCTTTAGAGTGCTTAAGACAGGCTAAATAAGAATGAATTATGTTAAAAGCAACCCCATTTAATTCTTTTAAAACTAAAATGTATACATAAGAACATATTTAAAAAAAACAAACTTTTTAACAATATTTTTTATAAAAATGCACAAAAAGTTAAAAAAAAATATCAACGTTATTTAAAGTGAGTAACAAACCAATGCTCACAGTGAGTACGTAACTCAGCTCCACTGTATTAAATCGAGCTGTCAGCTACCAAAAAGGTATGTGTTTAGTTTGTAATACTTTGTATGGTTTCATTTTTTTCCCCTCTCGTATTCAAATTTTGATTTTAACTCGATACGAATTTTTTACGAAATAGCCTACTCATTTCAAATAGCCTACTCATTTCAAATAGCCTACTCATTTCAAATAGACTACTCATTTCAAATAGCCTACTCATTTCAAATAGCCTACTCATTTCAAATAGCCTACTCATTTCAAATAGCCTACTCATTTCAAATAGACTACTCATTTCAAATAGCCTACTCATTTCAAATAGCCTACTCATTTCAAATAGCCTACTCATTTCAAATAGCCTACTCATTTCAAATAGCCTACTTATTTCAAATAGCCTACTCATTTCAAATAGCCTACTCATTTCAAATAGCCTACTCATTTCAAATAGCCTACTCATTTCAAAAAGCCCTATACTTTTAGATGTATGGTGGATTGCCTTTGTGTGTGTGTGTGTGTGTGTGTGTGTGTGTTTTCTTATTTACTATTGCTATTATCATTACACTTGATAACAAGTGAATGAGTGAAATACACGATTTCTTCTTGAATAGTTCTTCAGCGGAATTCATACAAATATATTTTATTCATAATTTCATTCATAGTTTAAATATATTAATTTCAAGCACTTCAATAGATCAATAAACAGTTACGTACAGTTAAGTACAGTTAAGTACAGTTAATTACAGTTAAGTACAGTTAAGTACAGTTAAGTACAGTTACGTAAGTTACGTACAGTTAAGTACAGTTACGTACACACACGCAAATAATTTGGTTGACAAATAGAAATTTGCCTAAAAAGAAGTGTATTAAAAATGAATTAATAACAGCTAGAACTTGGACTCGCTGGTGATACCATGAACATGATACGACAATTGGCGCTATTTGTATTCACCATTTGTATGTGTATAGCGGGACAACACGTCACGTCTGCTGACCTAGTTCGCGACACGAGAGCAATCAGGCAGATGTACTCTTGCGCTGTAAGTAAAGTCATCACGCACTTTTTTTTTATTTCGTATAAAAACACCGGTATTTTATTATCCGAACATAATTCATAAAGATCGTTCGTATTCCGAACGTGCCAAGTTTCGCATTTTTTTGGCATTTTTTTTTTAACTTTTGAAAGCTTTTGAGTTGGGGGGAATCTGTCATTGAATCACACAATCTAGTTTGTTCACAATTTTTTTCTGCCGTAAAGGAAATGCAAAACCGGTCTTAACCAGTGATGTATGTATGTATGTATGTATGTATGTATGTATGTATGTATGTATGTATGTATGTATGTATGTATGTATGTGTGTATGTATGTATGTATATATATATATGTATGTATGTATGTGTGTGTATGTGTGTTTGTGTGTTTGTGTTTGTGTTTGTGTGTATCTATCTATCTATCTATCTATCTATATATATATATATATATATATATATATATATATATATATATATATATATATATATATATCTGTTTGTCTGTTTGTCTGTCTGTCTAATCATCTATCTAGTTGATAACGGCAATTAGTTCTACTTACCTTTCTATCACTTATCTATCTATTTATATGTACGTCTGTCTGTCTGTGTCCGTCCGGTAATGTCCATCTAAGTAAGAGAATCCCCCCCCCCCCCCAATCTTTCCACAGAGTTCGGGTCCAAGTATTTTCGATGCGACCGGTGTGAATATAGAATCGAATGATGCCAGCCGAGTAGAGATCATGTGTCCTGACACATATGTCAGTGGGACTGACGCGTAAGTGGGGAGTATGTCATATTGACAATGGGGAAAGGGGGTGGGGGTGGGAGGAGGAAAGTTAGTAATAAGCACTCTCTCGTTCTTTAACTCTTTCTTTCTCTATATATGACAGTCTACCTACTTGCCTTGTAATCTATGTTACTACTTTACCTAGTGCCTTTCCCGATTATCTTTGCGAATAGATCTTATATATCATTCAGCCGTCGTATCTCTCCCTCTCTCTCTCTCCATCTTCCTCTCTCCATCTTCCTCTCTCTTTCTCTCTTCCTCCCTCTCTCCCTCTCCCTCTCTCCCTCTCTTTCTCTCTCCCCTCTCTCTCCCTATCTCTCTTCCTCTCTCTCCCCCTCTCCCCTCTCTCTCTCCCTCTCTCTCTTCCTCTCTCTCCCTCTCTCCCCTCTTTCTCTCTCCCTCTCTTTCTCTCTCCTTCTCTCTCTCTCTCTCTCTCACACACACACTTTCTCTCACTCGCTCTCTCTTTGCCAATAAATGCAACGGCAAAATTATGCCCATGTGACCCTACTACGGGCCCGTCAGGCCGCTTGATCCGTCCCTCGCTCTGACCCTCTCGTTCACATCATTGACCTTTCACCTTCTATTTATAGCTTTTCTGCATGTTACCACTTTGTTTGTTTGTTTGTTTGTTTGTCCGTCTTAATGAATCCTAGTTGACAAATATATCTCACATGTGGCGCGTCATTGCTCTGACTATATTGTTTCCGGTTCAAGCTTCGCTATCCAGTTCTCCTTCAAGGCATCCAGCAGAGGTGGCGTCCTCTTCTACACCGTCAGCGAACAGTACCCCACGGAGACCATGTCGATTATAATGAGAAACGGCAGGCTACAATTCCTGGCTTCCTGTCCGTCATTCAACCCTAATGATATCCATCTATTTACCAGAGAAAACAATGAAACACTCAACGAAGGACGGTGGCACAAGTTCCTGTTTTTGGTAATTCGTATTTGTATCCGTTCTTGTAAAAAAAAAATAAACCCATTTCCTAGTCTGCGATACCCAGTGCAAGGATCTATGTGTAAGGATCTATGTGTAAGGATCTATGTGTAAGGATCTATGTGTAAGGATCTATGTGTAAGGATCTATGTGTAAGCTATGCAAAGCTATAGTTTTAGGGAGCCCACTTTCTTTAGGGAGGGGGGAGGGGGGCTCCAAAAATTTTTCCGAGAGAGCAATTGCCATATATGTACTTAAAATATTTGGCCCTGACATACAATATCTGGACTCAGGTCAGCCCCGTAGCGTGAAAATTCTACAGCAGGGGCCAGGCATTCTACAGCAGGGGCCAGGCATTCTACAGCAGGGGCCAGGCATTCTACAGCAGGGGCCAGGCAATAGCAGGGGGGAGCAGCTAATACACTTTACTAAGTAGAACAAATAAGCAGAGGGCCCCCGGCACGCTACGGGCCTGACTCAGGTAGAGCCAGTGAGCTTGACTCGCACCCGGGGCACAGTATCTTTTTAATGCCTTTTTAGCGCCTCCTCCCCCCATTTGAAAACCATATAATATTATATGTAAAATATACCATTAGGCGCCCCTTTGTGAGATGCTATTACCCCACCAACGTGTGTGAATAGTATTATGTTGTGTTGAGAAGACGTGGCTATTACCCCACCAACGTGTGTGAATAGTATTGTGTTATGTTGAGAAGACGTGGCTATTTACACTACCAACGTGTGTGAATAGTATTGTGTTGTGTATGTTAATTAAGAAGACGTGACTATTGAAGCTCGCTTATTCTTCATTATCGTGTATTAGAATTAGACCAGTGATGTACGCGTGCCCCCCCCCCCAGTGGGTACGCGAAGACTTTGGTGGGGTAGGCGCTGTACCGGGCTGAGAACATCTGGGTAAACATGTTTAGACTAAAACGAAAACAATGAAACGAGGGGAAACTATGGTCGTAAAAACAATGTATGCGAGTTATTGTTTTTTTTTTTACTAGGGGGTACTCAGTATTACGAAAATAAACAAAAAGGGAGTTCACTGATGTCGAAAGTTTGCTTTTAAGTAGCAGAATGTTAGGAACTGGATAAGGGAAGTAACCGTATTCAAGACCCTGTTAACACAATCAGTAAATATTTTATATCACACATATAAATGTTCTACTAACACAATCACTAAGTATATAACAAATATAAATGTTCTACTAACAAAATTAGTGAATATATATAACAAATATAAATGTTCTACTAACAAAATCAGTGAATATATATAGCAAAGATAAATGTTCTACTAACACAATTAGTAATATATAACAAATATAAATGTTCTACTAACACAATCACTGAGTATATAGCAAATATAAATGTTCTACTAACACAATCACTGAATATATTGTGACGTCCTGTGCGAGCTAAATAACATATTTCACTAGAAATTTTTGTTTAAATAAAAAAAAAGTTTCTATTTTTTTTTATTTCCAGGCAATGATGAGCAGACGCGAAAAACCGTACATAGCCATCGATGACTCCAGTGTAATGATCTAGACACAATACTTTATCACATGTAATCGTTTTAATACAGCCATCTTCGGAGGACGCCGTCATAATGCTCATCACGTGGAGGTAACATCTTGTGTGTTCAGAGTAGAACGTGTATCGTATGAATAGACCTTTGGATGTATTAATGGATAGAACGTGTACCTTATGAATAGACCTTCGGGTGTATTAATGGGTAGAACATGTATCTTGTGAATACATCATCTTGTGTGTTCAGAGTAGAACGTGTATCGTATGAATAGACCTTCGGATGTATTAATGGGTAGAACGTGTACCTTATGAATAGACCTTCGGGTGTATTAATGGGTAGAACATGTATCTTGTGAATACATCATCTTGTGTGTTCAGAGTAGAACGTGTATCGTATGAATAGACCTTCGGATGTATTAATGGGTAGAACGTGTACCTTATGAATAGACCTTCGGGTGTATTAATCGGTAGAACATGTATCTTGTGATTACATCATCTTGTGTGTTCAGAGTAGAACGTGTATCGTATGAATAGACCTTCGGATGTATTAATGGGTAGAACGTGTACCGTATGAATAGACCTTCGGGTGTATTAATGGGTAGAACATGTATCTTGTGAATACATCATCTTGTGTGTTCAGAGTAGAACGTGTATCGTATTAATATACCTTCTTGTGTGTTTTTGTTTGTAGAACGTGTATCTAATAGAGATATCATCTTGTGTGTGTTTGTGTGTGGAAGGTATATCTAATAAAGATACCATCTTGTGTATTTTGAATGTGTTTGTGTGTGTGTGTGTGTGTGTGTGTGTGTGTGAGAGAGAGAGAGAGAGAGAGAGAGAGAGAGAGAGAGAGAGAGAGAGAGAGTAGTAAATAGGCTTTCTGATGAAGGTAAAATCTTTGTGTGTACAACTTCAATCTGCAAAATTCATATAAAATGCGTACATTACATGACCCTGTATAACAGACGAGTCATTCTTCCTGTGGTGTTCCATGTACATATATAGCCGCTTTCCAGTGCTGATCCCTATGGATTTGGGGGCCCGGGGGTTGGCCTCTTTGGGGCACAGGCATTTTGACACCATGACATGAAATAATGTAACTAATATTTAATGTAAAAAAAATTTGCCCCCTCCCAAGCCAGGGTCCGGGGGGTACTTTCGAATTTGGACCCCCCCCCACACACACACCCTAGGTAAACCTCTGCCATTTTCATGTAATTTTTTTTTTACAGATTTTAAAGTTTGCTGTCACAATTTAAGTCCCCGTAGTCTATAAATGGCTCATAAGTCAGTCAGACGAAGTTTATAATTAATCTGTTCCCATATAAAAAGGTTACATGGTGAGCACAAAGCCCAGCCGCCATAACTTCCCCCAACTAAAGTCATTAGCCCATTTAAAGCAGACGATGACAGAATCCCGTTGAGTGATTTACATCGTTCCGCTGTCCGCCCCCTCTTTAATGTCGCAAGTTCCAGTTTAATACCTTTATTTTTTTTTGGTCAAATTGTTACCCTTGTAAAGTAATACCTTGGACTGGCGGTCACTATGTTCGTACACCACAGATTTCAGCAAAAAAAAAAGTTGATAATGTGTACACAATAGCTCTTGTTATTTAAATATCATAAAGTTGTATGTGTTGTTAATTTTTTGTTTACAATTCATGCTTTGTGCTTTGTTTCAGCTTGAGGATCGCTTTGTTGGCTGTATTCGGAACCTTACCACTAATTCACAAACTTGCCCAACTTCTACCTACTCCCCGGTATCAAGATGCAATTCTTTAGCCGTCCAATCATAGCCAGGTGCCATTGCAATTCTGAAGCCATCCAATCATCATAGCAGGTGTGACACTTCCTATAGCACTTATATTTTAATCAAACTCTACAGACATATGGTGGAATAAAATAAAATAAATTCTGAAACAATATCGTAGATTTAATATAAATACCATATTAAACCCGAATGATGGATTGCTACTAAAATGTCGATCCAGCCTTAGGGAAACTCACTTTTTGTTCAGTAAGTTTGCCGGTAGAGTAGGCCTATTAGGGAATGATCGTTAATCAATGATACAGTAATGTGTCACAATAATTTAGGAGAGAAAAAAATGGCGGGTTTAAACAGTGATTGAAAAAAGGGGATTGTGTGATTTGGTATAATTTGTATTCTATTGTTGGACTTTTTTTCTTGTCAATTCAACTATTAACGCATTTCATTACTTTTATTACTATTTTTTTTGCCTGTTTGGCTAGCTATCTATATTAGTCTAATAATGTACAACACATTGTAGGCTAATCAGGCATAAAAAGGCGTGCCTTCTAACACAACAGGTGGCTAATGCATAAAGGCGATTATGTTTTAGTTTAAGATGCTAAGAAAGAATCGATTGGCATCACCGATATTCTATGGTCAACATTCTAATCAGATTAAAACCATAAACTTTTACAGACGACAACTGCAACATGAGACTTAAAAATCAAGTTTCCCTTCATTGTAAAAAGGGGTTTTCCGTGTAAAATCACCACAAACTTTATGCGAGAAATGATCGGGTGGCCGAGTGGTGTAGAGCACACGACTGTCGACATGCATGTCTCGGGTTCAATCCTCTGTGAGATCCAAAGTCTTGATGAAAGTCCTTCTAGTCCACCCTACTTTAAATGGGTACCTGACTTAAGTTGGGGAACCTGAAGGCGACATGGCGTTGAGCTAACCACACAATCCCTTTATATGCAGAGGTTAACATAAACCAATGAATTCTACACTCAGTAATAAAAAATGGGGAGGGGGGTACACAGATACTGAAAGTTTGGGAACCACTGCTTTAGGACAAAGGGAACTTTTTTTTTTCTGGAAATACAGCGTATTGCCAGTTTTCAGTGTGATATTTTTTTTTTAGTCATTATTTTTTGGTAAATCCTGGCCTCTTGGTTACATGCCTTTTGGCCCACAGTAACCTTAATCCAGCCCTGACTGATGAGCTACTACATCAAATCATATAAAGAACAACACAAATAACATTCGATCAATAATAATTTTATTTTCTTAAAAAAAGTCACAAAAAAAGCAGCCTGATTAAATAATCTCAAACCTCCACATAAATAGATGTATTAACACAAGTAGATGTATTAACACAAATAGATGATTAACACAAGTAGATGTATTAATACAAGGAGATGCATTAATGCAAATAGATGATTAATACAAGAAAACATATTCACCAAAAAAAAAAATTTTCTCGGTCAAACATTCAAGTAAAATTTGAATTGTTTATTATGCAGATAATCACACAAGTGTGCGAATCATTGTTTAAAGCATAGAATGTATCACCCAAAAAACACTAAAGTGTTAAATATATATAAATATCAGATTAAAAATCAATTATATGCATAGATAAAAAAAAACAGCACTTAATGGATTGCAATTATCTATCTTGTATATACAATGCAAACAATAAAGGATTAGTGGTAAAAAAAACACAACAACTTAATTAAGGCCAAAAAACTCAATACAAGAAGTAAAGGGCAGTTCAAATACAAACTATCACCACTTCAAATAAACTGCTGGCTACAGAATGTGTAAATAATAAAATATTAACTGACCCTGGTCTGCATACACAAGCAGCTTTTCTAATGTGACTCACACCCTGCGGAAGCATCACATTAAAAAAAAATAATAATAATAAAAAATAAAAGTCAGATGTTATACACAACCTTTGTTTTACTTATTTTTATAATAAATTCAAAACCTTTGATAGGAGGGTTTTAATTGGATGAAATCTATCAGGATCCAAAAAGAGGCTAACTAGGACTCAGTTGCATAGATCTATTTAAATTTTTCATATTACAGATTTGCATGTGCATTGGTAATTAGTTATGTGCATCTATGTTATGAAGTAACATGCACTAAAATAAAAAAAGTGAAGAGAGGAGCCGTGATGTGACTGAAAAGACCTGGTCGCAAACATTTTGCGCACAAGGTATAAAGATTTGGCAAAAGGAGGGGGGGCGGAGGGTTCTAGAATAATGATTTAAAATATAAATTGTTTTGAGCATTAGATTATCGAAGATAAAAGTACTGAGCCAAGTAAGCTGCCAAAAAAAAAAAAATGAATTATATAATAATTAACACCTGTACCTGAAGACAATAACAACAAATATCAATGGTAGGGACACTTATATCTATCAAATATAAAAATGTACCATTTCACCAACTGCTGAGGTAATCACAAGAATTAAAATAAAATACTAATTATTTTTTTTCCGGTGTTCACGGTGCAATTAAATTTAATAACTTGTATAATTTATACATCAACAATTTTTTTTTATCTCTCCACTATAGAGAAATTTATTTCTAAATAAGAAATAACAACCAAATGCAATAATTGCAGTATTGAGCATATTAATGAGTATGTTTCTAAAGAAATCTGTGAAAAGGTTTCACAAGTTTCCCATTTCTATTAACAAAAACATAAATGATACGTGTGGGGGGGGGGGCAGTGGCTTGAAAAGCATCACCCTGAGCATCTTATAAATTATTCGTTTAATTATCAGCACAAAAAAAAGAGAAACGTAAACTTAAAAAAAGAAATATTTTTTTTAAATAAGTGTATCCAAACATTTCACTTGAGGTAAATTGATATGAGCTACTAATTAGTATGGACATTTCCCCCCCCCCCCTTTTTTTTACCCTGCGGTCTGACCAGGAAAACAAGAGAAGAGAAATAAAGGGATGGTTAATTTGATATTATGCTTATGGCAAGAATGAAAATGTGGTTTCAACAATTAATGGGTAAAAATAATCAGCTTGACATTAAGTCCTAAGATTCTTATGGCAGACTTAAAAGACAACTTTCCCAGGATTCATGATTCCATTAGGATCAAAACATTTCTTGACTTCTCTCAGAACCTGAATACCAACGGGGCCAATCTCTTTCTCAAGTAAATGGCGCTTTCCCATTCCTATGCCATGCTCTCCAGTACATGTGCCATTTAATTCCATAGCCAGGCTGAAAAAAAAACACAAATTACTATGTATTTGTTGAAAAATAGATACAATTTAAATTAGTTATCAACTCTCAAACAAGTGTAAAATTAAACTTTGAAACCAACATATGCCAATTCATTGACGTGTGGTTAATACAACCTTATTGGATTAATTAAAATATAAAATAAAATCAATTTATATTTTAAAATTGAAACTGTGAGATAGAAGTTTTAAAAATATAACAACTGTATTATTAGTACAGTGGTAATACAGATTGAACTTAATTCATTCCTAGAAGTTGTTTCAGTTCTTCCCATGTAATCAAATAATATTCTGCTTTTTTTTAACTCAAAAAACTTGATTTTAAAATTAATTCTTGTGCTAAATTTTATGGAAAATTATGGACATTTAATTGAGGAATACGCAAAGTTGTTAAAAGATTAGAGTCTGAAAAAAAACGCTGAAAATTACACCAGATACTTTCTCAACCAGAAAATGTGGTGCAAAAGTGGCACAATCCACAGGTTAAAATACTGAAAAATAAATAAATCACAAAAACAATGAGCGGGTTTTTCAAATAGCATGTTCACTTTCTGAGGAGGAAAAAAAAAAAATTTGTTTGGATTTCAATTTGAATTTTGAGGTCTCAATGCATACGGTAATAAGTTTTTGCGGTCATTTTAGTCAAGAAAAAACCTACAAAAAATATGGTGATACACAACATTTAAAATTAAAGTGAAAAGTTTGTCATAGATAAAAATTTTGTTTGAAATGACACTGGCAAAGAATTGTGTTTATACTGACCAATACCAGTATTATTCCAACAAATAGACGTAAACTAATTACAAAATGATGAGCTTTTTCTTTTTTTTTTTCATTTTTCTTCCTTTGGTTTAATGAATAACTTACATGTATAAGATTAAACTATTTTGGGGGAAAAAAATAACGACATGTAATAATAATAAATTACAAAAAAAGGCTTTTAAAATGAAATAGAAATGAAACCAACAGTTTTAAACATCAGACAATGCACCTTTCAATCCCCTTTAGAATAGAAGAACATCAAGAATATGTGCTTTTTTTATACAAGTCAAATTTTAAAAAAATATTTTCGGGATAATTCAAACCATTTTTAAATTAACGTGATTTTTATAGTTATAATTTTGCTTCATTTTTTCTTTTCATAAATTTTTTTGTTACAAACTACCTTAATCATCAACTTATATTCTAATGCACCTTCAAAGATTCCTAAATTTTCCCAAATGTTAAACAATACATGTATACACATGTATAAATATATTTCTATTAATTTAAAGCAGGGAAAAAAATTGAGTGTTGTCTGTGTATTACTATGTGAATATTGTATAATTTTGAAAAATGTGTAAACTGTAGTTTTAAAGATAATGGCATCTAAAAATGCAAATTTTTTTTTAAAATTCAATAGCTTTAATTTGTATAAGTTCATAACTTTTTATATTTTTTATATAAAAAAAAAAATTAAAATGGAAATTAATCTGAAAAATGTGTAACGACTACTAACTGTATAATACTGATGTTTTCAATGGCATGGGTTGGGCAAAAGAAGCTTTTCAATTTACCAGTAAAACTTTTTTTAGAGCATTTTTGAAAAAAAATGCTCTATTGTCCCCGTTTTGTCTGTCTGTCTGTCTGTCATCACCCTAGATCTCAACAACCATAAGTCCTAGACCCATGATGTATATATCATTTTGTAGGTCTTGGCATGCCAAGAAATAGCTTTTTTCCATTTCGCGATCTGACCTCTCAGGGCCGTAAAAGGGGCCTTATAAAGTACTGTTTTTTACTATATAAGCTATATTAATAATGGAGCGCCCTATATCTCAGCAACCATAAGTCCTAGACCCATGATGTATATATCATTTTGTAGGTCTTGGCCTGCCATGTGTACATCAAAAGTTCATTTCGTGATAGGACCTCTGAGGGCCGGGCTTCAGGGCTCCTAAGGGGCTTATATATTATATATACACCGTGTACGTTCAAAAACCCGTTCATTTGGTGCGAAATACTGTAGCACGTAGTTTCACCAAGATTTATTAAGAAACTCATCAAATGAAATAGTAAGCTTGTGTTCTGAGTTTAATTGAAAGTATCAGAGCTATGCAACAATTGACGGAGTTTTCGGACGATTAAATGACTATAATTTAGAAGGTTTTCAATTATGAGTCCTATTTCAGTAACCACAAACCACTTGTAGTTAGATTTAAGAGACAATAATTTTTTTTCAAATATAAAGAAACGTCTTTATATATTTTTTTTACAGATATATGCATTACACAATTGAATTTATAAACATTTCCAAAATTTACAAATATTTACTGAAAGCTAACAAACGTACTGATACATAACACGAAAATGCACTAACACGTACTGTGTCCAGAATGGAACAGGCTTAATTGCTTGTTTTGCTTATCTTCCACCACAATAGGTGTACTGTATATACATCAAGTGCATTAGAGTGTGAAGATATTTTGTACTGTATATACATCAAGTGCATTAGAGTGTGAAGATATTTTGTACTGTATATACATCAAGTGCATTAGAGAGTGAAGATATTTTGTACTGTATATACATCAAGTGCATTAGAGTGTGAAGATATTTTGTACTGTATATACATCAAGTGCATTAGAGTGTGAAGATATTTTGTACTGTATATACATCAAGTGCATTAGAGTGTGAAGATATTTTGTACTGTATATACATCAAGTGCATTAGAGTGTGAAGATATTTTGTACTGTATATACATCAAGTGCATTAGAGTGTGAAGATATTTTGTACTGTATATACATCAAGTGCATTAGAGTGTGAAGATATTTTGTACTGTATATACATCAAGTGCATTAGAGTGTGAAGATATTTTGTACTGTATATACATCAAGTGCATTAGAGCGTGAAGATATTTTGTACTGTATATACATCAAGTGCATTAGAGCGTGAAGATATTTTGTACTGTATATACATCAAGTGCATTAGAGCGTGAAGATATTTTGTACTGTATATACATCAAGTGCATTAGAGCGTGAAGATATTTTGTACTGTATATACATCAAGTGCATTAGAGCGTGAAGATATTTTGTACTGTATATACATCAAGTGCATTAGAGCGTGAAGATATTTTGTACTGTATATACATCAAGTGCATTAGAGTGTGAAGATATTTTGTACTGTATATACATCAAGTGCATTAGAGTGTGAAGATATTTTGTACTGTATATACATCAAGTGCATTAGAGTGTGAAGATATTTTGTACTGTATATACATCAAGTGCATTAGAGCGTGAAGATATTTTGTACTGTATATACATCAAGTGCATTAGAGCGTGAAGATATTTTGTACTGTATATACATCAAGTGCATTAGAGTGTGAAGATATTTTGTACTGTATATACATCAAGTGCACTAGAGTGTGAAGATATTTACTCTCACTGAGCTATGCGGGCAGATAACTCTCTGTTTAATTCATTCCGGTTACGGTCCTTGGTCATAGGTAAGATCACATGAAAGTTGCCATCTCCAACATGACCAAGGACTGGTGCTGATGAAATAACACAGAGTGAGAATGTAAGTACGCAAAAAAACAAAAAAAAAAAACAGCCTCAGAAATACTCACTATCCCATTTTGTTACTAATGTCTTTGACTTTAGCAAATGTTTCTTTATCTGTGTGATTGACTGGGAAAAACACATGAAAGTTTCCATCACCGACATGACCTACCATTGGGCCTGAAAGAAGTTTTAATTCAAACATTTACGACAAAATATTATCTGTGAGAAAGAATATTAGCTGATTTTTTTGGATCAGGTTATGTTATTAACAATATGTAAAAAAAATGAAAAACCATTTCAATTTATTAGCCTGCTGTCATAGTTGCAGTGTGTGTATTTTTAAGATTTAACCTGCAAAGTCCATCAAATAAAATAGTTGCTCTGATGACTACTTTATTACACTCAAACTTCCAGATCTGGGTCAAAACACTCACAAAGCAACAGGAGCAATAAATTTACTATCAAACAGACAGCCAGCACAAGATGAATTGTTAAGTAAAAAAACATTCCTGACTTAAGTTAAGCTGAAGAATTCTTTTATATGTCGTGGTTACAGAGACAGATGTACTCTACATTTTCATCTACCCTGATGCCCTTTTTTTTTTACATCAGAAAAGTAGTCTTAGTATATTTTAAAAAAAGGGTATTTCATTACATTTTAATTTTTGTAGTTTTTTTTAAAAATCATATCTATATTGAAATTTAAAAGGACTGGATGCTAAAAATATTAGCCACTGAAAATAGATACTTAGTTAAATCTATGACTGCAGCTTAAAACAATGAATTCCAATTTTGTGATGGCAAATGCTTAAATGATAACAACTTACCTAAAACATTGGCCTCAACGATCCACTGCTTAGTTTTAACAATTACTTCTGGTAGATGAGAAATAGGTACACAGATGTCTGTCGAGTAAGGCTGTAGAAATACGAAAGAATTAAATAAATATCTTGGTTAATTCATTACCTACTGGCTGATTAATTAATTCTTATGTTCAATGCAACTCTTTGATAGATGAATAAAAGCAAAATAAATTGGCTCTCTAAGAATATTGACACCTGATCCATTTATTATAATTTATTACGCTAACATAAATTTCAAATGAATCAGAAACTACAAAATGTAATAGTTGTTTTACCACTAGAATTAGGCATGGATGGAATGACTTCTTGGAAAAACAAAATGAAGTTGAAATTTTTAGCTCAAATATTTTTAGAGCATTTTCGAAAAAAAATGCTCTATTGTCCCCGTTCTGTCATCACCCTAGATCTCAACAACCATAAGTCCTAGACCCATGATGTATATATCATTTTGTAGGTCTTGGCCTGCCAAGAAATGACTTTTTTCCATTTCGCGATCTAACCTCTCACGGCCGTAAAAGGGGCCTTATAAAGTACCGTTTTTTACTATATAAGCTATATTAATAATGGACCGCCCTATATCTCAGCAACCATAAGTCCTAGACCCATGATGTATATATCATTGTGTAAGTCTTGGCCTGTCAAGTGTACATCAAAAGTCCATTTCGCGATTTGACCTCTCAGGGCCAAAATATAAGAGTTTTTTATGTACCGTTTTGCTTATATTTTAAATATAAATAATAAAAGCTAATCAAAGGGGCGTAATCATTATTTATTTTTGTAACAGTTATTCAACATGACTTACTTCCCATACATGCATTTCACAATAGAATTTATAAACATTTCCAAAATTTACAAATATTTATTTTATTTTATTTCTAATTTTTTTTTTAGTAAAACTTAATAGTTTTAAAGTAATTTTCAAAAATTTTGTGAAACACATGAATTAATTTTATGTTAAAATTGCACGATTTATACTTTGTTAATATGTTACATTAACTTTGAGACTAACATATAAATCAGAACTCAGTGCAGTACACAATACAACAAATACTTTATTACAACTATAATACAACTTTGCTTATTTAAAGACATGAAAATGCGCTAACACGTCCTGTGTCCAGAATGGAACAGGCTTAATTGCTTGTTTTACCTAATTTGTTTTTTTTTTAATCAACATCTGTAAATTATTAAACTTATCATATCAGGCCAATTCTATCATGCTTAAAATTTTTGAAAGTTATTCTTCACAAAGAAAAATAAAAAGCAGAATAGAACTTTTTTGATTGCATTAGATCTCTGAGGTATTTTAATTTATAATTGGTTTAATAATCAAGGATTATTTTCTTTTATTTCCAATCTAGTGAGAAAAGAATTGGAATTCAGTCAGCTAAAAGATGCCTATATAATAATGACACAAACATAAGTGATTATCATGCAGTACAAAACCCTAATAGTTTATTATATTACATGAACTTTCTTCAGTACTGTAACAGAATGTCAATCCAGCCAAGTACAATATGTAAATACATGTGCTGAAATTTTTTTTTCTCACTTTTGATCCAGGTACAAGTGCTGTGCAGGCCCATAACATTTCATGTCTTGCTTTCCAGAGTCTTTTTCTTTCATCTTCATCTGTCGCCACTTGCAGGCCTTTACCATTGTTCAAATCAATCAGATCCTCTTTGAATGGAAAAAACATTTAACAGCTATAAAAATAAATGTAAAAAGCTGAATATATTTTTTAAATGTTTCATAGACTTCTATGTACATTTACTGCAACTTTTCAAATCGATTAAATTATTTGTTTTAAAATTAAAATAAAGTAATGAATTTTTATTTTTCAGATAATCAGTCTAGTCATTAAGAACTATCATTAGGCCATGTGTGCTTTCAGTTGACACTCCTATGAGGTTACCAGTTAAAGATAATTTGATAATACAGTGGCACCTAGGGTTACAACCTTAATTCGTTCCAAAACTCGGTATGTAACAACCAGATATCAATAAAATAAACAAAATCCATTTCAAAATGAACATTTTTTAATTCTTGTATTAACATCCGAAACTTAACCAGACAAAACTTTTGGAATATGTAAACTTCACGTATTAAATAAACAGGAAGAAAACAACCAAAAAAATAAAATGTAATCATGGGAAATTTGTCACTTTCTTCTCTGATCTTAGTTTATAGCCTGATGCACTGTTTGTTATGCGAGCCAAACAAAATTCAAAAGTTGTTGTTTGTAACCCCAGGTTGCAGTGCCTTTTCTGCATCTCCAACATAGCTGAGGCTGAAAGGGCAATGGATGCACTGGCTTTGTAATACCTATCATTGATGAAGCTCAATTCTGTAGCATGCACCTAGCTATTGGGGGCTCACTGAGTCACTGTCAGTCAACAGCATGTATTATATAGTGATACAGTGAAATGTCGCTATAACGAAATTCACGGGGACTCGAAATTCGTTCGTAATACTGAAAATTTGTTACACTGAAATGGGGGGGGGTCCCCCCCCCACGACATTTTCTGTTTTTAATACATACCGCCAACGTCATTGAACTAAGGGACATAACTCATTTATTTGTGCAACAGTTATTCAACATGACTTACTTCCCTTGATTTATAAGAAACCTGTGCAATGTGCCCATTACGGCTCTCTTACTCATATTGTCTCATTTATTAAATAATTAAATATTTTTTTAACTGGATTCAATTTTATTATAATAAGAAAATGTCAAATAATACAAACACACAGAAGTCACCTGAAAAAGTCTGTAATTTTCTTCTGAACACTCCCAAGCATAAAAGATCGTTCTAAATATTCCCCAACAACCAGAATGCAGTCCTCTGTCCATCAAGTCTTTACCCCAAACTATACGTCGCCATTATTCTAAACAATATTGTTAATAGCCATATTCGCAAAATGCGACCCTAAGCATTAATCAAGCCCCTACCCAAAACAATGACATTGCTTTGTACTAAAACTGTCAAGTTACTTTTTAATCATTTTTTCAACTGCAGTCTGGTTGATGTTCGAAGGAACATTGCCTGGCTGGGTAGTTGGGAAATGCTACCTTTAATTACTTGCTTATAACCGCCACACACATCAAATCCATTATGTCTTTCTCTTACCTCCCAAAAAAGTGTCTTGCTTCTTTCTCATTACCGCGCCCTCCCCCGCACACAAACATAACACTGGTTTATTGATTTTTTAATTAATCCTACGTACGTCACTACTTGTGACGTTCTCTACATGCAGGTGGCAAACATCTTATCTCTCTCCACCCCCTCCCCTTTCCACCATTGCTAAAATGCTTCTCCTCTCACCCATCCCCGTTCGCAGTGTTGCCACTCCTTGGGTTTTTTCACAAGATCTTGGGTTTTCGGACTTTAACTTGGGAAATGGGGTTTTCGGCTGTAAATCTTGGGGTTTTTTTTGTTTTGTTTTTTTCTCTATTGTACAAGTGTCCCCCCCCCTTATCTGGGTCATTTTTGGTGGGGAAAGGGGGAAAAACTGAACGTAGGGCCTAGAAACATCCCGACAGGTAAATTGACACCAATAGGTGTGAGGCGACAGGCGAGGGTAGAGAGAAAAAGTGTTGCGGAATGTACTTGGGGACTCTCGGGGTTTGAGTTTTCCCAAAAGTATCGCAAGTCCTGTGTTTAGTCTTTTCTCAATAACACAAAAGTGTCACATAAAGCTGTCCCAGACCGGGTTGGAGGTTGGATGGGCTTGTTGTAATTATCTTTTACAAATCACTCATGTCCAGACTGGGGTTAAACAGTTTTTATATCAGCTGTACGATTTTTTTTAAGTTGAGAAAACTTGGACTTTAGCTGTAGATAGTTGAGCCATAATATACAAACACATTAAATCAGTGGCACAACCAGGGGGGCAGGCCAAATCATCAATACATAATTTATGTTATAAAGTAACAAAAAAGACTGTCAAACTGTCTTTTTTCATAATGTGAGCCCCCCCCCCCCCCCACAGCATTTTTTGCTGGTTGTGCCACTGCATTAAATTAAAAAAAAAATTGTTAGAATTCGCAATATTTTTTTAATTAGTTTCAAAAACCAAAAAAAAAAAATAAATAATTTTTTTTTGGATAAAAAACAACAACACACAATTCAATTACATTATACTGCTTTATGCTACCTTTTTTTTATGAACAACAATGAGGGAAAAAATGACCTTGGGTTTTCTTGGGTTTTTTAAGGGTCCCAACTTGGGTTTTTCATATTTTTAGAGTGGCAACACTGCCCGTTCGTAACAGCCACCGCCGATCCACTCCCCCCACTTCCAGTTCGTTGTTACGTAATTGTGCCCGCCGTCGCTTGGCTGTCTCGTGACGTCTTAACTCTCTTCCTCTCCCCTTCCCGACCTTGCTAAAATTCTCATCTACCCCCCCCCCCCCCGTTTGTTACGTAATTGTGACACCGCCACTCACTTTCCCCCCCGCCCCCCTCCCAAGACGATACTTGTCTCAGTACTGCACATGGTGGAATTTATGTTTACTATCCTCATCAGTAGAGGTTAAAGGTTACCATAACATCTTACTTCTCTCGCACTCCCCCCTCCCATTATTTAGTAAATGTGAATGTCGTTTGAGTTCAAGTTGACTTGAGTTTTAGAAATTTGCCGAATTAAATTTTTTTTTTGGTAAGGGGATAAAATTAAATATCTGCAAAACGGCTATTTTTTTCGCAATGCTGAAAACACGAAATTCGTTACAACAACACTTTTTAACAGATGTTATATAAGCCAAGGGGAAGGGGCGAAAAAAAAATTCGCTGTACTGAATAATTCGTTACACTGACGTTCTTTATAACGACATTTCACTGTATTTAGTTTACCAAAATCAACAAGCAGAAGTTTAAACCTCACTTAACAAATTCCCACCAAAATTTTTAAATATAATTTATCGAATTGTTTAAACATTGCTTGATGAAACACTCAGTCATGGTTTACATCAGGGGTAAGCAAATTTTTTTTTTACGGAGGGCCACATTGAAAACATATTTGTTATCGGCGGGCCGCATATATATTTTGTCTACTTCAATTACAATTTACTTACAACGTAAGAAAATATAAACTAATGATTGCTATGTATTTTTCATTTTATTTCACATTTACACTCTATTACACTGCACATTACATTTTAAAAATACGAACTAAATCAGTTCTGTGCTAATTCGGTAATAAGACTGTACTATTCATAATAATTGAACTAACATTTATTGTTACCTGTCATAATAATTATTAAGACAAAGGAACTTAATTTACAAACAAGCTGAGTACAAACCACAGAGTACAATTATAATTAATGAGAAGTATGTAACTGTTCACAATTTGGTATAATGTTTGTGAACTGTGGAACCAGTTTACTGTTTGTGAATCGCTTGACAGCATGTAAATTGCAGTCAGTCAACATCAATCTGTTCTTAGGGTTGTTTATTTTCATACAAGGAAAGGATTGCTCATAAAAGTATGTGGACCCAAATAGTGACAAAAGCTTGGCAGTAAAGTTTTTTTTTTAGTTTTGGAAATGCCACTGCTAGCAAACGTGCTAAAAAATCCAGAAAAAGAACCAACTTGAGCTTCTCCTTCAGCTCATAATCTGCTTGTAGGTCAGGCAGCTCTAACTTATGTTCTCGAGCCATAAAACCGATTTAATATCCCTAGATTCAAATCAAGTAGTCGGAATATAAATTCAAAAATACAGCGAAAACTCTAATCAAAGAAAATTACCATCGACAGAAAATCGCAACATGTATATGGGCCGCATAATATACTCTGCCAGGCCGCATGTGGCCCACGGGCCGTAGTTTGCCCACCCCTGGTTTACATAGATTTTATAAAAAGATATTTCCTTATACTTACTGACAGTGTTAAACTGATCTTCCAGTCCCAAGGCAGGTCCGTGGAACTCCAAGAAAAGCGAATGAGCAACAGGCATATTAAATTTGCTGAATTTATTGAAAGCTTCAATGGCTTTGTCATCAAGAAATTCTGAAGAAACAAGTGGATAAAATGTTAAATATTGCACATTTTTATTTCTTTGAATGTTAACTTTAATGAAAGAAAAACTACTTATTTGAGTTTAGGAAAAAATAAAATGAGGATCACAAAATCAGCAGAACAATTATAAAAAAATGGAAATTAAACAAGCCAATAATGATTTAGTTCTTAACATTTTTTTAAGACGAAGTAGCACATTGTTTAAATGTTTTTTTATGTAATATTAATTCAAAATTTCAGACGATGTGAAAAATTCTACATCCATTGCTTAGAAGGCTAAGCCTAAACTAAAACACAAACAGCTAAATACTTTAATTTTTTTTGGAAAAAAAGATGTTCACTACTATATTGGACATAAAAAGATGTTCACTACTATATTGGACATAAAAAGATGTTCACTACTATATTGGACATAAAAAGATGTTCACTACTATATTGGACATAAGATGTTCACTACTATATTGGACATAAAAAGATGTTCACTACTATATTGGACATAAAAAGATGTTCACTACTATATTGGACATAAAAAGATGTTCACTACTATATTGGACATAAGATGTTCACAACTATATTGGACATAAAAAGATGTTCACTACTATATTGGACATAAAATTGTTGGAATTAAACACTGAAATATTTCTTTAAAAAATTCAATGAAGAATATTTTTTAATGAATCCCCCAATTAACAAACAAAGATCCTGACCTAATTTAGCCATGGTTATACCAGACTGCATAATCTGTACAACTGTATCCACAGCTTCTTGTACTGAATTAAAGTGACAAACTGCAGCAATAGTCTGAAAAAATGAGAAGCATCAAGAGGATTGAAGAAAAAAAAAACGAATAAAACCTCCAGTCTTAGTTTTTTTTCTTCTTCAGTCTCAGTTTTTTTTTTTAACCTTGTCAACCATCTGTCTTTTTAAATACTTAAAAATATTTGTATGTGCCATACGTAGATATCCAAAGCATTTTGTAATCACCTTTTCTGGGATGCCATACAATTTAATGGTAGCCTGTGTTATGATGCCCAGTGTGCCCTCTGAACCAACAAAAAGATTCGTTAGGTTGTATCCCGCTGAGGTTTTTCTAGATAAAAACAACAGTTGATTGCAATTTACTTTATTTACCAATAACAACAAAGCATTTTTTTTAAATTTTAAAACATTCAGTTAAACAAATCACTAACCAAAGCTATAAATCATCATTTCCACCGCAAATAGTATATATATATACTTTTTGTTTACAAACCAAAACACTCATTAGTATACAGATACAAATTTTTTAGCAAGGTGGGATAGGAGAGTGAAACCATAAGTATGTAGTTTTAATTACTATCTCTCTATTACATCCTTTTTGTTTCATAAGACAGTCACATTTATTTACCTGGACCTTTTGCCTTTCCCAGCAGTGTGTATGATTCTACCATCAGGGAGGACGACTTGTAGGTTTAAGACGTTCTCACGCATGGTACCATATCTGACTGCATTGGTACCTGAAGCACCTGTGGCACACATGCCACAAATAGAGGCATCAGCGCCTGGATCTATTTACACAAACATAAACAGAAGCAGGTTAAAGTTGGTGTGTTTTTTTTGTTTACACAGCATAAATATTTCAATGCACAAGAACTTATGTCATAAATAAATGTTTCAATGCACAAGAACTTATGTCATGAATAAATATTTCAATGCACAAGAACTTATATCATGAATAAATATTTCAATGCACAAGAACTTATGTCATGAATAAATATTTCAATGCACATGAACTTATGTCATGAATAAATATTTCAATGCACAAGAACTTATATCATCAATAAATATTTCAATGCACAAGAACTTATGTCATGAATAAATATTTCAATGCACAAGAACTTTAGTCAACAGTCAGAAAATGAGCAGAATAAAGAAACACACTACTGATTACAGACTTTAGAAAAATAGTTACTCTTAGCTATAAGACGCTAAATATAAAAAGATATTTGAAAAATTCAGTATATTTGAAAAATATGGACAAGTTCACTGTATTATAAATAAATACATGTATAACTAAATGTCTCATAGTATTTAAATGTTTAATTAAATCAGAAAATATACTTTTGTTGGCATTCATTTTAAAAAAACAAAACTAAATCAGTTATAAATTTGTTAATTTCATCAATAAATAATTTTTTTTTTTAATCTTAACTGTTTATTTATATGATTATTTAGTTATACTGAGTTCATTTAAACTAAAGATTTTAAAACAACATACCGATTGGGAACCATAACCCTGTGTCTCTCAAATATGAGTTTAGAGAAATTCTCATCACACCTGGCTGAACTGTGCAGTCGAAGTCTTCAGCATTTACTTCAATAACCTGGTTCATTTTTGTAAGGTCAAGTGTCACACCTCCCTATGGGGGGTAAAAGTGAAATGGATTCACACAACAGCATTTTGTTTTTTTTTCAATCATCATATTATTTCGGTTTACGTTTTTAAGATATTCCAGCATGATATGATTAAACACAAAGAAGGCATCAAGTACATCGTAAAGTGACAAATATCTTACTGACAAAGCATTGACACCTCCTTCCAAACCCGTGCCACTCCCAAAAGGAATTAAAGGGACCTTGTTGTCATTACATAGTTTGGCCACTCTGCTCACATGGTCTACAGATTCAGCAAACACCACGACATCTGGCTTGTGAACTCTATGGGGTGGGGTGGGGGGGGGGGGGTAGGAAGCATTATAAGAAATAAATGCAATATACACAGCAATTAATTCTGTAAATGTACTTAGCCCATGGTATCAAATAAAACAATATCACATGATATTAAAAAAAAATTAAGACTCACTCATGATGTGATTCATCGTGTCCATGCTGCTCTCTGACAGCATCACTTGTGGATACATTATCATTTCCGACAACAGTTTTTAAACTATCAATTATGTTGCTCGTAACTGCTGCCTGTGCCTGCAACTAATTTAAAGAAATACAACATACTACTATACAGTGAATAATTTAAATTAAATTTATTGTATAATTAATTGCTATTCCTAAGTTAAAACAGTTGACTTTTAAAAGTACAGTTCAAGCTGTCTAATATTTTACATATAATAACTATTCCACTGTTACTTATCTTTTATTGGTATGATAACTACTTATTTCTCTTTGTATTGTACCTCAAGCATTCACTATTTCATTAATCTAGCATATAAAGGTTAACTATACAGTTTATGAAATAAATCCAATATCACTATACACAAAAGCCAACATGTATTTTTTTTTTTTAGCTTAAATCCACTTTCTCAGAACTTTTTTTCTCATACAGCAAATACCACTGCAGGTTATGTTTTTTGACATTATCAGGTGATGCCAATTGTTTGACATTTTCAGCAACCATTTCCTTTAATGAAATCTTCACTGATTTCTTTTTGATTTGTCCTTACCCCCACCCCATCTCACATTTCCACAAAAAATGGAATCATATAAAAGAATTAGGCTATTTCATTTAGTGTAATTACAGGAAAAAATGCTGTTGAACATGGATAACCTTACAGTGCTAAGTGATATCAACAGAGTAATAATCATCACAAGTTGTAGAATTAGATGTTTTACCCAAATAGATAATAAATATCAACAGAAAACTACTAGACCAAATCCGGGAGGGCTTGTCTCTGATAAGTTTATTGAAGTTTGCATGATTTTTCTGTTTTATTTTTGAGTATTAGTTTCTGAATAATTGAACACATTTGTTTAGTTTTTCTATTTGCAATGTGAATTCCAAACTGGGCCCACAATTATAAGTAGTAAAAAAAGCAAACATATATAATTTAGAAGAGATTATATTTGACTTTGTATATTAAAAGTTGACCCCTTTGGCCTTAAGTTTAACTTATCACTATAATCAGCATTCATTAGGCTAGCATTTATTTTTTTTAAAATCTAGATACTGAAACTACTGTAAGGTCTTTATAATGCTAAAATGATACATTTGTATCATTAAAGCATATCTACAAAGCTCTATAGCCAAGTATTTAGCATAGGCCACTCTTGGCAGTTTTGCCAACCTCCTGATCTAGATGCTAAAATAATTTTGACTCAAAGAATGACAAAATTTACAAACTCATGTCATCTATTCTATGCAGCCAAACTATTGGTATTGCATTTTATTTATTTATAACAAAAAAAATAAATTAAAAACTTTTTAAAGTGCAAGGTCTATTTCGATCATTTTGCCAATAATGGCTTTAACCTCAGTGACTGACGATGAATGATAATGTTAACTGTTAAACTTTAGACTTAGCCGTCTTAGCTCATTTTGTAAGTGCAAAATTAAAATAGCTCAAATGTTTTCTTACACTAACTTACAGATCTGGAAAATGTTCGAACAGATATTGAATCTGCAAGCACTGCATGTTTAAGAAACCTGAAAAGTTGTTTTGAAATCATTCTTTGTTTCAATTCTTTAAATTTAAGAAAATGTATCAAAATAACATGTTAGGGACAACAACAAATTCGAAAGTTATCTTTAATGACTTTCGACTTTGTTGACCTATGGCCTATGAGCGTTGACCCTCAAATTGAATTAAATTAGTGAATCTGTAATTAATAATATTTTTAAAAAATCATATTTTAATTTTTTTTAAAACTACTGTAGTTGTTTACTATTATCTTTTAAGATACAAATAATAAAGAATATAAAGTAAAATAACATCTGGAAGACAAAAATGAAAATAATAAATGATTGCTCCCTAAAGTAGCCGTCGTTCCTCCTATCCCAGAAAGCTTTTAATTTCCTTTTCACGATCATCTTCAGAAAATGGTAAACGCATGTGTTTTTTCTCTGTTACTAGTCAATTGTGATGCATTTAAAAATCAAAAATATTTGTCGAATTGGTTATTTTTTAATTTAAGCAGTTACGTAGTGGAAATATTTCCTTGATACCGAACTATTTAAAGGCAAGATTGATCTTAAATTCATGTACCTTTTCACATGGACTAAATTTACCTGTTATCGATACCACATGAAGTCTACATCGAAAACTTCACAATATAAAACATCAAATAGATAATAAATGAAAAGTATTTTGCTTAATTTTATAAAGCATTATAATGTGATAATGTGATTAATTCTTCATATGTCTTACAATATTTTTTTTATTATTATTTTCACATTTCAAAATGTTTTCCTCTTTACAGCCTTACGAACGTTTTGTTGAAATAGGCCGTGTGGCATACATTGCCCATGGTGATGACAAAGGAAAATTGGTGGTGATTGTTGATGTCATTGACCAAAATCGTGTAAGTAATCGCTTAAGATGTGTAAATAATTTTGCCTTCACCTGTCCTTGAGTTAGCTTTTTAGTGCAACAAGTTTGCTGATTCTTATATTCCTTGTATCAAAATTTGTTTCTTTATATTCCTTTCATTTTTAGCAATATCTTTTCCAGGAATAAGTTAGGGTAGTTCCTTTTTATGTAGGCTTTATTTACAACTCAAAGTGGGATGGGAGGAATTTTGAAATTTTTTTATTTTTTTAGATTGCTACTAAATAAATCACATGACCATTTTTTTTTTTTTGGATTGCTAATATATCACATGACCATCATTTTTTTTCTTTTTATCTATAATTTTTTTCTCATCCATAAACACTGACTAAAATTTAAATTTTCAAACAGGCTTTGGTAGATGGGCCCTGCTCAGGTGTCAGTCGCAAAGACTTGAACTTCAAAGCACTGCATCTCACGCCATACACAGTTAAAATTAACCATTCTGCCAGGACAGGAACCGTACGGAAAGCCTGGGAAGCTGCTGAAGTAACTAAAAAATGGGAACAGTCATCATGGGCCAAGAAACTGGCTACTGCAAAGAGGGTATGTATTTGAATGTTTAAAAATAAAAAATAAATGTATCCACACCACCTGCCTAGAATCATACTTATGTGCATGGAAGTTGCCCTCTTTATTCCCATCCCTCTTTTATATGGAGTTGGTAAGAAGTTACATTCTTTTCTTAGAGCAGATAGCAATTTTAACTTACTTGTACAAGCAATGTGTGAAGGATGAACATGGATATTAGGAAGTGCCGTCTGCATCATCAGTGCTGATTATCCTTGTCTGACACACAGTCTATTATTGTTTCATTATTTGGGTTAAACTTAGTGGCTACTAACAACCTAGTAGGTTACATCCCAGGTACTAAGCAAAAGGGGGAATTTTGTTTATTATTTTGACCTGTAATAATTATTCAATGATTACAGAATATTTTATTTAAATAGGCTATATTTTGGTCAAAAATCATGATTTCATAGAATCACCAACTCTGTGTCAATGTCAGCAGAACACAACTTGTTTCCTTTTTTTTAAAAAGTTCATGATTATTGGAGAAACAATATTCTTCATTTAATTTAAATTAACTCGAATTGCATCTAGATGACCAGCAAAGCTTAGTACATATTATTTATATACAGAAGTAGGTAAATATTCTCATGATATAACAGCTTCCACTGACAGTCTGGTCCACCCTTCTAATTTATTGCAATCTTCATAATCGCATTGATATTTATCTGTTAATATATCATATCAATGTAAATAAGTTGATACTGCCTCTTATGATGAACATATTATGAAAAGGCCCTGCCATCTTCAGTATTATTCATATGTGACTTCAAGCCTGTCTGTTAATACATCAATCACAATTGTCAATGTAAGATTATTACGCACTTCACTTATCGATTGATAAATCAATGTTAATCTCGCTCTCATCATCAGTATATTCCTTGTGTAAATTCATCTTTGAAAATTCTCGGCAAACGAACCTCCATGAGACTTTATTTAATGCCTTTCTGAGATCCTTGCTATATCCCAATGGTTATGGCAACATGATGAGTACCATAACCTGCAAAATTCCTTTAGTTCTCACTGGAGATTGAACCCTCAAGTAGACAGTCTAAAGCTTTACAGTACAACCATCCAAATCAACCTATTTTTTTTTTTAAATTCAGATTTATAAATAACCATCAGAATTTCAGTTGCTCCTGGATTACCTTACAATGATATGCTCATGGCTAGTGCAGTGTGAATGACACATTTTTGATCACTATAGTAGCCAATGAGTTGTTAAGTTAGGGGTTTAGCTAATATTTTTTGTAGTGGTTTATTATTCTCATAAATTCGGTTTAAATTCTTAGCCTACACTATACATGCTTCTGTACATAGTTAAAACCACATTACGTTCTTTAGGTCATTGTTATGCAATATATGGCATCCTTTTTGGGGCAATAAGTTAGAACACCATTCTTTTCATAAGCATTAGAACAAATAGTTTAATTTTTCATGGCAACCTTTTAGTATTATTAAGTGATCTATTTTTGATCAGCTTATTTCAGTGTTTACTTCTCATATTGCTGGTCATTAGTTCTGTAATGGTTTTCTTACATTTCATTTAACAATTTTGTTTCAGAGGGCTGAATTAACAGATTTTGAAAGATTTAAGCTGATGAAAGCTAAACAAGCAGTAAGTTCTATTTCAGTACATGTTAAGATAAAAAGAAGTAATTTAAAACTTATATTAGTATTCTTCTTATTACTTTTTTAATTGATTAAAATGTCCATGATTACTTAAATAAGAAGCTCAAGTTGAAATGTTAGAAATTTAGCTGTTTATTTACCTCATGTGATGAATTTGGATATTAGGAAGTGCCGTCTGTATCGGTAGTGCTGATTATCCTTAACTGACATATCAGTTTGATTTTTGTCATGGTCAGATTGTTTTTTTTCCACTATACTTTACTTTATGCATCATTTTAATTTATCTCCAGCGCAACCGACTTATCAACGTTGAATTTGGTAAATTAAGAAAGCAGGCACGCAAGGCTCCTGCCAAACCCAAGAAACTGAAGAAAAAGGCACCTGCCAAAGCAGCCACTAAAGGAAAGAAATAATTTTGTAGGAGATTTATATTACAATAAAGTGGGTTACTAAATTTAAAAAAAAATTTTCTCTTTTATTAGAACAAGTTTGCATGGTGCTGTCTCTTAATGTTTTTTACGTACAAAATTATACCATTTTAATGTTTGATAATGCATCTTTCACTTTTAAAATACAACAATTTTTAAATATATTAATGATCTAATTTAAGAGACCAATTTTTTAAATATCAAATTTGAAATGGATAGTGGCACATAAAGTTATGGCATTGAAGTGTATAGTAAAATTATATGAACCTTTTTTCAATCAATATTGGCTAGTTTTCACATTTTTATCATACTTAATTCCCATCAAGGCTAATAGATTGGATTATTTGTTGTAGTCTTGTAGTATTTATTTTGCCTTTTGAAATACTCAAATTTTTTATGTGCCATATTTGTGTAAGAGAAATGACTAAGCCAGATATTACAAGATTTTGCAAGGATGCATGTTATGTATAGTTGGCAAACATTAGGTTGGAACAGGGGCTGCTCTTAGAAACATTGTAGTGTATTAGTCGTTCTTGAAGCTAATTTATTATACACCCTGAAGAAAAAAAAACTAAACAGAAGTGCCCAGTTGTTTTGAATTGGTCTTAATGCAAGAGAACTAATAGTGTAGGATAATTATTTTTGTTCATAACTGCACCTTGGTTTCTCATAGCAAAATATCCATTCTCTACAAAAATTCAAAGAAGATGGTTTTCCTAAGAATACCATACAATTTTATTAGCCATTACTTGTTCATTCAGTTTTAAATAACCTGTATCTGGTACATTATTTTGAAATAGACAAATTTCTCCCAGAAATCAATGGCATTTTTGGGATATAAGTATATTTCTGTTATAAGCAGTATGAAAACCTCAGGGGGGTGGGACTAATTGCATTCTTTAACAATTACATGCATTATTGTACCTCACACAAGTAACACTATCTGCTACTGAGGCAAGTTTCTTCAACTAAGACATCTAATGATTGTAAGGGAAAACAATAAATCCATACTAGGTCACTGTGAAAAATTGGAAGATCAAGAATCCAGTACTTACAATGAGTGAAATTACTTGCTAACCACATACCATACATATATATACTGTGAATAACTTGATACAGTGTTCATTATTAAGGGCTGGGACGTCAGATGTCCAAGTTGGCACGTATTTTATATATCTCCCCTTTCTAAACTCCCTACAATAAATAGCTATAAAAAGTTGCTATAGTATAAGCAAAGTACGACCTGTAAATTTTGTATGATTTGTTAAATTGACTATTTACATTAAATAATATGTCTGATGTAGATAACAAAATAAGCCACTATAAAAGATGCTAAAGTGATAATACAAAAAAAAATTACTCATTTTACTTTTTACGGACTTCCAGAGTAGATGCCCTTGATCTATTGGAGTAACTAGTTCTATCGTTAGTGGGTTATGGTATAAATTGATTGGAAGTTTCGTTAAATCTTCCCTTTTAGCTGGTATAGATTGTGTAAAAATTAAAATTTCAGGAAATTATTTCTAAACTAAAAGAGTAGAAGATCCAGAATACCATAAGGAAGAAATTATAATTCAAGAGCTCAGAGCCTCTTCAAAACGTTGAATTTAATTCCGCGAATTGACTAACAGATGAAGACCCTTGAAAGTTTCATTAATATCGCCAGGTGGCGCGCTAAGTAATAGATCTGAAGTGAGTTGGTCGTAAGCAAAGATTTGGAAGACAGAAAAGGGAAAATACCCCCCCCCCCCCAAATTAGGTTTGAATCACCGCATGCATCCCCGTGATGTCATATTTTTTTTTTTAATCAACATTGGAATATGATTGGACCCAGGGCTGGCCTAACGAATCGCGGGGCCCAGTTTAACGGATGCTTGCGAGGCCCTTTTTCTAATTGTTTTTTTTTTACAATAACAACTAATATTATTAATGCTAAATGTAAAATTTCGGGGCCCAATCTGGAGCAATCGGCCTAAGGCCGCCATGATTGAACCACATTCGTTTGGACACCTCCATATTTGTTATTTTTTGTACTTGCCCTTTCATCAATGTTCACTCTGTTTGTGTGTGGTACTCCATCTGTCTGCACACAGCCCCGTAGCGTGAAAATTTTTACAGCAGGGGCCAGGCTAATAGCAGGGGGAGGGGCCAGACAAAATCTTACTAAGTAGAGAAAAAAAAGCAGGGGGGGGCGAGTAGACAAAACGCAGGGGAAGGGGCGGCCACCACCCACACGCTACGGGCTGGTCTGCCCATCTCTCGTTTATTTAACTTCTTTTGTTTGGCTGAAATTGTCTAGCCCAGTGATGGGCTACCCGCGGGCTGAATCCGGCCCTTCAAACGGTTCGATCCGGCCCGCCACTCGTTTCAGATTGCGGCACAGCTATAGCCTTTTTTTTAATGTTATGACGTTTACCTTTAATTTATATTGGTTTACGTCAACACTACGTCATTCTGGTCCGGTCCGGCCCACGGTTACATATTTACGACCACGGGGTGGCCAGCGACTTGAAAAGTTTGCCCCCACTCCCCCCCCCTGGTCTAACCATTATCATCAACTAAGAAGGCGAAAGTCAGAATAGAGAGTAAAAAAATAAGACGTTCAACTATCCACGGATGCGGATTTAAGGACCCAGGGCCCCAGAATATTCAGGGCCCCCTTTTATATTTCTCTCTCTCTTTTTTCTAAAGGGCCCGACATTTTACTCTGCGACTGAGGCCTCAACTCACAAAAGTCTCTCCCCTGACTATCCATCTTCCCGTGTATGCGCACCAAAAACACACAGACACACGAACTTAAGGACGTGCGCGCACCAGGACTCCAGAATATTTCGGCCGAACTGAGGCCCGCGGGCCAAATCCGACCCGCCCACTCGTTTCAAAAGTGAAGAACGCAGCACTAGCCATTGATGTGATGACGTATCAGTCCACGTAACACTCCCGCTGCTCTTGGTAAGGTCAAATTTACGAGCCAAGTGGGGCTCGAGAGTAAAAATGTTTGCCTACCCCCACCGGTCCAGCCTTGTCATTCTATCTCAGATTATTCATGAAAGAAGCCCTACACGGTTTTCTGATTGAGGGGGGGGGGGTCATTTTTTCGTGAGACTGACTTCGATACCAAAATTGTTTACTATCTTCTCTTATTCATTATTATTTTTCAAGGACCAAAATGTGTGATACAAACAGATATTGATTCCCTGGCACTCCAAGCTGGGTTTCTTTTTTCTTATTACGGAATGAAATTCGATCTTGCCCTGGAACACAACTACCCTTCCCCTCCCCCCTCCCCTTTCCTCGGCCTCTTGGGACAACGTGTCTGGCCTGACCTACCCCCGACCTCCCCCAGCCGCAATGTGTAGAGCTCAGTGGGGGATTTTTAGCCTAATCTCTCCCCCCCCTCTCTCTCTCTCTCTCTCTCTCTCTCTCTCTCTCTATATATATATATATATATATATATATATATATATATATATATATATATCCCACACGAGACAAAGGCAGAGATTTCTTTGGCTTTATGTCTTATAGGCGGATTGACCAAAAAAAAGGGGGGGGGGAGTTTTTGGTTTCACATTTTAAGGACGCTGATTTTAGTTTTGAGCTGGGGAGTGAAAACATTCATACGTCATCGAAGCGTCACTCCCAATGATTATACGTCGCACTTTTAAATTGATATGGTGACGAGAAAGTCCATTTCGGAACACTTGTATAGAAAAGTTCCTTTACCTCTTATGGTCCATCGGGGCAGATGAAGTGTAGCCACGGGCATATGTCTGGTGGGTTGTGTGGCTAGCACAACGTCCAGCCGCCTTCACTTCCCGTACTAATCTTAGGTACTATTATAAGCTGGGTGGACTTGGGGGGACTTAAAAACAATTTCACCAGGACCATGAAACAATGCATTTGGTTTTTTTTCACTGATGATCGAACCCGTGACTCTCAGGTCGACAGTCAAGCATCCGCCCGACCTCAATTTATTTTCAGAACTGACGTGTCAGCGAGTGGCTCTACACAGTTATCTACGCGATTGTCTCGTAGTTTAACACATCACGTGTCCACCTCGTACTGATATTTTAAAAGTAAACAATTAGCAAGCAATGATAAATGAAACTGCCTCAAAGCTTGCCCTGCTCAATTATATGAATGTGCAAAGGCGTCTCCAGACAAAATCATATATACTTACAGAGGAGTAGTGAGAGGTGGACAAGGGAGGGGCATCATGCCCCGGGTTCTACTCACAAAGGGGCGCCAAATGATATATTTTACATACAGTGATGTATTGGTAAAATAAGAAGTAAGGGAACGCATAGTGGGAGCAGCAAAAAAAAAAGTGGGAGTTTTCGGGACATGAAAAAGTACCGGAACGCGTTCTGGTTCTGAAAAAAAGGTAAGGGAACGTCATTCCACCGGGTTCCCCTGCCAATACACCACTGTCTACATATTACATATTATAGGGTTTTCGAATGAGGGGGCGCTAAAAAGGTATTTTAAAAGTTATTGTGCCACGACGCGAGTTATGCTCGCTACGACACTGTATATTGACTTAGTTCTGAGATATTTCCTAATTTCACATTTGCGGCTAAATACAGTAGCGGCCTAGCGAGTTTGGGCAACCGGGCGACCATCCCAGGCAACTAGAACCCAAATATGACTTCCGCCCTAGGCCCCCCCCCCCCCGCCAAAAGACTCGCGTATGCTACACTGCTGTGGCTACCCTCTGTGTCAGCTCGTTGACTAAATCTTTTTTCAATGAAGTATATCGCAGCTCTGTAAGGGGTTAAAAGAAAACCCTACGTGTTTAATGTAAGAGTCTGCTACGAATCGCCATCATTGTAACGCGGGCAACACCACCTTCCTCTTACGCCCATGTTTACTTTGTTTTGGAGACGACATTGTAACAGCCGGGGTGGGGGGGGGGTGGGGTGTGTGTCTGTTGCAATTATTATAATGCGAATGATTTATACGTCCAGAGCACATTGTACGGGTTGTCACGCTACAGTACTATCTATCTATCTATCTATCTATCTATCTATCTATCTATCTATCTATCTATCTATCTATCTATCTATCTATCTATCTATCTATCTATCTATCTATCTATCTATCTATCTATCTATCTATCTATCTATCTATCTATCTATCTATCTATCTATCTATCTATCTATCTATCTATCTATCTATCTGTCTGTCTGCCTGTCTGTCTGTCTGTCTATCTATCTATCTATCTATCTATCTATCTATTGGAAATCTATATATTGGAAATCTATCTATCAATCTATCTATTCGAAATCTATCTATCTATCTATCTATCTATCTATCTATCTATCTATCTATCTATCTATCTATCTATCTATCTATCTATCTATCTATCTATCTATCTATCTATCTATCTATCAATCTATCTATCTATCTATCTATCTATCTATTGGAAATCTATCTATTGGAAATCTATCTATTAGAAATCTATCTATCTATATATCTATTAGAAATCTATCTAGCTATCTATCAGTCTGTCTGCTTGCACAATTTCACGTCCCATTGAATAGACCTGATGTTTCCTTCGCTGAAATACCTTTTGATATTTTTTAACATTTCATCACAGTTACACCCCCCCCAACCCCGTTTCCGCCCACCGGGTCTTCGGCTTTTTCTAAGCATCGCCCTATTTTTTCAATATCAGCATAAACTTTACTTGCTCCATCACCCCCCCTCCCCCTTTCCATGCCAGCGCCCTCTATTTTTTTTAACATGCCCCGTGGGTGGCAATATCCCCCCCCCCCACCGCCTGTTGAAGTTCCTCTGTTTTAATGTATGAACGTTTTCTTTTATCAATTAGTTTAAGCTTGTCAAAAAAAAAATTCTGTCTATCCAGTGACTGCTGTTTTTAAAACTATACCTGGACTCCACAGCTTTAAGGTAGACTACAGGTAAAAAAAAATACGTTACAGCGGGGTGCCAGAGGGTGATATAACTGCAAGACTGACTTTGTTGTAATGAAAATACTGTGCAAGGGGGGAAAAAAACAACAAACTAATATGAACACATTTTCACTTATGCGCGAAATTTTTTTAACAAGAGTTCTTTAATGTGAGTTCTACTGATTGTGAGGCTAACTCTCACTATAACGAAATTGTTCTTGTTCTTGTATGTATTACTGTTCAGTACAAGGAGTTTGGCCTTTAGATTGGAAATTGCACTGCAGTGGTTGTATAGGAGTGAATTACCTTCACTAAAACATATGGGGGCCGTTCACATAGATAACGCATGGGTTGGGTGGGGGGGTCGTTATATGGGGGAGGGGAGAGGATGGTGGTAATTTATGCATTGTAAAAATATAAAAATTACATAATTTCCCAAACTTTTTTTTTCGAAATATGTGGTGAGGAAGTTGGGTCTATATCCAGGGGCGCCGAGAGCCAACACGGGCCCCAGGGCATGACATCATTGCGGGCCCCTTAATAAACAATACGTCGTGAAAAAATTGACATGGTCGGGGCGGCCGGGCCCCCTTACAGATGCGGACCCCCTGGCAATGACCCCCCCTGCCCCCCCTCTCGGCGTGCCTGTCTATATCATTGGTGGTTGGAAGTTGGGTCTATGTAATTTCATTGGTGGTTGGAAGTTGGGTCTATGTAATCTCATTGGTGGTTGGAAGTTGGGTCTATGTTATATTTGGTGGGGCAGAACTTAGAAAAGGGAGGTAAAAATAACAGGATGAATTTGCAAATATTTTTTCGTTACATGTAAACGATCTGACACAAAAAATGCATTAATTAATTAATAAACATTATTCAAATGTAAATAAAACTAATAATGTTAGGTTTCTTTATCTATACACTTATGAAATAATGTATTTATGTATGCATGTATTTATGTAGCTGTATTTCTGTATGCCTGTATTTCTGTATGCCTGTATTTCTGTATGCCTGTATTTCTGTATGCCTGTATTTCTGTATGCCTGTATTTCTGTTTGTTTATTCACCTAAGAAAAAAATAAATGAATTGTTTCTTGAATAAATCTTAGTAATATAAACAGAACGAGAGTATACATGGTGCGCATCATCATACTTAAACAAACGTATTGATCACATGACCTTAGACACGCTTATTGATCACATGACCTTAGACACACTTGTTGATCATATGACCTTAGACACACTTATTGATCCCATGACATTAGACACACTTATTGATCACGTGACCTTAGACACACTTATTGATCACGTGATCTTAGACACACTTATCGATCACATGACCTTAGACACACTTATCGATCACATGACCTTTGACACACTTATTGATCACATGACATTAGACACACTTATTGATCACATGACATTAGACACACTTATTGATCACATGACATTAGACACACTTATTGATCACATGACCTTAGACACACTTATTGATCACATGACCTAACGGTTAAGCTATATAATTCTCGCGAATATTGATATGAGCGTTTTGAGTTCGATCTCGGGGGAAAGTTTCCAATTTAATGTCTCCCGTAGTGTCCCAATGGCCATTGCACTATCGGCTATGCAGGGGATAAAAGAAAGGCGCTACAATATTGTCCCATTAGTAGTTTATAGGATTTAAGAGGTAAACATTAGGGGCGTATCGAGCTTTAACTCGCGCCCGGGGCAAAATACCTTTTTAGCGCCCAACCCACACTCGAAAACATTATAATATTATATGTAAAATTGTACGGGTTGTCACGCTACAGTACTATCTATCTATCTATCTATCTATCTATCTATCTATCTATCTATCTATCTATCTATCTATCTATCTATCTATCTATCTATCTATCTATCTATCTATCTATCTATCTATCTATCTATCTATCTATCTATCTATCTATCTATCTATCTATCTATCTATCTATCTATCTGTCTGTCTGTCTGTCTGTCTGTCTGTCTGTCTGTCTGTCTATCTATCTATCTATCTATCTACCTACCTACCTACCTACCTACCTACCTACATACCTACATATCTATCTATCTATCTATCTATCTATCTATCTATCTATCTATCTATCTATCTATTTGGCGCCCATTTGTGAGTTGCGCCCGGGGCATGATTCCCTCCCCCCTCCCTTGCCCACCCCTCGCTACGCCACTGGTAAACATCTCATCCCAATAGGGACTTCACAGATCATTCTTAAAAAAAAAGAAAAGAAAGGACTCCATAGCAGACGTAGACATTTTTCACAATTTTATCCTTACAAAGCAATGTTTTTGATTTGAACAATTAGAAAAAAAAACAAATAATGTTGAAACGAATTATCACGAAAACGTTTTAAGAGTTGAAAGGTGAAATATAATTTGTGACGGATGTAATGTAGATTGTTGTTTTTAAACACACTTTAAGTAGCGCGAGTGAGCTAAGAATTCGTTGTTGTTTTTTTTTTTACCCTAACAAGCCTCATCTCTGTGATGGTATTGGTTTCAAGTGTCACATGACACAAGCCTCATCTCTGTAATGGTATTGGTTTCGAATGTCACGTGACATTTAATCTCTTTCTTTTTTTGTTTTACCATAATAAATAAAACACTATTCATGTATAAATATAAAATAAAAACAACATATTATAAATCAATAGTATAAAAATAGATTAATATGAAAAGAGAGAAATGAATACAATTGAGAAACAATACAAAAAAAAAAAGATCTGTATGAGAACAGAAACAATGTGTTGGTCCAGAGGCGCAACTAGACCAAACTTTCAAGGGGGGGGGCAAAAAAAATCACTTGTATTAAAAAAAAAAAAGTAAAGGGGTCATGTGACATGTATCATGTGACTAATTTTGGTCTAATCTTTAATTTTTTTTTAATTTCGGGAGGGGGAGGGGCTCAAATGCCCAGAGCCGCCGAGAGGGGGGCAGGAGGTCATTGCCAGAGGGCCCGCATATGTAAGGGGGCATAAAGGGGGCCCGGCAGCCCCGACAATGTCAATTTTTTCACGACTCATTGTTTATTAAGGGGCCCGCGTTGGCTCTCGGTGCCACTGCAAATGCCCCCTTTGTTGCGCCACTGTGTGGGTCAGTTTAATCCTTCTTCCCCCTCCCACTTTGTAGAGATGGTGTGGCTGAGTGGAAGAGATATCGACTTGACTGCCCCGATTTGTTCAAGCCCCAGTGGAACAAGGAATTTTACTTAGACCAGGTGTCAACTTCATCTTTTCCCTTTAAACCCCCGTGTAGGAGCCACATAGGGGCCTCAACTGTATCACGCCAGCGGCGGACACGGTTATCGGGCTGTCTTCTTGAGGTGGGCCCATGACATCACAGCCTCTTTTATTTCACTTTCGACTGCTCTTCTCAATGTTTGGTTAGGCCTCTCTCTTTTTCTATTGTCTTGTGGGGGGTTCCATTCTATTGTCTTGTGGGGGGGTTCCATTCTATTGTCTTGTGGGGGGGGGTTCCATTCTATTGTCTTGTGGGGGGTTCCATTCTATTGTCTTGTGGGGTCCATTCTATTGTCTTGTGGGGGGTTCTATTCTATTGTCTTGTGGGTTCCATTCTATTGCTTGTCTAGTTACATTCAGAGGCGCACCTAGGGTGGGGGGAGGGGGGTCCAAATTAAAAAGAATCCCCCCAAAATGTTTTTTTTTACATTAAATATTAAGTACATTATCTCATGTCATGGCGTCAATTGTCAAGATGCAGGAGCCACCAAAGATTCCAAGCCCCACCCCCCGGGCCCCCCAAATCCCTAGATTCGGCACTGGTTACATTGTTAGCTGGATTTCTAAGAGTGTGTCCTATCCATCACCATTTTCTTTTTTTTTTATTTCCGGGTTTATGTTTAACTTTATATCCCCACAGTGTGATACTGTGAATCTTATTTAGGCCACGTGGGATGCATGATTTGGCTCGATCATCTATTAACAAATGCCTGCAGTCTATTCGTAATGTGGTTTGTCACACTCCATGTTTCAGATCCATACATGAGGACAGCTTTGACAATGATTTTAATAATTCTAAAATTTTTACATTAAGGGAGAAAAAAAAACTTTGATTTCCAGGTGAGTTTTAATGCCTTGAGACTTGTGTATGTTTTGTGACGTCTTCAGGTACAAGTCACGTGTCAAAGGTCAACACAGTCTCCTGGTACGCCAGCATGCCACCACAGTGTGGGGGGGGGGGAGCTTTGCACTGCTTCGTAGGTAGGAGAAAAGTGAAAATTGTCACGTATTAGAATATCTTTTTTGTTTGTCTATCTATACCTTTCTTTCTCTCTCTCTCTCTCTCTCTCTCTCTCACACACACACACACACACTATCTCTCTCTCTCTCTCTCTCTCTCTCTCTCCTATCCCCCCGCCCCCAAGTTTTATCTCATACATTATTGGTCATTATACTGTTTAACAAAAACGGCAACAAAATAAACAACCAAGACCGTAAACTTACATTTCTGCTCATAAATAAAACAGACTGACTTGGTAATGTACTGGCGTTCCTTTGGGGTAGCATCTAAAAAGCAAAAGACCCTGAGTATATCAATATCTCATAGACAATCAGACAACGGAAGGCAGACCTTATCGATATCTTCACTCTCTCTCTCTCTCTCTCTCTCTCTCTCTCTCTCTCTCTCTCTCTCTCTCTCTCTCTCGGACTAAGAGCCAACGCTGAATTTTTTTTTCTGTTTCTTCGCCCCCTTGTTCCTTCTCTCCATCCCCTCCCCCAATCCCTAGGGAGGGGTTTTCTTTTTTTGCCCCCACCCTCTCCCCGCTCCTAAAATACCCCGCATTATTCTCCCCTGGGGGTGGCGGGTTCGCTCCAATCAGGCGTCCGGGCTCTGGCTAAGCATAAAAGGTTGACTCCCCGGGGGTTTCACTCTTGGGTGTTGTTAGCTCTCTGCCAATCCAATATTCATTTGTGACGTACACCCTACCAACGCCCGCCCTCCCCTCCTTAATCTCCTAGCCCCTACCTCCCCCGTCTTCTCTCAGTTTTTCCCCCTCCCCCCTCCTGTTAGTTATATTTTTTTTTCTTTCTTTTCCTCCCATTCTCTCTATCCTCAAACCCAGTTCGCCCCCATGCTGTGTTTTGGCTCGGAGCAAGACTCCCTTCAGTCGTCTGCTACGTGCTGGTAGCCTATATACGTTTGGCGCGCCGATTTCGTTGGGTGACTAGAGTATGGAGAAAATAAGGGGGGGAGATGAAGGGAAAAAAATCCAAAACAAAACAAAAAGAAACACACTTTGCAACGCGAGTCTTTCACCATTTTGTCTGTTAATATACCACAGGCAGTCCACTGAGTTACACTAAGGATATATTGTTTATGTGCAGTGCATGTTTTCTTGGATATATTTTAAACACGTGTTTAAATACAATTATTTCAAACTGTTACGTTAAGATTTAAGAAATACCAGACTAGCAATTCCGTACAGAATAAATCAAGAAAAACTAATCCTAATGCTTTTCGTAAATTTTTTTTTTTAAAGTGTTTGGGTTGGAGATTTCTACTACAGGTAAAATGACGTAATAAAAAAAAAACATTGTTATCCAGAAAGAAAAACGTTTTTAAACAAATGTAATAATAACTATTGTTTAGCACTTTTATTATCATATATATATAGAGAGAGACAGATATAGTAAGCTGTTGGTTTTCTGGTCGACTCGTCATTGACCAAAGCTGGCATCAGGATTACGACGCGATTAACGAGCAATAAACTGGCCGCGTGCGTGCTGCGCCCCTCCCGCTCAATAATCAAACTCGATCTTTTTTTTTTAATTCGGAGAGCTCCACACCTCACGTTCAATGACTGTGCAGGGCGGCAAGGGTAAAACGTGGAGTTCTGGTGTCGCAGGTTGTCGTGGTGGACGCGCTGTGTAAACACAAACAGTCGTAGTGGTGGCTGTTAGTCGTTTTTTTTTTCTTTTTAACCTGACGTTACACTCGTGTCGACCTAACCACCGAGGTCTGGAACTGTGAGGGGTTGGCATGTTGTAGTGACAAGAGTGTTTTTTCTGGAAACTTACCTGGCTTGGAAGGTGAGGAGGAGTGAGGATTGTGATATTTCAGAATACCCCAGACAAATTTCAAGTTAAAACAACAACAACAACAACATCAGACAGACAAGAGATGTCACGCAGGAAGCAGGCCAGACCCAAATCATGTAAATGTAAGTTGTGTATTATTACTGTAATGATGTGTTATTACTGTAATGATGTGTTATTACTTGTAATGATGTGTTATTACTGTAATGATATTATCTTGATAACATCAACAACTGAATCTATCTATCTATCGATCGATCTATCTATCTATCTATCTATCTATCTATCTATCTATCTATCTATCTATCTATCTATCTATCTATCTATCTATCTATCTATCTATCTATCTATCTATCTATCTATCTATCTGTCTGTCTGTCTGTCTGTCTCGTTATATCTGTTTATATTTGTTTGTCTGTCTGTCTTCATAGCCAATTTTTTTTATATCTTAATTTAAATTTCTTGGGAAATAAAATTGAAAGACTGGCATATATGCCATAAGCTGAAATACAGTGTGCGACATCTTTGCACTGTTGTGTGAGTGTATATGTGTGTGTGAGTGTATGTGTGTGTGTGAGTGTGTGTGAGTATATGTGTGTGTGAGAGAGTATGTGTGTGTGTGTGAGTGTATGTGTGTGTTTGAGAGTGTATGTGTGTGAGTGTATGTCTGGGCGTGTGTGTGTGTATGTGTGTGTGTTAGTGCTAAGACTATCTTGTACTATTGAATCCATCTTTGTGTGAGCCAGTGATATACAGATGCTCGTACCTTCTGTATTTATGCCCACGACGACTCCGCCGCTGTTGTCTCTGGTGTAAAGGGTGTCTCTGCCCATGTCGCAGCTCAAGCCTCTGTTCATGCCGCTGCTGATGCCAGCTGCCCTAAAGGCATTTGTCACAGGCGTATCGGGGTAATACTTCCCTTTAATTCCTCAGTATATTCTGTTGCGGCCAGTATTTAAAACCATAAATAGAAAGAGACAAAAACAAACCATAAATTATAATACTACTGATAATAATTGTATTAATAAAAGAGCTGTTCGTCCAATCTATTGCAACCAGTCTGTACATTTGTCAGTCTGTCTCTATTTATTTAAAATATTCACCAGTGTTTAGTTCTGTCTGGCTATTTTCATACATTTCTAAAAGCCAGCTCTTCCGTTAAAACCTCTTGATTGTGTCTCGTCTTTTTTATTCTTCTGTTAGGCTTCGATTTTCCAAGCTTTCATTCTTCTGACTTTATTTCTGTCTGTCTGTCTGTCTGATGAAGTATATGAACTATTTATTCGTGTGGTCTAATTCTTATTCTGTCTTTTCTGTTTTTGTTTTGCCCTTACACAATCTCTGTCTATTTCCCTCTCTCTCTATCATTCTGATATATATGCATATAAATACACCGACACACAGATATATAAATATGCTGTTTGTTTCAGTGAAACATTTTTATTTTATATGTTTTATACATCAAATTAAGCTACACATTTTATTTCCAAACTAATGTGGTGCCATTGTGTCTGGTGATATGTTTGCTACTTCGGTCTCTTTTATGACACACCTTTATGTGAGTGTGTGTGTGTGTGTGTAGATGCATGTGTGTGAACACATATAACTATCCCCTGTAACTGATCCCTTGAATGTGTGAGAATGTATGTGTGTGTGTGTGTGTGTCCGTGTTTGTCGACCGTTTATCCATTCAAAGTGTACTAAGTGACATTTCATTGCTCGACTTGATTAGCATCAACACCACTGGTCATGCCAATGTATTATTGATGTACGTCTTATATAGGAAGTTAAAAAATAAAACTACGTCCAAAATCTTATTCCAGACCACATATTCTTCTTTTTATTTTTATGTTGTTTTAAAATACTTAGCGCTTCCGGTTTTTTTTTTAATTTTATTTCTCTTCCTAGCCTAACAGGTAACATACGTTTAGGTGAAATCAATTAACTTGCAGCTTTCTACCAGCAAGTCTTTGTAAAAGAGTTAAACCTTTAGGACGTGTGCCTGCACTACACATACAACATACATTAATAAAGACTGTGTTCAAATGTGTTCCCATATATTTTAATATTGAAACAACCAAATACACCATCAGGGGGCCTGGTATTTCTTGTTTCCTACGCCCCGGGGCCCCCCACCCACCCCGCCTGTGCTCTTTGTATCGCGTCTACACTCGGCGTGTCATTGTCCCGTGCTCCCCAAGGGCCGGGGTCGCCATAGCAACCGCTGGCAGGCCTCCCCAGGGTGTCCTCCCTATCTCCACACTGCAGACGAGAGTTTTTTTTTTCTCTGTGACCTTCTCTCTCCATGACCTTCCCTTGCGTTCTGGGTCCACATGTGCGTGCTGTAGGCGAGGGTGGAAAAAAAAACCCCAGGGGGCCCCCCACGCACCAGCGAGATATCAGGGCGGGGGGGGGGGAAAGGCAATTTTAAAACCCCCCTGGAGGCCCAGAGAGAGAACCGGGTCATAGTGGTAACATTCAATAGTCGCCTGGGATAAAAAGGGGGGGGGGAACATAACAAAGGGACTGCACTGGGTCGATAGCAGTGGTGGAGAATTTTTAAAAAATAACAACTGCAGAGCGGCTTGACTTGTTCACCTCCCCTGGGTTTCAGTTCAAAGGATTTACCTTGTAAATAAACCCCCTCAAACTACGTGATGGGATCTTGGAGGGCGAGGAAGCCCCACTGGGATTTGACCTAGGGACTAACGAAAGCCTAGAACTGCGTGTGTAGATTATGGCTTGCATGTTTCATACACTGTGAGTGTGTTTGTGTGTGTGTGTGTGTGTTTCCGACCCCTTTTTCGTTTCTCTTTACTTTAATTTTCTTCCATTTTTTTTGAGTGACTATCGTTATCGTCTGCCAGATTCTAAAACAAATAGCGGTATAAAATAAAAATGTTGCAGTACAGCACATGTGTAGATTAATTCAAAAGTGAAATGTAGGCAATAGTTTCATATACACCGTCAATAACTATAATAAATATATACATGTATATTAGGGTGTCCCAAAAATGCTCGAAAAATTTTTTTTTTAAATCTTTGGTGTCTCACCCCCTGAAATGTGTCTCTTGGGTACAATGAGTGAATTGGTGAAGTTGTAGCTCATTTGAACAACATTTAGAGGTCCCCCAAGAGCTTTTAAAATTCCAGTATTAGGCCAACATAAAAATCCAGACGAATCATGGCTAAAATAATTTGCAGTTTTTGCATGCCATAGTTGAATAAAATGAAGTTTAAATATACTTATATAAAACTTTGTTTTTCATAATTTTTTACTTAAATTTCAAATTTAAAAATATAAACCATTCAAGATTTATATATTTTGTTTCATTTAATATTATAAACAATACTAAGCATCAATTTGTTACTTAATATATCAGTTTCGCATATAATGCAACATTAACGCTGTATTGGATTTGACCGCGAATGATTTTACACCAAAATCTGGAACTTTAAACCTCTTGGGGGACCTCTAAACATAGTCCAAATGAGCTGAAATTTTGCAGGTTAACTACTGTTACCATACAGACATATTCTGTGGGGTGAGACATCAACATTTCAAAACTTCATTTTTTTTGAGACACCCTAATGTATATAACATAACTTAAAGTTTACATATTAGTCCAAGGTTGACAAAATGTGGCTCTTAGAAACGCATTTGGCTCTTCGGTGAGCTTTGTGCAGCTTCCAATGAATCAGTCTTCATAGTATGTAACTAATTTTGTTCGATACATTTTAATTAATTCACTGTGGAGCAGTGGCGTAGCGAGCTTAACTCGCGCCCGGGGCGCAATACCTTTTTAATACCTTTTTAGCCCCCCCAATTCGAAAACCATATAATATTATATGTAAAATATACCATTTGGCGCCCCTTTGTGAGTAGCACCCTTGCCCAGCCATCACTGCGCCTCTGCTGTGGAGCCGGCTATTTACTGTATATTTCACTATTGTAAAAACCGGAGTGCGGCTTTCATCGACCCCTTATGTGGCCACCCCTTGTATCATCAGTCCACTACTAAAGTAAGATATACATAGTACGTACACATACAAACAGTTGTGCACATTGAAAGTTACACATATATAGAATTGGCAACAGTTAAAGCCTAAATAACAAAAGTTGGCAACAGTTAAAGCCTAAATATCTAATGTAGGCAATATACGCAATCACACATTTTTGTCTTTTAGATTTGTATTTCGTGCATCAAATCTGTCAACAAGTTTGGCAACATAAATGAAAGTAGGCAACTCTTGCACTTCCATCATCGTGGGCAACAGTCAATACATCGTTGCTGCTGAAACAGTAACTACTGTATACATGTAGAGCAGGTCACATAGCTGGGTATCTGAGAGTATAGACGGAGACTTTCCGAGATGTTTAGGGGGGGGGGACCGTAAGTAAAAGTTCTTGTTGGGGAGGGCCCTTAAATAACTTCAGATTTATAAACAATTTATCATTTACGGGGGGAGGGGGAAGGATTCTGTTCGGTACCCTTAATATGTTTATCTATAAGAAGAATGGTTGTGCAAGAGGGAGAGAGAGAGAGAGAGAGAGAGAGAGAGAGAGAAAGAGACAGAGACAGACAGGCAGAGAGGCAGGCAGACAGACAGACAGGGATGTGTCAAGAGTACAGTACTATACAATCAACGTGTACCGAGGTTCACAGTTCTGCACCACTGCAGCAGTTAACATTTTTTTTTTAAATTAACACATCCTGCCCCAGATTCTTTGAATAGTTTCAAACAACAACAACAACACATCAACCTGGGAAGCTGGGGGTCTTATCGGGGGTTTGCTGAGGCGGTGATGAGTGGTCAGTAATAGTGCTGGGGAGGAGGGGGTGCGGCGGCATGTCCTCGGCTAATTGATTACAAATAAATAAAGTCTTAAGTAATGATACTTAAGAGACAAAATAAAATATAAACAACAGTCGAAACAAAGTTGCCCCCCCTCCCACCCCCCGACCCCTGCTCGTTGTAAGGGTGAGTGGTTTTGTGATGGCGAGATCTGACAGTAGACAAGCTGATAGACTTCTGTGTCGAGTCCAGTCGAGTGTTGACACAAACTGGGGGTGGTGGGGTGGGGGTGGCGTCGGGCAAAGTTAGGGATCGCATTAGGTAAAGATAGGGGTTACATTAGGTAAAGATAGGGGTTACATTAGGTAAAGATAGGGGTTACATTAGGTAAAGATAGGGGTTACATTAGGTAAAGATAGGGGTTATATTAGGTAAAGATAGGGGTTACATTATGCGAAGGTAGCTTCTTCTTCTTCCTTTGGCTCTACAGCCTATTTTAAGGACCTGGACTGCCTTGTATTACACTTCTCCACTTTTTCCCGATCCATGGTCTTCTTCATACAATCTCTCACTCCTATGGCTTTAAAGTCTTTTCTCCACCTCCTCTATCCATCTGCTTCTTGGTCTGCCTTTAGGCATTTTCTCATTGAGTGTTGCCTTATATATATATTGCTTTTGAACCTCTGTTGTTTTCCATTCTTTCAATGTGCATAGCGTAGGAAATATTAATTATAGCCAGTTCGATTGATAAGTAATTCTATTTTAAGTCTAACCATGTTGTTTTCTTTTTTCACTATCTTAAAAGCGTTGAGTCTATTTAGATGAAAAACATCTCTCCCAATTTTTCGTTGTTTCTTAGCTGAAGAGTTAGCAGAGCAGGATGAGACAACTCTGATCACAGCAGTTGCAGACGCAATCGACAGTAGCAGATTGGAAAAATCAGGTAAAAAAAATGAGCCCCTTAAATCTAAATCCCTATTTTAATTATTAATTATTCTTTTTGTGTAAAAAAAATTGGAATAAATATTTGGTACCGTATATCTGTTTCTTAATAATGTCATGTCATCTGTGTTGGAAATTGATACCTGAATAAAATAACAGAGTTAGGGGAAATAGATGGGTTTTTTTTCTTACGTAAAAGACACAATTTTTTTAGGTCAGTTTACATTAAATAAGCGTTATAGGCTAGAAACACAAGAGATTGTCCATCAAATCTCTAAAATGGTATAAAATAATGTATACCATATTGTTCTAGTCTCCCAAGTAGCATGTTATACTATAACATGACGAATAATAAAAGATTAAATAAAAAAATAATGTATTTAAAAATACTAAATGCAGCTCCAGTTTTAGATTATGTTGTAGATTGATAGATAAATAGTTAGATGAATGTATCTATCTATCTATCTATCTATCTATCTATCTATCTATCTATCTATCTATCTATCTCTCTGTCTATCTATCTGTCTGTCTGTTTATCTAACTATCTTTATCTACGAGTTCGCCCCCCCCCCTTTCATCCTTCCGGTACACGTCATGTTGCCGTTTTATACAATGAAGTAAACAACGTATCTATCCGATAGTGTTTTCTCTTACAGAAACTGAAGAAAACGCTCCTGGCGATCAGGGTCAAGCCAATGTAGCAACAGACATCAATCCTGGCGTAGCACCCGCTGAAGACAAAACCTGCGGCGCCGACGGGGCGCCAGGCAAGGTGACCATCAAGTCCGAGGACGACGGCGGCTCCAAATCGAAAGTGATGAGATGTGAGACCTGCAACACCGTATTTGACAGTCTCGACCAGTTCATGGACCACAGGAACTTTGAATGTGGGGCCGAAGTCGGTAAGTGTTTTATGTCACCGTACATACTGTACACACCAAAAACATACTGTACACACACACACGTACGTACTGTACACATACACTGCACACACATTTACACACTGTACACATATGTACACACACGTACATACTGCACAAATTTGTAGGCTACTCCCAAGCACATACTGTACTTACATGTACACACACGTACATACTGTACTCATACTGTACACACTGTAAACATACTCTACACACATACACACTGTACACATGTACACACATGTACACACTGCACACACACACACGTACATACTGTACACACGTACATACCGTACACACCGTACACACATGTACATACTGTACACACATGTACACACCGTACACACATGTACACACCGTACACACATGTACACACCGTACACACATGTATACACACTGTACACACTGTAAACACACATACACACTGTACACACACGTACACACTGTACACACTCGTGCACACATGTACACACTGTACACACACACACATGTTTACGCACGTATACACTGTACACATACGTACACACACGTACATACTGTACACACACACACGTACACATGGTACACACGTACACACTGTACACTCACGTTTCATGGGAGCTTCAATATATTAAAATGGTGTCGTTTTTTGTGGAACTTGTACAATGTACACATATTGAACGCATTAAGTATTGTGGCTGTTATTTTTTCATGTAAGTAAAAAAATGAAATGGTGAGTCGGTGAAACGATTTTCTTGTAATGGAAGTTTCTTGCATTTAATTCACATGTTACAAACTTTCTTGAAACTCCACGTTCTTCATGAATATTTCAGTGAAGTTGTGGTCATTTTTGTTCATCCAATATCAAAATCTAAGCCACGGTTGGGACGACATTCTCGTTGATATTAGTATACTCCCGCCTTGAACGGCGCCGCTGTTACCATGGATACATAGTTGTAAGCTATACGTCTGTTTGTGTCGTAGTAAACCACTGCAACGGTTCATCGCTCCTGGCTCCGAATCCGAGCCAGAAACTTAGCTGATCTAGATAACTTTATCGATTCTTAAAGTGGGCCCTAAAAATATCTTTGTATCTATTTTCTATCCATTTTCTAACTATTTTCTATCCATTTTCTATCTATTTTCTATCCATTTTTTCTATCTATTTTCTATCCATTTTCTTACTATTTTCTATATATTTTCTATCATTAATACTTTAAAATGCGTAAAACAGTTTTTAATAATGATAATGATAATAATACTTAAAGGTTGATTTGAATGACAATATGATTACAATAAACTGTGCGCCGACCACTGAATGTGTGCTCGTTCGTCGCGCGTGTATGTTTGTTTATGTGTGCAACCGACTTGTTTGTTTTAAGTAAATGAACAAACACCAAGAACAACAAACAAACCACATTTGTTATAATGGAGTCAACTTTGATCCGCCCCTGTTCACGTCTGCTGGTAAAAACTATCCCCCCCCTTCTACTGTAGGTATTTACTCTACGCTGCATGATATTCAAATCTCGTTGTTTCAGTCAAATCAACTTGCGTTGATCCCGCCACATGTTGTACTGCACAATTCATATACAAGGATACAAACCAGCCATATACACCATGTCCACTACAGCTCAGTGTGTCTTAATATTAAAAATGGTACAACCGGACATTCCCCATTCGTTATAATGCGACACAGTTAAGTCAACCATAGGTCAGCGTCAGTCTTGATTATCAAAAACAGTACGACTGGACATTCGGATTTCGTTCAGCCAGCTTCAGCAGGCTTTTCCATTAGTTCACTATAAACGGTAAAGCGGTACAACATGTCCACTGCCTAAGCACGACCAGATTTATGTAAACTGGCTGTTTTCTCTGTTTGTTTTTGTTGTGTTCAGCCGTGGTTCGACCTGCTCCAACACAAAACACAATTTTTTAAAATATAGGTTTTTTTTTTTTTCTAGTGCTGCATCGCCTGAAACCCCCACCCACCCTTCTGCCCCGCCCCCTCCCCAAGACTGCTGGGGCCCAGGAATTTTCCCCCGGAAATGAGGAAGGAATGGCCGGGGGTGGGGAGGGAGGGAGGGAAGGAGGGAGGAGGAAAAGAAGGCTCCTCTGAGAGCCTAAGATAGCGGCGAGTGGCAGCCAAGCCCTTCATCCCTCGGGAGTCCCGTTACCATGGTTACTGGAACTCTAGTGCCTCCCAGGGGGGATGCTCCTCTCTGTGTATGGACTGTTAAAACTTTAAATAAGCAATCCCAGTGGTTCCGTGATGGAATCAATACTTTCAAGCCGGTTTTCTACATTTTTTTTTTGTTATTTAGTTTGATTCTTTAAAAAAAATGACAATTTTAAAAATTCTATTTTCGTCTTTGAAAGATCAATATGCCGGCCGGTGTAGCTATCGGTCAGCAGCACCGAGATTGAATAATGTAATGGGGGAGGGGGGAAACCTACACGAGAGTAAGCACTGTAATGAATCATACACCAAACTAACACATTGCTATCACTCATACACACACACGACAACACGGTGTAATGACGCGTACACACACACACACACGTACGACTACGCAGTGTAACGGTGCGCGCACACACACACACACACACATCTGCACAGTGTATCGGCGCATACACACACACGGCTACACATGCTAAAAGTCGCGTACACTAGTAATGAAGCTTACAGGAAGTAACAACATGTTATGACGCGCATACACACACACACGGCTACACAATGTAAAAGTCGCGCACACTAGTAATGAAGCTCACAGGAAGTAACAATGTGTTATGACGCGCATACACGCACAAAGACAGCACGAAGCACACACACACACACACAAAACAACAACTGATTTTGTGACAGTGTTTTGGCGAACACATACACTCACGATAACATTCTTAAGACACTCACACACACACAAACACACACAACACACACAAACAACACACAAACAAACATGTACATACATACACAATACTATTCCTTGGCCCCTCTCTCACAAATGTGGCCTCACTGACCGTTCTACCCCACATTTGTTAGTTTATTGACCTCCGGGGGGGGGCCCAAAACAAGTGCTAAGATGGCCCATTTTTTTTGGCGGGCCTGTAATCGATTTCAGCCCTCTAGGATGCAAAAAAAAAAACACGGTCATTGCATGTCTTTTATAACTAAGACACACCCGGGACCCAGATGTGTATAGGGCCTAGGTGTTACAGAAAATGTGTACTTCTAAATAACAACAGATTAAACTTTCCCCAGGTAAGGTTGTTACCAGAGATGGCCCCATTTTTCAATCCCCTATATTTGTAGGCATTGGTCTTGACAGCGATTTTTTTTGTTGCCTGGAACCCCCCCCCCCCCCAATTACCGTTGGGTAGAGCCCTTAAAATGGTTAGAACGGCTCTGCAATGAACATCACTGCATTTCGCACAGATGGGATACAAAAATAGTACATAACTTCATGGCCATCATTACGTCTTTAGGGGCCTTTGGGGGGGGGGGAGGGACGGGCTAGGCGAAAGTGCCCGACGCGGTTCCATAGAAACTAATACGTTAAGGGCCTCCTTTGGGTCCCTTAGGTTGTCGCCTAGATTGTTTATCTATACTAAAGACCCTGCTTCAAATCATACAATAATAACAATTGGCCTAAAAAAATAAATACACACATTTTCAACGTCCTGTGGAAATGTTCACCCGGGTCTGAAAAGGAAGTTGGGGGACTCTCTCATATGGCCATTTTCATCAATAGGCAAACTATGCGGCTGCCGTGGCCCCCCCCCCCCCATTGCTAAGGGGGGGGGGGGGCTTCATGTCGGACCTTTTTTTTTTACCGTTACTTAAAATAGGACTTAACAGCCGATCTTCGGGGGAGAATTCGGAAAACGTAGACCCCGAGCACATTTCGAACCAACAGACGTGGTTGGAGCTATAACAAATCTTCTGTTCTCGATATGACTTGTACTGCAGCGGGCGTTTGTAGCACTTGATTGAAAAAATAAATTCAAAGGGAAACATATTTTGATCCCCAGGTAAGACGAGCGGAAAAAGAAAGAGCTACTCAGTCGAGTACAAGAAAGAAATGGTGGAAGAGTCCAGGGGTAAAAATCTGACAGCTTTCTGCAAAGAGAAGAATTTGGATCTTCGAATGGTCCGAAAATGGCGATCAGAGTATGATGGCTTCAGTAGACAGGCGGACGAGGGAATTGGCGGCAAGCGTAAGTGCGGATCAGGTCGGCAACCGTTATTTCCTGAGCTAGAAGACGCCATCAATGGATGGATTGCCGACATGAGAGAAAAGCGTTTGGCTGTTGGCAGGGCTGGCGTTCAGTCATTCGCCCTGACAATGGCGACGCGGCTAGGCATATCGCCAGACGAGTTTACAGCATCGCAGCACTGGGTGGACGGCTTCCTTCAGCGATATGAACTGAAGGTCGATAATAGTGAGCAAGCGGGAAGATACATGAAGTGATTAACGGTGGCACTTGGTTCAAGTCCATACTCAAGAACAAAAGATGGCTGTGCATTTGTACATGAAACTGCAGTCTTTATGGGTCACACCACTATTAATCGGAGCGCTGCATGAGCGATTCACATTCCTTCGCTGGTTACTGTGGTACTGGTTATCACAGTACTGGTTACTGCAGTATAAGAATTATTAATTACTAGCTGTACCCTGCACAACCTTTGCATAGAGTTATATCCCCTTAGGCTTGATCGGTAGGCTAGGTTATTTTTTGTTTCGGGCAGATCCGATTTTTTCATGATTGTATTTTAAACTGGGATACTGTTGTATTAATTCTTTACTTTCGATTTAACACAGAACCCACACCGCTATATATATATACTAGGTGCAAGTACCCGGCTTTGCCCGGGTTTAAAATAAGGTTTTCTGTTTACCTTCTGTTTTCTCCCTACCCCCTCTCTCCCTTCCTCTCCCTCCCTCCCTACCCCTCTCTCCCTTTCCCTCCCTCCCTCTCCCTCCCTCTCTCCCATCTCTCTCCCATCTCCCTCTCTCCCCTCTCCCCCTCCTTCTCTCCCAATGTCCATCCTCCCTCTCTCCTTCCCTCCCCTCTCTCCCTCCCTAACCCCTCTCTCCCTCCTTTCTCCCTCCCTCCCCTTTCCACCTCTCTCCCTCCCCCTCTCTTCCCCTTCCTCCCTCCCTCATTCCCTCTCTCTCCCTCCCTGCCCCCCTCACTCTTTATCTCTCTCCCTCCCTCTCTCCCACCCTCTCTCTCCCTCCCTCCCCTCTCTCTCCCTACCCGCTCTCTCCCTCCCTTCCTTTCTCTCTCCATCTCCCCCTACTCCCTCTCCCATCTCCCTCTCCCCCCTGCTCCCTCTCCCATCTCCCTCTCTCCCCCTTTTCCCTCCCTCCCTCCCCCTTTCCACCTCTCTCCCTCCCCCTCTCTCCCCCTTCCTCCCTCCCTCATTCCCCTCTCTCTCCCTCCCTGCCCCCCCTCACTCTTTATCTCTCTCCCTCCCTCTCTCCCACCCTCTCTCTCTCCCTTTCTCCCCTCTCTCTCTCCCTACCCGCTCTCTCCCTCCCTTCCTTTCTCTCTCCATCTCCCCCTACTCCCTCTCCCATCTCCCTCTCCCCCTGCTCCCTCTCCCATCTCCCTCTCTCCCCCTTTTCTCCCTCCCTCCCCTTTCCACCTCTCTCCCTCCCCCTCTCTCCCCCTTCCTCCCTCCCTCATTCCCTCTCTCTCCCTCCCTGCCCCCCACTCTTTATCTCTCTCCCTCCCTCTCTCCCACCCTCTCTCTCTCCCCTCCCTCCCCCTCTCTCCCTCCCTACCCCCTCTCTCCCTCTCCCTTCCTTTCTCTCTCCATCTCCCCCTACTCCCTCTCCCATCTCCCTCTCCCCCATCTCCCTCTCTCTCCCTCCTTTTCTCCCTCTTGTTCACCCCCTCCCTCCTCTCTCCCCCTCCTTCCCTCCCTCCTACCCTCCTTTCCTCTCTCTCTCCTCCTGTCCCCCTCTCTCTCTCTTTATCTCTCTCCCTCCCTATCCCTCTCTCTCTCTCTCTCTCTCTTTCTCTCTCTCTCTCTCTATATATATATATATATATATATATATATATATATATATATACATACTTATTATTATGGCTTCACACTTCTTCTAAAATTCTTCTTCATTCCTTTATCTTCCTCAAACTGTACAAATCAGGGAGCATGAAAAAACAACAACAATTCTTTGCATCACAAAGGCACAATACAGCACCAGCGCGCAAGTTCTATTCGAATCGGGAAATGACGTCACAGAGGAATTTTATTTATGGCGCCGTCGAGATTACTTTAATATAGTAAAATACTAAAATAAAAAAAAATAATTACAATTAAACTACCCATCGAGATGAAACGAAACCTGTCCTATAACCTTCCCCATGTAATTATGTGTATGTGTAACAAATTTCACATTATTTGGTTATCTGGATCTTGAGTTATAAGGGAACAGACAGACAGACAGACAGACAGCAAATGCCTCTTATAGGTATATATATATATATATATATATATATATATATATATATATATATATATATATATATATTATTTTGGCGTTTCGCTAGTCTGTCGTCAGGTAATCTTGGGTCCCTGACAATATTCGCCCGTCGGAGCCCATCTGTTCTTATACACCTACTAAATAACTGATTTACATAATTAGTGCATCCGAACGGGGTCCCTACCTTTATCTCTGATGACACACTTACCACTTGCTAAGTCACTTTATAGCAGATTAAAGTGATCTGAAGGGTCCCCCAAATATTTGAGAATCTTTTTTTTTTTTAGATGAAACACGGTAAAAGTGAATTACGTTAACACCACTTGGAGATTGTAAAGTGAATGACGTTAACACCACTTGGAGATTGTAAAGTGAATGACGTTAACACCACTTGGAGATTGTAAAGTGAATGACGTTAACACCACTTGGAGATTGTAAAGTGAATTACACTAACACCACTTGTAGATTGTAAAGTGTATTTTGATATGGTGACTCGACTCTGAGGCTTACCTAGGGTGGGGGGGGGTGATCACATTCGAAAGTCCCCCGGGCCCCAGCTTGAGGAGGGGGCTTCCAAAACCTTTTTTACATTAAATATTTATTACATTATCTCATGTCATGGTGTCGTATGTCAAAATGCAGGGACCCCAAATCCCAAGGTTCGACACTGAGTCGACTAAATATGTTTTGGTGTGATGACTCAACTAAATATGTTTTGGTGTGATGACTCAACTAAATATGTTTTGGTGTGATGACTCAACTAAATATGTTTTGGTGTGATGACTCAACTAAATATGTTTTGGTGTGATGACTCAACTAAATATGTTTTGGTGTGATGACTCAACTAAATATGTTTTGGTGTGATGACTCAACTAAATATGTTTTGGTGTGATGACTCAACTAAATATGTTTTGGTGTGATGACTCGATTAGATATGTTTTTGGTGTGATGACTCGACTAAATATGTTTTGGTGTGATGACTCGACTAAATATGTTTTGGTGTGATGACTCGATTAGATATGTTTTTGGTGTGATGACTCGACTAAATATGTTTTGGTGTGATGACTCGATTAGATATGTTTTTGGTGTGATGACTCGACTAAATATGTTTTGGTGTGATGACTCGATTAGATATGTTTTTGGTGTGATGACTCGATTAGATATGTTTTTGGTGTGATGACTCGACTAAATATGTTTTTGGTGTGATGACTCGATTATATATGATTTTGGTGTGATGGAACCAAATAGCTTGTCTTAAAAAAAATTACATGACATGTATTATAATATCTAGTAGGCTAGTAGTATTACATTACAATTGGCTTTTGTGCTGGTTAAAGACACAGCCCCTTGAATAGTAGTAAATATGTTTAATTTCAAAGCATCCATAAATATGTTTAATAGTTTACACATTTTTTTTACATGAAATAATGCAATAATGTTATAATACAAATGTTGTGAACTAGTAAAACATTATTATTGAATCACTCTATGTGTACTTTCAATACATTTCTATTGAATCAGTGATTGTGTCATACAACTATTGAATCATTGTATATTGCTATTGAATCACCGGACTATTAAAATAATATTCTTTTGAACCAAATTCTATTGCAACACTTTTTGTGCAATGGTTTGATCTCTCATGAGTTAGACTAAACTCTCTGTATTAAAAATGTCATTACATGTGGACCATCCATAACTCTCTGTACTAAAAATGCCATCACATGTGATGTGGACCATTCATAACCTTATGTTTTGTGGAGACATTCTGTGGGTTTTCCCGAAAACAAAGCCACAATTCACGAAAAATAAGCCATAGTTTAGATCGTAATACTGCCGCCTCAAGCCCATTCCTTTTCTAATTGAACGCACGATGGCGTCATCACTCTTGGTCGTTACGTAGTATATTTTTGTGTTTAAACGTCTGCTTACATTAATTACAAATAATTAAAACCTGTTTTTCGTGCAACAATTTACAATTGTGACTATTGAGTATGAATGAATGCTAATTTACGTTGAAAGAATACCTGATTATAATCAGTCCCAATATAATATTTGCGGCAAAGCTAACGTAAGACGTGGTTTTTGTTTTCTCGGAAACACGCAGAGGCGGGTTCAACAGCGGGCGCCCCCGTGTTCGCCATGGGCCCCCCAGTTTCTAGCAGGCCCATTAAAACCTTAAATTGTACACTTTTTTCTTTTTAAAAGAGCCCCCTCTCTTTGCTGCTGCGCCCGGGGCCCCAACCAATCTTAACCCGCTCCTGGAAGCATGGTATTTGCGCGAAATCATTAGTGGGAGAGAGGTGGGGGAGGGGTGGTGACTCAGCCTAACGTCCAGACAGGAAGTCGTGAAGATCTGCTGTGGGCTGTTTTATAATGAGGAGGGAAACTGTCGTCGTGAAAGGGGGGAAGAAATGGAAATTAAAAAAAAAAAAAAAACAATAACAGCAATATCAACGAAACAAAACTCCGAATCTCCATAATGGTTTTTATATTTTTTTTTTCCTTTGGCTGCAGAATAAAATTTGTCGCAGTGATTGGGAGTGTGGGTGTGTGGCCGCAACACGGAATTTAAATGAATCATTGGACAGTTGTTTTATATAAAATTATTAATAGGTTAAGTTGACATGATGAGTCTTGGAAATACTGCGTTTCGGTATATTGGAATAGGAGGTGCGTGTGTGTGTGGGAAAAGGGGGTGGGATTCTACTGTACTAGCATCGCGATGCAAAAGATGAGGAAGTTTTAAAAATAAAAATGTACTCAGAGGTCATTCATTGCACATATAGTACATACGGGCTATTCAATTATACAGAGTGTTGGTTTCTAGACATAGAGATCTTGGACTAGTCATGGTGATCTTGGACTAGTCATAGAGGTCTTGGACTAGTCATAGAGATCTTGGACTAGACATAGAGATCTTGGACTAACATAGAGATCTTGGACTAGTCATAGAGGTCTTGGACTAGTCATTGAGGTCTTGGACTAGTCATGGTGATCTTGGACTAGTCATAGAGATCTTGGACTAATCATAGAGGTCTTGGACTAGTCATGGTGATCTTGGACTAGTCATAGAGGTCTTGGACTAGTCATGGTGATCTTGGACTAGTCATAGAGGTCTTGGACTAGACATAGAGATCTTGGACTAGTCATAGAGGTCTTCGACTAGTCATAGAGGTCTTGGGCTAGACATAGAGATCTTGGACTAGACATAGAGATCTTGGACTAGAGTAACTCAGGGCCGTTTTAAGGTCATCGTAGGCCCTATGCACTTTACAAGTCGTAGGCCCTCCCTGACTTCATTTTTAATATTTTTTCAAGAATGCACCCGCACTTCTTTGCAATTTGAAATCTAAATACACTTTTGAGGGCTCATATTTGACTTTGTTAAGACAAAGAGCCGAAAAGCTAACATACTGTAATTTACAGCACTGCAGCTTGACTTGCTCATCTCACACGGTTATATATAGTTACTTTAATACAAACATTATTAAATTTTACTAGCTGTACCCTGCAAAACATTTGCATAGAGTTATATCCCCTTAGGCTTGATCGGCAGGCGAGGTTATTTTTTGGTTTCGGGCAGATCCGATTTTTTTCATGGTTGTATTTTAAACTGGAATACTGCTGTATTCATTCTTTACTTTCGATTTAACGCACACTGGAAATGAGTATTATTATATATGATTGGCATTCTGAACTTGTTTTCACTTAATGTTCTGGCTTTCGTAGGCCCTACCCAATAAACAATACCCCCACGGACAGATAGAGGTCACCTAGGGGCATAAATAGGGGAACCCCAGGGGCAGCCACTAGGTGACCCCTATTTATTTGCACCCTGGAATTGTTAGGGGGCACCTAGGGTATGCCGATCGGCAGTCGCCTAGGTGACCTCTAATGGTCATATTATGACCTAGAGAACTTTTTTGGCCCTTCCTTGGATAATATTGCTTACCCCTTATAATATATCAACTCATTCGAAAAGTACAACATTAAAAATGTGCCACTTTTGTTGACATTTTTTTTTTACAATTTACAAACAAACATCACACACAAAGAAGGAAAAAACAATCTTTTTGAGATATACTAATAATTTTATTCTTATATTAAACCTCAGTCAAAATCACATATTACAACAGCAAATTTAATGAAATCTAACAATAAATAAAATAGTTATGACATTTTATATAAAACACACATTTTATGAGCCAAAATTATCAGATAACCAAAACAAACACAAAAAAATTCAAAATGAATAAAATGCCACAAATTATACATTAGTGAGAGCAAAAATGCAGAATGTTTTATCATCTGCTAGATTACTTTAGACAACTTTTATATAATGATTTTGTGGTAGGCTATGTAAAATGTAGAAAAAAGACAATGTTTAATTTTATTCAGAATTAAAAAAAAAAGAAAGGTAGAAATAATTTTTTTTATAACAATGCCTGTAATTCTTATGATCATATTAAATCTACACTAAAAATACACAATATACTAAGGATTCATAAATATTTATATACAGATATATTTAAAAAATCAGTGAAACATGCATGAACATTTCTTTATCGAAAAAAATAAAGATTATTTTCCTGAAATTAAGTGAAAGACATTTTAACATTTTGCTCATTTCTTCAGCATGTATCAGCTAAAATCCAAATATTCACCCCCCCATTTAGTTGGCTTTAATGTATTCTCTAAAACTATATTTACCAATGTATATTCTTTCATCTATATTAAGATTGTCACAAGCCTGGCAGTATTTCATACACTTTTTTCTTCTGAAAAAATAATGCATATTTTACCATGGCTCGAAATTTTGTATTTTTAAAATCCATGAATTAGTTTGAATCTGAGCTTAGATATGAATGATCTTGTCCAAAGTCCATGGAATGGTACATCGGTGGAGAAATATGAATGTGTGGAGAAATATGAACGTTAAATTGGTGTTTGTTAAATACTCATGCACAAAACAATAAATATGTAAAGCTCATTGGTCCAGTCCAGTCCAGTACTCCGACAGGGAACTTTTCAGGTCTTTCTCGTGTTGTGCATTGCTGCTGTATATTTCCCTATTCGTACCATAACTCCAGAAGAACATAACTTGATAAAAGCTCCTGCAGAAAAGTAAAAACAATGTAAATTTTGAGTGGGATTTTTTTTTTCATATATGTAAAAGTACAATATAGTTTGTATTACATAATTTCTCCATACATGTAATAGTCGAAATTCTAATGATATAAAACTTAAATTAGTAAAAGTTACCTTTCTTCCATAATATAGAATACATACGCACCAATGAATTTATTAGTAATTTATTACTATTTATTAGTAGGCTATTTAATTTATAAATGATTGTTACCTGGCATAAGAAATTCAAGATAACATTGTCTTGTTTCTTGTCAATCATCATCGAGAAGATGAAGATCTGGTGCCCTAGCTGGAAGTGTCAAATCGCTTTGAGAGGTCTATCAGCAGTAATGCCATAGTCATATGTTTGTTCCCAAATCAACCGATATATTTTCTCCAGATGTGGCAGATGATGAACTCTGTTGCATGTCTTGGAGCGTCTCCTTTACCTCACTAATTTGATTATGTAGTACCCTCATTTCTGATTTCAGTTCCAGCATGAGGGAAAGCAGAATTTCAATTTTTTTATCACCTGCTATGAATGAAAAAGGAAAAAAAAATCATTTACAGCAATTTTAAAACATTTTTTTTTGTCAGTTTGTCACGAATGAATGTCAGAATCAGTCAGCCTGGTAATTCTAACTACATCTGGCATTGGCATGAATTTAGAGGCAGAAATGTAATAAAAACAGCCTTACCAACAGCTTCTAAACTGGTTGCGATTGCATTTCCTGCAACATCAGATCTTGGAGCTGACTTTGCATTTCCAGGTCATCTGATTATTCCAGTTGAAGCTGGTGTGGTGTCCAATCTGTCATCCTGATGATTAGTATATGGTGCCCAATATGATTCATCACCATCTAACCAATTTCCTGCTACAACTGCAACACTTTCAGGTCTTTCTCCACCATCACCAATGAATACAACCACTGCAAACAGTCCTGGCATTCTAAAGAAACAACAGATTCATTAAATTTATGTTCATTGAAAATTAATTGAAAATTGTTAATTGAAAATCGCAAATACCAAATACAACATAATAAGAGAGTAGTCAATGTTTGAGAAACACAGGAGGAATGGAATGTAGACACTATGGCAGGCTTTAGTAATAGAATATCAGGTTCCATTAATCCATTATCATTAATATAAATGTTATATGCAGAAATTTCACCTTGTTATAAGGAAGTATGTATGATAGAAAAACCAATGTTCGAACTCTTGTACTGAATTACAAAATATTTCCTCTGCATGTCACCCCTTCTGCAGTAGTTCAGAGTTCGACCCAGAGAGACCACATTTTACTATTCCAATCTTCTCTGATGACAATGGATACGTATAAAAACACTAAGCATAATCTAATGCTAACCCCTAACATTAACTCCAACTAAAACTAAACCTAACTCCTAATACTAACCCAAACCTCTAACAATAATCATATCCTTAACCCTAAGATGATTTACATTGTGGGTCCTGTGGTAAAAGTAAATGGTTCTGCCTACCTACAAAGTTTGTGTATAATTTATGTTTGACTTTTAGTGAAATTTTAAATAAAATAAACGCAAATAAAATAAAAATAATTATTTAGGGTTAAAGACAAGATAAAGTTAATATGCCTACACCAATTACATAATAGAAAATTTCATTGGTAGGCAAAACCAGGGTTGTTAGTATCGAAGTATCGGTATTGGCCAATACAGTATCGGCTGCTGTATTGCCGATCCTTTTTGTATCAAGAATTGATTTGTGTATCGCCGATACATTTTAAACGAAAAATTTTCGATACTCGATACCAATACTTTTCTGTTGCCACTATTAGCTAATTGCAGAAAAACAATAGCGATTTTAATACATTGTTTTAAAAGTAATTTTCATAAATTCAATCACTGCTTGTAATGATAACCATCAACCCTACCACCATTAACACCACCCATCTCCCCAACAAGACAACGTGGATCACAAGGTTGAAGTTGAACAAACGTTAAAGCGTGCTGGCAGTGCACTGAGTGCAGTTTCCACTCAACTTACTCGGCAGGTGCAGCTCCAATACAGTCAGCAGTGCAGTTTTACTGCACGACGGCAGAACCGGCTTAATAGTAACATTTCTGCTGAAGTAGACAGATATATTGAAGATAACTCATCAGAAATGATGTCATTATCACCCTACCCAACCTACCAAGCATTAAGAAACTATATTGCTGCGTTGATCGGCTAGTGCTGAGTTAAGCGCCTGTTTTCATTGGGTGGGCATGTTTTTATGCCATTACGTTCTAGGCTAAGGAATGATCGTTTTGAAATGATGGTCTTCTTACGTGCTGCCAAGTGATGAAATAGTAAAGAAAAGTTCCCTTAGCATTGACGGGCCATCGGGAACTCATCTGTTTCTATAACATCGGTATATGAAGGGATTGTGTGGTTAGCACAACACCCATTATTCTCACCAATGATCGAACCCATGACTCTGAGGTCGACTGTCGAGTAGCTACACCACTTGGTCATCTGTCAAGTACTAAAGTGATTAGCATTAAATTTGTGCTTTGACATTGTATTTTATTGTTTTCGCTTTTTTTTAACTTGAAAAAACTTGCACTCATTATATTTTAAATAAAAATAGTTTGTTGTTCTCAAAAGTATCGGTATTGTATTGGTATCGATTTTGGCAATACATTTTTACCTGAGTATTTGTATTGGTATTGGCGATACTATTTTCATGAAGTATTGGTATCGGTATTGACGATACAATTTATGAGTATTGTTAACAACCCTGGGCAAAACTAATATTTACTATCACCCTTTTTTTAAAATCTTTATTTTGGATAAAAACAGTTACAATGACAGATAGCATGGTATTATATACATAGTAAAACGGATAAAATAATCATTATGTTAAGTAATATACATAATTACATATAAGTAATTTTAATATTAATATAATCTTAATTAGAAATTCTTAGAAGTATTTCAAAGTATTTGGGTAAAATTCCATATATATACATTTATATTACACTATAATATAGTACAGTACATAGATTGGTACCACTTTATACATATTTCCATTACAAGAGCATTTTGTAACAACTTGAAATTATAATGTTTTTAAAGTAATATTTAATTAAAATCAACCGACCTTTCAAAGAAATGCAACGCAAATCAAATGAATTTGAAATGAACCTTTTCAAAGAAATAATATCAGCGCGATCGAACTGTAAAGATGGCCGCTTCCCGATTCTGTTAGAGGCTTAGAGCGCATGCGCCTTCCAATATGGGACACTCAGGGGCTTGCCTCTTTGATCCAGCCGAGGGGTCCTATAGGAAACTGCCTACCGATGTCCGATAGGTGCTTGACAACGGGAGTCCTCTCGGTGCATGTTTATTGGGTAGGCACAGTGCCTACTGTGCCTAGTAGATAAAGTGGCCCTGTAAGTCACTAGACATAGAGGTATTGTAGTACACAATTGAATTCCTGTGTACGATTCTCATATATCGTTTTGGACCGTTCACATAAAATATTTCGAAATTTACATCCCCAACTTTTTATTTCACCTGATGACATTATATGATAAATTTCCCCGCCCACCCACCACACCTTTCCCCACTAAATAACGGATTATAATACAAACCGGACATCCCATTCATCGTCATACAATAAGATGAGTGAACGGTCACTTTACTAGGCACTTAAGTATTGTACTTGCACTACCCAATGGTCTCAGTGGCCACATACAGCCAAGGGGCATTTCGTCCAGTCACACACAGACAGACGGGGGGTCATAACTGCTACCGAACCTGTTTTGACTTCGCCCCTGTCACTCTTTCAGTACATGCATATCCTTGTTTTTTTTTACATTATCTCTATGGCCGAATATAGGTCATCATGAGATGTAAACAAATGCAAGTCTTTCGCCCACTCCGCTGCCATTATCTCATCAGAAATCTCTCCCCACCCCCCTCCGGCACAAACTATCGGTTAAACTTGCTATGTAGTGCTAGTGATTTAAGTGTATTACAACATCGGTTATTACAATATCGGTTATTACAATATCGTTTATTACTTCAGAGTCCACGTCTGTTCCTTCCCAAGATAACATCCTTCGGATTCACACTTTCAATCACAAGCGCACACTACCAGTTGAAATGCAGCATGGCTCAATCAATTATTACTTTACAATCAATAACGGCGACCAAATAATGAACATTCTTCACACCTTCGACACAAAACATTCACACACACACACACACAAACGCCCACTACTCATTTTAAAAATTATTACTTTACCATTTATCATCTCACACACACACACACACACACACACAAACGCCCACTACTCATTTTAAAAATTATTACTTTACCATTTATCATCTCACACACACTCAAACGCCCACTACTCATTTTAAAAATTATTACTTTACCATTTATCATCTCACACAATTAGTGATCCCCCACACTGTCGGGCAAAACAAAAATCTCATCCCTGTTGTCAACAAACAAAACAAAACAAAAATCTCCTCCCTGTTGTCAACAAACAAAACAAAACAAAAATCTCCTCCCTGTTGTCAACAAACAAAACAAAACAAAAACAAACAGGCCTGGCTTCGTATTTTGAGGATCTCTGAACTGCTGAGCTGGACACACGACAGACCCAGGCTAAGCTCCACCGAGGAATGAAAGTCCCTAATCAATATCGCCCGACAATCTCAGATTTTTTTTTCAAACCCATCCAGAATAAATAAAAAGATGTATTAAAAAGAAACAGCGACGAAAGAAACTTTGAAAAAAAGAAACAAACAAAAAGGGCACTTGGAAACGAGATAATATATATATATATATATATATATATATATATATATATATATATATATATATATATATATATATATATATATAACAAGAGAAAGAAAACATGGGTGAAATATGGCATGAGATGGAAGGGCTTTGGAAGGCGAGGTTGATGGCTTCGCCGTCCCTTGAGAACCTGGGGACATGGAGGAAGACAGATGACCCATATCTCTGGTATCGTTGCGACTAAAGAAGATGAATTCGGCCCCTTTTGAAATGTATCAAAGGCTTTTTTTGTAAAAACAATGGGGGGTAATTACCATTTTTAAAAAAAAACGTTCTGTTAAAATCTTAGGACTCATTTAAAATGCAATTATTAGCTTAAGGATAGGAGTTACGTGACGTCAGCCGAAATGACCTTTTACGTCATTATAAATTGTGTGTGTGTGTGTGTGTGAATTTATTGAACAAATGTTTATATTTTGTGCTTTTTTTTGTATTGTATATTATACTAAAAGAAAAATTCAACCTATTTCTAATTTTCACATCATAGTCACTGACATATGTACAAAGCTGACTGACATTATCTGCGAACTAACCGGAAAAAGATGTCAAAGTGAATCTGTAAAAGGATTAGCAAGTTGCGAAAAGATATATCTAGGCCTTGTTTCGGTGATTGAATCCGAGTGTCAGGGCCGTTCTATGGAAGTTCGGGGCCCAAACGAAAACATAAATATCGTCAGGTGCAATTTGCGAGTGGGGCCTACTTGAAAAGCGAAGTGTGTATTGACAACAAATCTAACCAGTCCATTTGAGATACCATTCCCCCCCCCCCCATGACAGCAATACGCTCGGCTGACTAGTTAAACACGCGTACGTTTGAAGTACACCGGTGCAATACGAGAAATGAAATAAAAACACTGTATTCCAAGGAAGGTTTACTGATTATTATAGAGGTTCTCAATCGTTATAACATTGAGCCCACTTTTTTTGATAATCAAATTATGTAATGCTACCCCATAGGCATGGGCGTCGCTAGGAATTTTTCCAGGGGGGGGGGCAAAAATTTTCCAGGGGGGGGGGCAAATAACAACTTTATGACATTTTTTTTAAATGTAAGGGGGGGCAAATGCCCCCCCTTGCCCCCCCCCCCCTGAATACGCCCATGCCCATAGGGTACTTTGCGCTTTAATAATGTCAGTGGGTTTTCCCCCCTGTTTTTCGTGTTAGGTTTAACGTGAGCCCTTAATGCTCTGAGGAACCATATTGCTTTTTTTTGGGTACAGTTTATGTAATACATTCATTATTATGTTTTAAAAAAAATTAATAACTATGTTTCAACCACAGAAGAAAGGCTATCGTATTATATTGCGTGTTCCATGTGACTGATGTTTGACTGTTTACATAACGTGTATGTTATTACACGAAGTACAATCATGATTTACAGTCTATATATTCAAGTTGGTGAACTTATCGGAGAAACCCGATGACCCGTGCTGCATTTACAATCAATCCAACCAGTCCGATTCCTACAGCCGGCAAGGGAGTTAATCTCCGCTGGCCGAGTTATTGTTATTGCGACTGCAAAATGGTTTGTTGACTTGATTTCTCCTTGTTTACTATGTTGCAAGTTACATTACCCCCGTAGTCCCTACCGTGGTATAAAGTAGCCGGGACGTAGCCACTGAAATTGGGCTGGTAATGCTGATAGATTGACTGAGAGAGTTGTGGCACCCTCGAGAGCCTCGCGCGGGGAAGGGCGTCTGTGATTGGCCGGGGCTCTTTGGGGGTGCGGCTTGGTGAATCTTGATTGCATATTCAGCAGGCTGGGAGCTCGGGGAACTGTACTCATTTTGACCCCAGCAGGTGTAGCGGGGCTCGATTGCCAGAGACATAATTACGTTGGCTGCATGCGTCAGTCCTTGGGGAGTGGAGCCCCCCCCTCTCTTTCCAGTTTTTCCACGTACATTGTGAGTGTGTGTCTGTGTGTCCGTGAGTGTTTAAAAGGAATAAAATGTTAGAAAATAGATAGTATAGGTTGAGGGTGGGGTGGCGGGTGTGTGGGGGAGAGGAGAGAGGAGATCGTACCGAGGCGGTAAGGGATTTCTGACCCCATGGGGTGTCTGTTATTGCGGTACAAAATGTCTGCTTATAATGGATTTTTCTGGCTAAGCTAAAGAGGGAAAAAAAACAACAACAACTGTTCGTCTGAAAAACTGTAATCGGGAATTGATGAATAGAGAAGAAATGGAAGGATTATTTTTTTTGTTCCGTTTCTTATTTTTAATGTTTTTTTGTGTGCGTCTTTTTGCTTACGGGAATAAAATAGATGTAAAATTTTAGGTACAGGCATACAGGTATAGGCGTGATGTAAATCTGGCTGTATTGTTTGCTTGAAAAATTATGGGCAGACATATATATATATATATATATATATATATATATATATATATATATATATATATATAGTACATCCCCCAGTTATTTTATTTTGCAGTATGTTTTTATGGCCACACTGAATATTTGTGTAAATTATGGATTTCAATATAGAATAGTGCTGCAGGAGATCTTTAAGTCTTAGCTACTTTGAACATTTAGAATTGGCACATTAAAAATAACACCTCAGAACAAAAGAACAGCTCAAAAACAAAACAACTCCCCCAATCGGACCAGGAGATGAGGATCTAATCGTCACGTAACCAACTGAATACAAAATACAATCTATATTTTCAGAGATATTCTTAGATTTTGTTTGGGGCTCTAGGCCTTGACCTCCAAAGATATTTGGGGGCCCCAGGCTATGATTTAACAGAAATTAGTAATGGAATAGGACCCTTTGGTAGTAGTGCCCTAGGGAGAGAAGTCCAGAGATATTTGGGGGCCTCTTAACCAATGATGTAATAAAAAACCAATAATGGAAGG